>JAXFYN010000146.1:0-34915 GCA_036172215.1 Camellia granthamiana
CAAAACATATATACATATATATATATATATGATTCGCCCACGTTTTTTTTTTTTTTTTCCGTTAAAAATCGCGTCGGACACGCGTCCTCACTTTTGCGTCAGCCGACCGACAAAAGCGAGACGGGTCAATCAGTCAATCAGCTGCCTCAGCTCTTTCTCCCTCTTGTCGTCTTCTCCTCCGTCTTCTTTTTAATCACTCTCTTCGCCTTTTTCTTCCTCATTCACTTCGTGAGAGAGATAGAACAGAGAGACTGAGCAGAGCAGACAGGCTGCCAAAAATAACTCTCCTTTCGATTACATCTCTCTCTCCTACTACATGGCCTCGTCCCGTCCCCTTCCTCTCTTCCCAGACCTGAATGATCCCGTAAGCACTGCTGGGCCGAGTGCCCTGGCTCCCACTCTTCCCAACCTTCCTATGATGTCGATTGAGCAAATAATGGCAGCTCAATCAGACATCGAAGCCAATCATTTCACACTGATGTCCTGTATGGAGACGGTGACTACAGTCACAAAATTGGCTCACCGACTGCAGAACAGGACGAGTGAGCTCCATCAGGTCAACGCCCAACTCGCTCTGCTCCAGCGCATGTACAAGGATGCACGAGCAGAGATAGGAGCACTGAAGGTCGAAAATAAAAACCTTAAACGGAAGACCACCTCCATGGCCTGATTTGGAGCAACGTTGTTCTTGGCTTTTGATAGTCGGCGGGGAATGCTCGCTATCGACGAAAGCATGGGGGCAGGGACGTCAAGCGTCGCCCAAGGTGATAAAAAGAAGAAGAGAGCGGTGGAAGAGGCGAGTAAGTAAGATCAGTGTATAGCCGTAAAAAAATGAAGGTTTTTATTTTTATTTTTATGTAAATATGTTTTTTTTGATCGACATATGGCCAAAAAAAAAATGAAAGGTGTGTTTTTTTTTATGTAAATATTTGTATTTTGATTTGTTGTTGTTTTTTATGTTTAAGTACTGAAAAATGAAATTAAAAAGCAGAGAAAAAATAAGAAAATTAAGTCCAAACAAAAAATAATAATGAGAGAAAAAAAAATAAAAATAAAAGAAATTAAGGCTAGTAGCAAAATAAAAAAATAAATTAAATTAAAATAAAATAATACCAGCAGAAATTAAACTTAATGGAACATTGGTGTTGCTGGAATGGTAATGCAAAAAAAATACCATAAGTGTTTAAAAAAAATCAATGTATACAAAGTTAATTTTACCTCAAGATGCAGAATCCAAAAAAAAATTACACAGTTGAGAATAGCAAACTGTTAAGGAGAATAAATGTATGAAGGACTTGAGAGCATTCAACTGATATAAATGTTTCCATATCAATGTAGCAATACACATATATCATTTTAACAAAAATTCAAGTTTCACAATCATAACAAAACTTTTTAAGTAGAAATCGATATTCTAAGCTCGCCATGAATAATATTGAAGCGATCACCGCTTAGGGATTTTGTGAAAATATCCGCCAATTGCTTGTCGGTGTTTACAAATTCAAGTACAGTATCCCCTTTTTGAACATGATCTCTTAAAAAATGATGTCGAATTTCAATATGTTTTGTTCGTGAGTGTTGAACCGGATTTTTGCTTAAATTGATGGTACTAGTATTATCACATTTAATAAGGATATGATCATAATGCAAATTAAAGTCCTCCAATTGTTGTTTCATCCAAAGTATTTCGGTACAACAATTTCCGGAAGCTATATATTCAGCTTCGGCCGTTGATAAAGTAACATAATTTTGCTTTTTGCTAAATCAAAATACTAATGAGTTACCAAGAAAGTGACAAGTGTCACTGGTGTTTTTTGTATCAAGTTTGCATCCGGCAAAGTCGGCATCCGAGTAACTAATTAAATCAAATGCAACACCTCTAAGATAAAACAGTTCCAAATTTTGAGTGCCAACAAGATATCTAAAATTTTTTTTAACAGCACTGAGATGTGATTCCTTAAGATTTGATTGATATCTAGCACACATACAAACACTAAACATAATATCGGGTCTACTTGCAGTTAAATAAAGAAGTGAGCCGATTATACCTCGATATTTTGTTTGATCAATGGACTTACCTTTTTCATCCTTGTCTAGCTTAATGGATGTGCTCATAGGTATTCCAGCTATTTTTGAGTCATACATACCAAACTTTTTGAGTAGTTCTTTTGTATACTTAACTTGGTTGATAAACATTCCTTCCTTACATTGTTTGATTTAAAACCCAAGGAAATAATTTAGCTCTCCCATCATGCTCATCTCAAACTCACCTTGCATACACTTAGCAAATTCCTTCCACAAGGTTTTATTAATAGCACCAAATATAATGTCATCCACATATATTTGCACAATAAGTAAATCATCAGTTTTGGTTTTAACAAAAAATGTTGTGTCAATCGTTTCTCTAGAAAAATTATTTTTAATAAAAAATTTACTTAATTGTTCATACCATGCACGAGGTGCTTGTTTCAAACCATATAAAGTTTTTGATAGTTTAAAAGCATGATTTGGAAAAGCATGATCTTTAAAACCTGCGGGTTGTTTAACATAAGCTTCCTCATTTATAAAACCATTAAGAAAGGCACTTTTTACATCCATTTGATAAAGTTTGAAATCTCTAAAACATGCAAATGCAAGTAACATGCGAATGGCTTCTAATCTAGCAACCGGAACAAAGGCTTCATCGAAATCAATACCTTCTTCTTGATTGTATCCTTGTGCAACAAGTCTAGCCTTGTTTCTTATAATTGTGCCGGATTCATCAAGCTTGTTTCAAAAGATCCATTTGGTATCGACAATGGTATGATCTTTAGGTTTTGGCACAAGTTCCCACACTTTGTTTATCTCAAATTGGTTAAGCTCTTCATGCATTGCTATCATCCAATGTTCATCGAATTCGGCTTCTTGAAAGTTTTTAGGCTCAATCTGTGAGAGAAAAGCCAAGTTACTACAAATATTTCTAAGTGAAGAGCGAGTTTCAATACCTTTTGTAGGGTCACCTAGGATTAAATCCTTAAGGTGGTTATGAACAAACTTCTATTCTCTTGGCAAATCATCATTGTTTCCTCCTTCTTCTTGAGATGGGAGAATAGGTTGTTCAATCTCTTTGTTTAACTTACATGGCTGGTTCTCTTCTTTGTAGATACTTGAATCTTCCACATTTGGTTCCAAATCTATATTATCACTAACAATTTGCTTTTGAGCAGAGATGTTAGTTTCATCAAATGCCACATGTATAGATTCTTCCACAACAAGAGTTCTTTTATTAAAAACACGATAAGCTTTGCTAGTTAAGGAATAACCAAGAAAAATTGCTTCATCAGATTTTGAATCAAATTTACCTAAATTATCCTTACCATTATTATGCACAAAACATTTACAACCAAAAACATGCAAGTGATTAATGTTGGGCTTTCTATCATGCCAAAATTCATAAGGAGTCTTTTTGAGAATAAGTCTAATTAATGCACGATTTAAAATATAGCATGCGGTGTGAACGGCTTCGGCCAAAAAATATTTAGGAAAATTATTTTCGCAAAGCATTGTTCTACTCATCTCTTCTAAAATTCTATTTTTCCTTTCTACTACATCATTTTGTTGAGGGGTTTTAGGTGCTGAAAAATTATGTCCAATACCATGCTCATCACAAAACAATTCAAAATTCTCATTTTCAAGTTCTCTACCATGGTCGGTTCGAATATTAGTATAAAGAAAGCCTTTTTCATTTTGAATTCTACAACAGAGTTTTGTGAAAGAAGAAAAGGTTTCATCTTTATGTGCTAAAAACATAACCCATGTAAATCTTGAATAATCATCAACAATAACAAGACAATAACGTTTACCACCTAGACTAGATGTCCTTGAGGGACCAAATAAATCCATATGCAATAATTGTAAAGGTCTAGTTGTGGAAATATGGGATTTTGATTTAAATGATATTTTAGTTGGTTTTCCTTGTTGACAAGCATTACAGAGATAATCTTTTTCAAATTTAATTTTTGGAAGTCCAATGACCAAATCCTTTCTCAAAAGTTTAGCAATTAAATCCATATGAGCATGACCAAGTCTTCTATGCCATAACCAATTATTTTTATTATTAACATATAAACATTTAACATCACTAGTATAAAGATCATTAAGATGAAAAACATAAACATTATCATGGTGATTACCAACGAGTAAAGCTTTATGATCATTTGTACTTTCAATTGTGCAATGTGATTTATCAAAAATAACTTGATTACCTTTATCACATAATTGACTAATACTAAGTAGGTTATACTTAAGTTCATTAACAAGTAAAACATTTTCAATAGAAGGGTTAGGAGAAATACCGATGCTACCAATACTGATGATTTTTCCTTTCTTGTTGTCTCCAAAAGTAGCAAATCCTCCATTTTTCGATGATAGTGTAGACGTCCCCGAACGCCCCGGGAGGGTTAGGTCCCGTTCTGTTCGTTTGGGCTCACTACAGTTCAAGGACTCGATTGTCACGGTTCTAAATCTTGAACCAAAGAGTCCAAATCCGGCAAATCGTTTTTGAGAAAACAGATTTTTGAAAGAAGTGCCAAACATGGACTGCTTTGCTAGATACAGAGTCGCCACCTAAATATTTTTTATGGGGAAATTTAGGAAACCCTGACTCGGTGCCAAAGGCCACGTGTCCGTCATCACCAAAGTTGCCTCAGCTCGGGAACTTGGGTACGATTTGGGGAAGGTCACTTCGTGAGCACCCCCGCTCGCCCGGTCAAAAACCGGCCTCTACTAACCATGATATCTGTTTTTGAAAACATTGTGTGTTCTTATTCCGGTTATTAGCCTAGGTTACTATGTGATGCGCACAGCATACAAGTATAGACTGAGTCGCCTGAATTGGAACAACGCATTTCGTGTTTGTTTTTGAAAGATGGTTTGCTACCCGCAGGTAGGCTAAGACGTGGATTTGCCACCCTCGGGTGGGCTTAAGAAAACATGATTTTGCCACTATCTAGTGGGCTTAAAACAAACATTTGATGAATTGTCCCAATTTAAGTAACACAACCTCCACCCACAGGCATTCAAGGCAGTTATATCACATAAGCACATAGCCTCATGGTAAGCATGCTATTCATGGCAACACTCACACGCATGCAAGGATGCTAAAGCATAAAAACTCACCGAGTACTCCAAGCCAAAACAGAAGCTCATTAGAAATCATGCATGATCCTAAATATGCTGAAATGCCTAATGCAACACATGCAAAGATGCAACTATAGTAGGCTCGGCTATTCTAAACATGGCATATGGAATGCTACAACTAACACGTATTCAATTTGGAATTGAAATACAAATGCAGTTTGTATGATGCGCCGAGCCCGGTGCGTGCAAAACAGATGAATGATGCAAACATGCTGTCATACTGTATGCTAATTGAAATATGCCCTAATCTAACCATCATAAGCTGGTAAATAAAAGGGAGAAAGACGTGGGGTTGGAAGACATACATCACACTCACGTACACTTATTACAATTATGCCCTCGCGCAGAGGGTCCGAATAAATGTACAGTCCCGAATAAAAGAATAATACAGTCCAAAATATACAGTCCAAATAATATACAAATCCCTAATTAATTAACAAATTAACTAAGAAAAATAAAACTGGCATGCAAGCCAGGGACTGCCTTAATTCTGCTCCGGATGATGGAATGATGCATGTTTGGGCTGCTTTGCGCGGAAATCCACGGCGATGCCCCGATTAGCCTCTGTTTTGCAATGTTTCTTGAAAAGCGTGCCAATCCTCGGAAGACTGCTGATTCTTGATATGCTGCAACAGAGAGCAGGAAAGGGGCATAGCAATGTATTTTCACAGATATATGCATGCCTCGATCCTCATGCCACCAATCACGCATCTCGATGCATGATGGCCGAGGAGCCGAATTGCACAACTCAATATATAATGAATGCATATGAACACTATAACAAAAACTAACTCCATCATGGATAATCCGAAGTGTCGGTGACTTGGGAATTGAGACCCGCTCCGTCACTCGGAGTACGGAACGCACCTCGTTTCCTGTGCCCGGGCTAACTCCTATCCCAAACATGATGCAATATGCATGACATGCATGAAATGCAACTAACATACAATCCTAATATACACAATGTTATGGAATGGCATACACGTTACACGAGGTGATACACAACCGAGCATACACAATGCTATGGATGAAATGGCATACGCAATGCAATATGGGCTTACACCAACATGAGAGAGCCTCAGCCACACTCACATAAGAGGCCATCAGATGAAAACAAGACACCTCGAAATGCATGCACGCGTGCACGCAAACCGAGAACGGACCCTCAGGCACCGAAATGCCACTCTAATGAGACATGGCAGAGACACGGAATATGACATGCAAACATGCAAAAATCAGTGGCAAAATGAGGGGCAAAACAGTCCCGAAACCCGGCGAAATGAAACCCGATGCAAGGAATCTCTCCCGAAATGCAAAACTAGGCATCCGAAATGACTTGTAGCTATACAATACATGCATAATTTGAACATGACATGAAAAAGAAGAAGCAAGGAAGCCCCAAAAATCACATTTTTTCAGTTCAAACCAAGGCAAAACAGCAATCACAAGTAGGGCAAAAATGGCATACAAAAATGGCTCCGCAAGGGAAGCAATGAAGCAAGTGATAGATGCAAAGCCCAAATGGCAAAAGACCCTTCTACAACATTGAAGAGGGCCTAAAAACATGCTGTTTTTCAGTAGGTGACAACCCCTAAAACAATATACAAACATGCTAAAAATGCCATGCAAGAAGTAGGCCAACAAGAGGCTATAACATGAGGTATACAAAGCATTCACCAAACAGACAAAGACCCTCAATAAAATATGCCAAGAAGGTCAAAATATGGCCACTTTCAGTTCTGATCATGGCCTAAAAATAGAGGCAAGGTAAGCTCACAAAGCATGCAAAAATAGGGACCAAAGAGGGGCAATGAAGCAAGTCATACATGGAGGTCCCAAACAAGGTTGAGACCTTCTACAATGTTGTAGAGGGGCTCAAAATAGGCCTATTTTCAGTTTACATCAGGCCTCAAAACAGATTACACATATGCTAAAAACATCATGCAAAATAATGGCATACAAGAGGGTATTGAAGCAAGTACCAAATGGGGGGCTCAAACAGGGTTGAGCCCTTAAACAAACATGTAGAATAGCTCAAAATAGGCCTATTTTCAGTTAGGGTCGGAGCCCAAAACGGTAAGCAAATAGGCTAAGAAAGTTGCAAAAATGAGCTACAAAATAGGGAAAATGGCTTACCCTTGGAGACTAATGCTTTTGTTGCTTCTTGGCTTGAGTTTGCTGCCTCTTAGCTGCTGGAAATCCTCTCAAGGTGCTGGAAATGGAGTGGTGGTGGTGGTGCTTGGTAGTGATGAAGAAAATGGGGCCAAACTTGAGAGAATGAAAGAGATAGAGGGAGATAGAGTGTGTATATGCTCCAAGCAAATTTTCCAACCTTTTCTCTAGAGTTGGGAGGCCAGCTATATAGACAAGAATGGGGGAGAGAAAGGAGGGAAAAAGTGGAGGGAAATGGCATCAAGTTTCCCTCCAAAAGTTTTTCCCGGATACAGATATTTTTTGGGAAAAACAGCTATACAGCTGTAATGCACCCATACTGAGGAAGCTGGCCGGCCAACTATCTTGGTTGCAGGTGGCCGGCCGGCCAAGGGTCAAAAGGGTCAATTGGATTTTCTGGCCGGCCACCAGATATTGGTGTCCTCCCATGTGCCCTCATCACAACCCTGTGGTTCAAATCTGGAAAATGTAAAACAGGAGAGAGAACAAGCCATTTTTAGGAGGGGTTCAAAAGGTTCAAGTTGAATTTCTGGCCGGCCATATGATATTAGGGTCCTCCCATGTGTGTACAACACAAATATGTGGTTTGGGGTTGAAGAAAGTGGCCCTAAGGTGGTCAACATTAGCTCGGAAGTGAGAAAAACGGGCGTCGGAGGGCGCTGGAGGAATATAACTGGTTGCTGAGACAATTGCTGGCCTCCTACCCTTCAGTGACCTTCCTGGTGATAAAACAGAGGTACCTGCCAAAAATGAACGAAAACTGATGCAAAACGAATGCTCGGGGGCCAAAACACGCAGTTCGGGGTCCCGAAAATAGGCCGTTAAGCACCGAAAGTGGCATTCGACCACGAAGTGGGTCTCTCAGGCCCCAGTGTCCCTCAAAAGGGAGTAAATGAGATGCATGCCAAAAACTGGAGCAGTCGGAGATGGTTAGGCGGTCCCGAACCGAGGCACACGGCCTGACGGCTCCGAAAATCGGGAACCGGGCTCCGAAATGGGCAAAATGGCCTACGGCCACGAAATGTAGCCCACGGCCACTGAGAGATGGTCTACGGGACCTCTCCCTCCCCTCAGGAAAAGAAACAGAGAAAATCGAGTCTGGTTCGCAAACCGAGGTAAGGCACAGAAGAGGGTTCGGAAGTCCAGAGGCAGGGCTCACGGCCGAGACTCTGAGACTTCTGAACGAGCACAATATGCAACATCACCGAGCGTTCAACCGGTGACGTCTGAGTCTCAAGGTCGGTCAAAAATGGGGTGTCTACAGTTGCCCCTCTTTGACAGAACTCGAAAGTCACAAGTGACGGGAGTGAATGTCAAAGCCCAGAGACGACCCATTTTTGACAAGGCCGAAGACATAGACAATCATACAAGATAAACAGAGATGTGCCCGCAGGCATGCCCGCAGGCAAAGGGCAAAATGCAAAGCGATATGCACAGGGCCAGATGATCATGCAAATGCAGCAAGCTGTAATGAAGCAAGTATTTGCAAATAGATGCAACAATTTTAAGCAAGGATGCAAAGCAACAACTACATTTCACGCAGTTAGGAATGTGGAGAATTATTCAATTCTCGTCGCGTCTCACACGGAGAAGATACGATACCTGTGCGATTCGTCTGGTCGCACTAGCTTCAAATGAACCGTACATACAATATCGTGCCTGCAAAAGAGAGAAATTGAACAAGCACAATATGCTAACAACATATATTCAATGTGATTCAGAAAGTTTGACACACGCAGTGCCGGCGAGTGAATGCATCGTAATGCGAAAAGGGAATGTGCGTGGCGACGCATGCTCAAGCACAGAGGTACGATATTATCAAGAAATGTGCATAACAATACAAGTATGCTCATGAGAATGCAAGTTATGTACATGAGAATGCAAAACGAGCATAAATCAGGGTGCACGTTTGTTACGAAACAACGAGCAAGGAAACGCGCGTTTCGGCAAAGGCGACTCGATCGTAGCCTCCGGTTCACTTCCCGGAGAGGTTACAACATGTTCAAAAAGGATACACCTTGATTTTGATGAATAATGATGAGACACATGTCAGGAGTTGAACCTGAAGTTCCGGCGGAGCAATTTCGCGACAGAAAGCGCACTTTTCTTGAACTTTTTCAGGTCCCGGGAACTCCGATCTTCCTCAAAATTTGCAGGGACCTAGGGGAGCAAGGGGGGATCACCACCGGCAGGTTTTATTCCCCCTTGGAGGTCACCGGCCACTTTTCATAAAGAGAATGGCCGGCCAGCCAGAAAAGGTGGCTGCCCGGCCACCTGTTCAAATCCGCGGGCAATTTTGTCTTTTCACCTCATTTTCTTTATATTCTCTTGCCCAATGACTTCAAGCTCACAACCACAGCTGCAAAAACTTCTTCTCCACCTTCCCAAACCATTTTCCTCTTCAGATCTGAGCTCTATACGCGTTTTCCAACGCCCCTCGCAAGTTGTTTTCGCGAAAACATTCGATTTCAAGCACTTTGGACCGATTAAATTTTGATTTTGGTGCTTCTTTTCTCATTTTCACCACTTGAGGTAAGTTTGTCTCAATATTTGGAAGATTTTCTCGGGGGTTGATGTAGACGTCCCCGAACGCATCCCGGGGTGAGGACTGCGACCTCCCCCGTTCTGGTTCGATATTGGGTCTACTACAGTTCGAAGGACTCAAATGTCACGGTTCTAAATCTTGAACCAAAGAGCCCAAATCCGGCAAATCGTTTTGAAAACAGATTTTTTTTGAAAGAAGTGCCAAACATGGACTGCTTTGCCAGATATAGAGTCGCCACCTAAATATTTTATTTTTGGGAAATTTAAGAAACCCTGACTCGGTGCCAAAAGGCCACGTGTCCGTCATCACCAAAGTTACCTCGGCTCGGGAACTTGGGTACGATTGGGGAAGGTCACTTCGTGAGCACCCCCGCTCGCCCGGTCAAAGACCGGCCTCTACTAACCATGATATCTTATTTTGAAAACATTGTATGTTCTTATTCCGGTTATTAGCCTAGGTTACTATGTGATGCGCTCAGCATACAAGTATAGACTGAGTCGCCTGAATTGGAACAAAACATTTCATGTTTGTTTGGACGATGGTTTGCTACCCGCAGGTAGGCTTAAAATGCAGATTTTGCCACCCTCAGGTGGGCTTAGAAAACATGGTGTTGCCACTATCTAGTGGGCTTAAAACAAACAATCAATGCATTATTCCAATTCAGATAACCCAACCTTCACCCACAGGCATTCAGGCAGTTATATCACATAAGCAATTAGCCTCATGGCAAGCATGCTATCGTGGCAGTCACTCACACACCTGCAAGGATGCTAAAGCATAAAAACTCACCGAGTACTCCAAGCCAAAACAGAAACTACATTAGAAATCATGCATGATCCTAAGTATACTGAATTGCCTAATGCAACACATGCAAAAATGCAAACTATAGCAGGCTCGGCTATTCTAAACATGGTATATGGAATGCTACAACTAACACGTATTCAATTTGGAATTGAAATACAAATGCAGTTTGTATGATGCGCCGAGCCCGGTGCGTGCAAAACAGATGAATGATGCAAACATGCTGTCATACTGTATGCCAATTGAAATATGCCCTATATCTAACCATCATAAGTGGGTAAATAAAAGGGAAGAAAGACGTGGGGTTGGAAGACATACATCACACTCACCCACACTTATTACAATTTTGCCCTCGCGCAGAGGGGCCGAATAAATATACAGTCCCAAATGAAAGAATAATACAGTCCGAAATATACAGTCCGAATAATATACAAATTTCTAATTAATTAACAAATTAACTAAGAAAACTGTAAACTGGCATGCAAGCCAGGGACTGCCTTGCTTCTGATGAACGATGTATGTTTGGGCTGCCTTGCGCCGAAATCCACGGCGATGCCCCAATTAGCCTCTGTTTCGCAACGTTCCTTGAAAAGCGTGCCGGGTCTCGGAAGACTGCTGATTCTTCATATGCTGCAACAGAGAGCAGGAAAAGGGACATAGCAATGTATTTCGCAGATATATGCATGCCTCGATCCTCGTGCCACCAATCATGCATATCGATGCATGATGACCGAGGAGCCGAATTGCACAACTCAATATAGGATGAATGCATATGAATGCTACAATAAAACCTAACTCCATCACGGATAATTCGGAGTGTCGGTGACTTGGGAATTGAGACACATTCCGTTACTCGGAGTACGAAACGCGCCTCGTTTCCCGTGCCCGGGCTAACTCCTATCCCGAACACAATGCAATATGCATGATATGTATGAAATGTAACTAAGATACAATCCTAACGTACACAATGCTATGAAAATGAGATGTCTCGGAATGCGTGCACACGGGCACGCAAACCGAGGAAATGATCCTAAGGCATAAAATGGCATACGCAATGCAATTGGACTTACACTAACATGAGTGGACCTCAGCCACACTCACATAAGAGGCCGAGAGATGAAAAATGAGATGCCTCGAAATGCGTGCACACGGGCACGCAAACCGAGGCAATGGCATACACGATGCAATGAGACTAAAATGACATACAGAATGCAAAATGGACTTACACTAACATGAGTGAGCCTCAGCCACACTCACATAAGAGGCCGTCAGATAAAAGTGAAGTGCCTCGAAATGCGTGCACACGGGCACGCAAACCGAGGCAATGGCATACGGAATGCAATGACATGGAAAATGATATGCAAACATCCCAATGGAATTTCAGCACTGAAATATGGGGAAAACAGTCCCGAAAGATGGCGAAATGACACCAAATGCAAGGAATGGTCCCAAAATGCGAATTTAGGCACCCGAAATAGCCTATAGCTATGCAATGCATGCACAATATGGACATGGAATGAAAATACAGTAGCAAGGCAGCCCCAAAACAAGCATTTTGCATTCTAAAACATGGCCAAACAGCAAGCATAGATAGGGCAACAATGGCATGCAAAAATAGGGGCCAAGAGAGGGGTATTGAAGTAGATGGTAAATGCAAAGCCCAAACAACAAAATACCCTTCTACAACACTGAAGAGGGACCAAAAATATTAACATTTACAGTTTATGACAGCCCCAAAATCAGTATACAAATGTGCTCAAAATGTCATGCAAGATGAGGCTCAAAAGAGGCTATAACATGAGGTATACAAAATAAATACCAAACAGCAAAAGACCCTTAATAAATCATGCCAAGAAGGTCAAAATATGGCCATTCTCAGTTCTGATCATGGCCCAAAAACAGAAGCAAAATGGACTAACAAAGCATGCAAAAATGGGGGCCAAAGAGGGGTATAATGGCAAGTACAACATGGAGGCCCCCAACAGTATTGATCCCTTCTACAATGTTGTAGAGTGACCCAAAATAAGCCTACTCACAGTTAATGGTACACTCCAAAACAATTTACATATAGGCCAAACAAATCATGCAAATTTACGGTAAATAGGAGGGATTATGAAGTAAGTGCAAGATAGGGGGCCCAAAAAGGGGTGAGATCTTCTTCAATGTTTAAGAGGGGCTCATAATAGGCCCACTTACAGTTTACATTATACTCAAAAACAGATCACACATAGGCTAGAAATTTCATGCAAAAATGTGACATACCAAGGGGTATTGAAGTAAGTATCAAATGGGGAGCTCAAACAGGGTTGAGCCCTTAAACAAACATGAAGAATGACCCAAAAAAGGCCTAGTTTCAGTTAGGGTCGGAGCCCAAAACAGTAAGAAAATAGGCTAGAGAATTGGTGCAAGATAAGGCCAAAAAGAGGGTAAAGTGAACTTACCCTTGAAGACCAAAGCTTTGGCTGCTCCTTGGACCAAGTTTGCTGCCTCTAGGCCTCTGGAAAACCTCTCCTTGTTGCTGGAATGGAGTGGTGGTGGTGGTGCTTGGTAGTGATGAAGAAATGTGGTTGGAACTTAGGGATTTTGAGAGAAATGAGATAGATATGTGTATATGAGCTCAAGGCAATTTTTCCAACCTTGTTCTTTGAGTTGGGAGGCCCTCTATATAGAAGAGAATGGGGGAGAAAAGGAGGGAAGAAAGTGGAGGGAAAAAGGCATCAACTTTCCCTCCAACCCTTTTCCCCAGATTGAGATATTTTTTGGGGAAAACAGCACACAGCTGTAAAGTACTCACACTGAGGATGCTGGCCGGCCTGGCATTTTTGTTGCAGGTGGCCGGCCGGCCGCCCCCCATGGCCGGCCGGCTAGGGGTCAAAAGGTTCAAGCTGATTTAATGGCCGGCCACCAGAGAAAGGTGTCCTCCCATGTGCCCTCAACAAAGCCATGTAGTTCAAAATTGGCAACTCTAAAACAGGATAGAGAACAAGCCATTTTTAGGAGGGGTTCAAAAGGGTCAGGTGGAATTACTGGCCGGCCATGTGATATTAGGGTCCTCCCATGTGTGTACAACACAAATATGTGGTTTGGGGTTGAAGAAGGTGGCCCTAGGGTGGTCAACATTGGCTCGGAAGTGAGAAAAACGGGCGTCGGAGGGCGCCGGAGGAGCATAACTGGTTGCTGAGACAATTGATGGCCTCCCACCCTTCAGTGACCTTCCCGGTAATAAAACAGAGGTACCTACCAAAAAAAGAACAAAAACCGATGCAAAACGAAGGCTCGGGGGCCAAAACACGCAGTTCGGGGTCCCGAAAATAAGCCGTTAAGCACCGAAAGTGGCATTCGGCCACGAAGTGGGTCTCTCAGGCCCCAGTATCCCTCGAAAGGGAGTAAATGAGATGCATGCCAAAAACCGGAGCAGTCGGAGATGGTTAGGCGGTCCCGAACCGAGGCACACGGCCTGACGGCTCCGAAAACCGGGAACCGGGCTCCGAAATGGGCAAAATGGCCTACGGCCACGAAATGTAGCACACGGCCACTGAGAGATGGTCTACTGGACCTCTCCCTCCCTTCATGAAGAAAAACAGAGAAAACCGAGCCTGGTTCGCAAACCGAGGTAAGGCACAGAAGAGGGTTCGGAAGTCCGGAGGCAAGGCTCATGGCCGCGACTCTGAGACTTCTGAACGAGCACAATATGCAACATCACCGAGCGCTCAATTGGTGACGTCTGAGTCTTAAGGTCGGTCAAAAATGGGGTGTCTACAGTTGACTTTTATTGACTTTTTCATTTCCCGAGAGTTGACTTTTGTTGACTTTTTCCAATTTTGGCTCATTTTGCTCATTTTTTGCTCTTTTTGCAGATTTTTCGAAATGGCGGGTAACTTTCCTCACGGTGGAGGCCCTCCGGGTGCCGGGATGATTTCGATGTCATGACGCTACCCTCGAGGGTCCGACCCTTTATTCCCGAGAGATACGCCCCGTCGGTGCACGTTCTTCCGCGGGCCATTTTTCGTCATTACACTGACTTTAATGATCGAGCACCCGGGGATCTACTTCTACGAGAACCAGAGCATCACCTCTCTTACGAGGCACGAGAGGTATTTTACTTTATTTTCTGCATTTTTCGTGCATTTCGTACCTTTGCCATGCTTGAACACACAGTTTAGCTCATGACATAGTATTTTGTTTGCGTTCTGAACATATGACTTGCACACTTGAATTTCTGAACACTCGGTTCATTGATTGATTGTGAACACACGGCACACATTAGTTAAGAATTGAACACACGGCTCAAACACTGATTTGTCGAACACACAGCCCGAATTTGATGGTGAACACGCAGCACACACTGATTTAGAGTAGAACACACAGCCCTGACTCCGATTTTCTTGAACACGCAGCCCAAATTGAAGGTGAACACACGGCCCACACTGATTGAGAGTAGAACACGCAGTCCTAACTCTGATTTTCTGAACACACAGCTCAAATTGATGGTGAACACACAGCCCACACTGATTGAGAGTAGAACACGCAGCCCAAACTCTGATTTTCTGAACACACAGTCCAAATTGATGGTGAACACACGGCACACACTGATTTAGAGTAGAACACGCAGCCCAAACTCTGATTTTCTGAACACGCAGCCCAAATTGAAGGTGAACACGCAGCACACATTGATTTAGAGTAGAACACGCAGCCCAAACTCTGATTTTCTAAACACACAGCTCAAATTGAAGGTGAACACACAGCACACACTGATTGAGAGTAGAACACACAGCCCTGGCTCCGATTTTCTGAACACAGCTCAAATTGATGGTGAACACACAGCACACATTGATTGAGAGTAGAACATGCAGCCCAAACTCTGATTTTCTGAACACACAGCTCAAATTGATAGTGAACACACAGCACACATTGATTGAGAGTAGAACACACAGCCCTGACTCCGATTTTCTGAACACACAGCTCAAATTGATGGTGAACACACAGCACACATTGATTGAGAGTAGAACACGCAGCCCTGACTTCGATTTTCTGAACACACAGCTCAAATTGATGGTGAACACACAGCACACATTGATTAAGAGTAGAACACGCAGCCCTAACATTTTACTTCGCACGCAGCCTATTTACTTGCACACAGCTTATCCATTTCATTTGCACACAGCTTATTTATTTCATTGCATACTGACACATGTATCCATTCTGAATACAGGTTGGATCTCGCACCGTGCGAGGATATGGTTCCACCGCTACGAGAGAGTGGTATGCTGAGCTCCCGGAGGCTGTCCGGGACTTAGTTGATTTAGCAGGGTTCGGGGCCTTCTGCGTTGGGTTATCACATTGTCCTGCCCGGAGGACACTATTGGCAGCTCTGGTGGAGAGATGGTGGGACACCACCAACTCCTTCCATTTCTCCGCCACCGGGGATTTGACCATGACCCCGTTGGATTTTGCTGTACTGACCGGCCTGGATATAGGAGGCTGGCCCATTCCTTACGACGAGGATATGGGCGGGTGGGAGGCCGCTTGGGTACATCTGCTGGGGGCCCACCCGCCTGTTGACAGAGCTTCCGGGAGAGTCCGATACACTTGGTTCTCTTCCCATTTTCGGGGGGAGGGGATGGAGCCCGAGACTCCTGAGGAGGCAGAGCAGTATGCCCGTGGTTTCCTTATGTTCCTCTTCGGGACGACTCTATTTGCCGATAGAGGGAACACGGTCGGGTTGTATCTACTGAGCGCTCTGGTGGACCTGTCACAGGTCGGTCGGTACGACTGGGGTGGCGCCGGCCTGGCTACTCTCTACTGCTACATGAGCGCTACCTTCCGCGGGCAGGGAGACTTACTCGGCGGTTATTGGAGAGCCTGGGAGGTACTTTCTGTCCTCTTGATTGACATTTCTGCTCCCCATTACTTGTACATTGCACACACGGCGCACTTTGCACTCTATATTTTGCTCTCAGCACTTTGTATTCACATTCTGCACTGTTTTCCACAGTTATGGGTCTACGTATATTTTCCGACGTTGGCCCCAGAGTTGGTGGTGGCAGGGCCCCTCATGACCCCGTATTCATTGGTATTCGAGGGCCAGCACCGGCCGAGACCCGAGAGACTCTCTTCTATCTGCGGCAGTATTTTGACACTGTGCGGACGACAGAGGTATTTCAAAACTCTCAGTTCCTTTCCGTTTTCATCTTTGATTTGCCCTGTATATCCCCAATTTCTGATTGGTTTATGCACTGGTTATCCGCAGATTACGTGGCAGCCCTGGGCGATCTTGGGTGATGGTCTCCGATTTCAGTATGCCGGAGGATCAGGCACCTCGCAGTACAGGATCCTGCTCGAGGGACCAGTTGGTAGAGCATGGTTTCTGGGGGAACGCTTTCTGCGTCAGGTATGGGGATATACTTCTCAGGACCCTCCCGCAGCACCTCCAGCCAGTATGCGGACTGCTGATAAGCTCTCTACCCAGGATGTTGTTAGTGCTATGCTAGGCACTGATGCTTTGCTACATCTTACGGAGGGAGACTACGCCACTTATCGCCATACATATCTGATGCCTCCCTTGACGGGAGTGCGTACTCCGTCACTGAGGCCCACTGGTGTGCCATCTTCGGGTCAAGCTCGTGCTACAGATATCCCTTCCTCCAGCAGGGCTGGTACGTCCAGAGGTGGGCGCGGATTCATTCCCCCGATCCCTCCGACTCTTCATCATCCTGGATGGCCAGACATGCCAACCGAGTTGACGAGTTGGCGATTTGGGACTCCTTACCAGGTCTCGCTGGAGCCTCCTCTTCCTGACCATAGATATGTCAGAGACCCTGATTCACCACCGGTATGTTTTACAGCTTTGATTTATCAGTCAGATACTTGGGCATTCATTCCTTTACTGATAGTTTTGCATTTGTATCTGTAGCCTCCAGTTGAGTACGTGGACGAGATGCTTGGAATGCTAGCCACATTTGAGGGCATGATCCTGCGGAGGGAGGCACAGCTGGCTATTATGGGTGTGCAGGTACTGTTCATCTTTCCTGCATTTATCATATTGCTGATGACACGCTGGTTTTGGACATTCTCCTGCATTGATAGGCTGTTTGTGTAGAGCACATCTGACACACACCCCACTCACATACTGTACTTGCATCTGATTTTCATATTTGAACTGATGTATTGAACTCTTCATTCAGATGCCTCCGGTACATGCTCCGCCGCAGGCTGGGCCACCCGGGCCTTCTCAGAGAGGTCGATCGTCTAGATCTTTTCGAGGTGCTGGGCCATCTGGGCCCTCCCGAGGAGCTGGGCCATCTAGGCCTTTTCGAGAAGCTCGAGGAGCGGGGTCGTCTCGCGGACGTAGGGCACATGTTGTGGAGGCGGAGCCCGATGAGGATGAGGAGGAGGAGGAGGCCACAGACCGTCAGTCGGAGACATCCGCTGAGGAGGGGAATTCTGGTCTTGGTTCCGGGAGTGGAGGCGAGGCTGAGGGGGATCCTGAGGACGACAGCTCCGACCCCGATGGTGATGATGGTGCAGAGGTTATCCCACAGAAGAGGATGAGGGGGGCTCCTCATTCCCGCTCCCGAGGACATTGATGCTGCTGTTTCCTGCTTTATTTTACTTTTTGCTAGTAGTTTGTAGCACTTTGCATTTTATCAGGCAGTTTTATTTTCTGTAAAACTTGTACCTTTATTTGTTGTAAAACATGACGGAATGAAACAGCTTTTGAAAATGTGTTGTATTTGAAATTCTTAGCATCGCATCGCATCATTTTGCATAAAAATGGGATCGAATGGAAACGTGCCTTGTGTATTTACCGGGTCAGGTAATGAACCGACGCAACAAATCAAACAACTCGACTCACTAAGAAATAACAGACTCTTAGCAAGTTTACAACTCGATAAGCAAAATACAACAATGTTAACGACTCGATAAACAAGACTTAACAAAATTGCGTAAACAAAGAGTAACGACTCAAAACACAAAATGCGACAGCTCGACAAAATTTACAACTCGATAAACAAAACGACAACTCGATAAGCAAAATACAACACAGCGTACTTCGGACGATCTGGGTGCTGGGACGCATCTGTAGACGTCCCCGAACGCATCCCGGGGAGAGGAGTGCGAATCCCCCCCGTTCTGGTTCGATATTGGGTCACTACAGTTCGAAGGACTCAAATGTCACGGTTCTAAATCTCGAACCAAAGAGTCCAAATCCGGCAAATCGTTTTGAAAACAGATTTTTTGAAAGAAGTGCCAAACACGGACTGCTTTGCCAGATACAGAGTTGCCACCTAAATATTTTTAATGGAAAATTTAGGAAACCCTGACTCGGTGCCAAAGGCCACGTGTCCGTCATCACCAAAGTTGCCTCGGCTCGGGAACTTAGGTACGATTGGGGAAGGTCACTTCGTGAGCACCCCCGCTCGCCCGGTCAAAGACCGGCCTCTACTAACCATGATATCTTATTTTGAAAACATTGTATGTTCTTATTCCGATTATTAGCCTAGGTTACTATGTGATGCGCACAGCATACAAGTATAGACTGAGTCGTCTGAATTGGAACAAAACATTTCATGTTTGTTTTTGAAAGATGGTTTGCTACCCGCAGGTAGGCTTAAAATGCAGATTTTGCCACCCTCAGGTGGGCTTAGAAAAACATGGTGTTGCCACTATCTAGTGGGCTTAAAAGAAATATTCAATGCATTATTCCAATTCAGATAACCCAACCTTCACCCACAGGCATTCAGGCAGTTATATCACATAAGCAAATAGCCTCATGGCAAGCATGCTATTCATGGCAGTCACTCACACACATGCAAGGATGCTAAAGCATAAAAACTCACCGAGTACTCCAAGCCAAAACAGAAACTACATTAGAAATCATGCATGATCCTAAGTATACTGAAATGCCTAATGCAACACATGCAAAAATGCAAACTATAGCAGGCTCGGCTATTCTAAACATGGCATATGATGATGCTACAACTAACACGTATTCAATTTGGAATTGAAATACAAATGCAGTTTGTATGATGCGCCGAGCCCGGTGCGTGCAAAACAGATGAATGATGCAAACATGCTGTCATACTGTATGCTAATTGAAATATGCCCTAATCTAACCATTGTAAGAAGGTAAATAAAAGGGAGAAAGACGTGGGGTTGGAAGACATACATCACACTCACCCACACTTATTACAATTATGCCCTCGCACAGAGGGTCTAAATAAATATATAGTCCCAAATGAAAGAATAATACAGTCCCAAAATATTACAGTCCCAAATAATATACAAATTCCTAATTAATTAACAAATTAAATAAGAAAAATGTAAAACTGGCATGCAAGCCAGGGGCTGCCTTGATTCTGATGAATGATGTATGTTTAGGCTGCTTTGGCGTTGAAATCCACTGGGATGCCCCAATTAGCCTCTGTTTGCAATGTTTCTCGAAATGCGTGTCAGACTTCGAAAAGTTGCTGATTCTTCATTTTGCTGCAACAGAGAGCAGGAAGGGGGCATAGCAATGTATTTCACAGATATATGCATGCCTCGATCCTCGTGCCACCAATCACGCATATCGATGCATGATGGCCGATGAGCCGAATTGCACAACTCAATATAGGATGAATGCATATGAATGCTACAACAAAACCTAACTCCATCATGGATAATCCGGAGTGTCGGTGACTTGGGAATTGAGATCCGTTTCGTCACTCGGAGTACGGAACGTGCCTCGTTTCCCGTGCCCAGGCTAACTCCTATCCCGAACACGATGCAATATGCATAATATGTATGAAATGCAGCTAATATATGACCTAGCATGCACAATGCTATGAAAATGAGATGCCTCGAAATGCGTGCACGCGGGCACGCAAACCGAGACAATGGTCCGAAGACGTGAAATGGCACACGCAATGCAAATTGGACTTACACTAACACGAGTGGACCTCAGCCACACTCACATAAGAGGCCGTCGGATGAAAATAAAGCTCCTCGAAATGCGTGCACATAGGCACGCAAACCGAGGCAATGACATAAATGCATGAAATGGCCTGAAATATAATATACAATGAGACTAGAATGAGGTGTCTCGAAATGCGTGCCCACGGGCACGCAAACCGAGGAAATGGCATACGGAATGCAACAGGACTAAAATGAGATACGCAATGCAATATGGGCTTACACTAACATGAGAGAGCCTCAGTCACACTCAAAAAGAGACCGTGAGACGAAAATGAGATGCCTCGAAATGCGTGCACACGGGCACACAAACCGAGGTAATGGCATACGGAATGCAATGATGCTAAAATGACATACAAAATGCAAAATGGACTTACACTAACATGAGTGGGCCTCAGCCACACTCACATAAGAGGCCGTCGGATGAAAATGAAGCGCCACGAAATGCGTGCACATGGGCACGCAAACCGAGGCAATGGCCCTAAGGCATGAAATGACATGCAAATGCAATGATGGGCTTATACCAACATGAGAGAGCCTCAGCCACACTCACATAGGACGCCGTCGGATAAAAAAAGAAGTGCCTCGAAATGCGTGCACACGGGCACGCAAATCGAGGTATGGCCCGAAGGCATGGAATGACATACGAAATGAAATGAGGGCTTACACCAACATGAGAGGGCCTCAGCCGCACTCACATAGGATGCCGGAAGATGAAAAATGAGATGTCTCGAAATACGTGCCCGTGGGCACACAAACCGAGAAATGACCTGAAGGCATGGAATGACATGCAAAATGAGACATGGCATATGGAATATGGGACATGCAAATTTCAGCAGCCAAAATGATGCAAAACAGCCCCCGAATTATAGCAAAATTACACCCGATGCCCAAAATGCTATGCTGAGTACCCGAAATGACTTGCAGCTATGCCAAACATGCACAATATGGACATGAAGTGTAAAGACAAATGCTAGGCAATCCCTAAAATAGAATTTTTCCAGTACAAAGCATGACCAAACAACAATCATAGATGGGGCAAAAACAGCATGCAAAAATGGGGGAAAAAAGGGAAATAATGAAGTAAGTGGTATATCCAATGCTCAAACTGAAAAATACAGTTCTACAACACTGAAGAGGGACCAAAAATATGAACATTTACAGTAGATGACATCCCCCAAATCAGTATGCAAACATGCTAAGAATGCCATGCAAGAAATAGGCCACAAGAGGGTATAACATGAAGTAGGCCAAACATTCATCCAACAAGCAAAGACCCTTAATGAAATATGTCAATAAGACCAAAATATGACTCTTTCCAGACCTGATGATGGCCAAAAACAGAATCTAGATAGGCTTAACAAAGCATGCAAAAATGGGGGTCAAAGAGGGGTATAATGACAAGTATAACATGGAGACCCCCAACAAAGTTGATCCCTTCTACAATGTTGTAGAGGGACCCAAAATAAGCTTACTCATAGTTCATGACATGCTCCAAAACAGATCACATGTAGGCCAAACAAATCATGCAAATTTACGGTAAATGTGAGAAATTATGAAGCAAATGCATGATAGAGAGGCCAAACAGGGTTGAGCCCTTCTTCAATGTTGAAGAGGAGCTCAAAATATGCCCACTCACAGTTTACATCAGGCTTGAAAACAGATCACACATAGGCCAAATATTCAATGCAAAATAATGGCATACAAGATGATATTGAAACAAGTACAAGATGGAGGGCTCAAACAGGGTTGAGCCCTTGAATAAACATGAAGAATAGCTCAAAAAAGACCTAGTTTCAGTTAAGGTCGGAGCTCAAAACAGTGAGCAAGTAGGCTTAAGAAATGAAGCAAGAAAATGCTACAAAAGAGGGAAATGGAGACTCACCCTTGAAGACCTCTTCTTTTCTACCTCTTGGCTTGAGGAATGTTGCTTCTAAGCCTCTAAGAACCTCTCCTTGCTGCTGGAAATGGAGTGGTGGTGGTGGTGCTTGGTAGTAGTGAAGAAATGGTGCCAAAACTTGAGATTTTTGGAGAAATGGAAGGAGATATGTGTATGTATGCCTCAAGAAGTTTTTTTCAACCTTAGGGACAGAGTTGGGAGGCCCCTTTTATGGACCAAAAAAAGGGTGTAAAGGTGGAGCGAAATGCACCCAAGCTTTCCCTCCCAAAATATCCCCCGGATCCAGATCTTTTCTGGGGGAAACAGCTATATAGCTGTAAAGTGTGGACTGAGAGGGTCATGGCCGGCCTCTCACTTTTGGTGGAGGTGGCCGGCCGGCCACCCCCTATGGCCGGTCGGCTAGGGTTCAAAAGGTTCAATGAAAATTTCTGGCCGGCCACCAAAGGTTGATGTCCTCCCATGTATGTACAACAAGGCCCTGTGGTTGGAATTTGGCAACTCTGAAACAAGAGAGAGAATAGGCCACTTAAAAGAGGGGTTCAAAAGGGTCAATGAGGGTTACTGGCTGGCCATGTGTTTTTAGGGTCCTCCCATGTGTGTACAACACAAATATGTGGTTTTGGCTCGAAGAAAATGGCCCTAGGGTGTTCAACATTAGCCCGGAAGTGAGAAAAACGGGCGTCGGAGGGCGAAAATGAAATATAACTGGTTGCTAAGATAATTGCTAGCCTCCCACCCTCCAGTGACCTTCCTGGTGATAAAACAGAGGTACCTGCCAAAAATGAACAAAAACCGATGCAAAACGAATGCTCGGGGACCAAAACACGCAGTTCGGGGTCCCGAAAACCGGCCGTTAAGCACCGAAAGTGGTGTTTGGCTACGAAGTGGGTATCTGAGACCCCAGTGTCCCTTGAAAGGGAGTAAATGAGATGCATGCCAAAAACCGGAGGAATCGGAGATGGTTAGGCGGTCCCGAACCGAGGCACACGGCCTGACGGCTCCGAAAACCGGGAACCGGGCCCCGAAATGGGCAAAATGGCCTACGGCCACGAAATGTAGCCCACGGCCACTGAGAGATGGTCTACTGGACCTCTCCCCCCTCAAGAAGAGAAAATAGAGAAAACCAAGCCTGGTTCGCAAACCGAGGCAAGGCACAGAAGAGGGTTCGGAAGTCCGGAAGCAGGGCTCACGGCCGCGACTCTGAGACTTCTGAACGAGCACAATATGCAACATCACCGAGCGCTCAATCGGTGACGTCTGAGTCTTAAGGTCGGTCAAAAATGGGGTGTCTACAGTTGCCCCTCTTTGACAAAACTCGGAAGTCAAGAAATGACGGGAGTGAATGTCAAAGCCCAGAGACGACCCATTTTTGACAAGGCCGAAGACTTAGACAATCATACAAGGTGCACGGAGATATGTGTGCCCGCAGGCATGCCCGCAGGCAGGGGAGGGCAAAATGCAAAGCGACATGCACAGAGCCAAATGATCATGCAAATGCAGCAAGCTGTAATGAGGCAAGTATTCGCAAATAGATGCAACAGTTTTAAGCAAGAATGCAAAGCAGCAACTGCATTTCATGCAGTTAGGAATGCGGAGAATCATTCAATTCTCGTCGCGTCTCACACGGAGAAGATACGATACCTGCGCGACTCGTCTGGTCGCCCCAGCCTCAAATGAACCGTACATACAATATCACGCCTGCAAAAGAGAGAAATTCAACAAGAACAATATGCTAATAACATATATTCAATGTGATTCCTGTGGTTCCGAAAGTTTGACACACGCAGTGTCGGTGAGCGAATGCATCGCAATGAGAGAAAGGAACACGCGTGACAACGCACGCTCAAGCACAGAGGTATGGTACACCAAGAAATCATGCATGACAGTGCAAAATGTTGATGAGAATGCAAGTTATGTGCAAAACAATGTAAAATGAGCACGAATCAGGGTGCCCGTTTGTCGCGAAACAACGAGTAAAGAAACGCGCATTTCGGCGAAGGCAACTCGATCACGGCCTCTAGTTCACCTCCCGGAGAGGTTACAACATGTTCAAAAAGGATACACCTTGATTTCGATGAGTAATGATGAGACACATGTCAGAAATTGCAGCTGAAGTTCCGGCGGAGCAGTTTCGCGCCAGAAAGTGCACTTTTCTTGAACTTTTTCAGGTCCTGGGAACTCCGATCTTCCTCAAAATTTGCAGAGACCTAGGGGAGGAAGTGGGGAACACCACCGGCCAGGTGGTTGCCCTAGGGGAGGTCACCGGCCAGGGGGGAAAAAGCAAATGGCCGGCCAGCCAGAAAAGGTGGCCGGCCGGCCACCTGTCCAAAAGCAGGGGCAATTTTGTCATTTTCCTCATTTCTATATATATCCTCATCCAATGCCTCCGAAATCACTTCCACAGCTGCAAAAACTCCTTCCCTTGCTCCCCAAACCATTTTTTCCTTCAGATCTGCACTTTATACGCGCTTTTCGGCCTTCCACGCAAGTTGTTTTCGCGAAATCTTTCAGTTTTAAGCACTTTGAACCGATTAAATTTTGGTTTCGGGGCTTCTTTTCTCATTTTCACCACTTGAGGTAAGTTTGTCTCAATATTTGGAAGATTTTCTCGGGAGTTGACTTTTGTTGACTTTTCCATTTCCCGAGAGTTGACTTTTGTTGATTTTTTCCAATTTTGGCTCATTTTTGCTCATTTTTGCTCCTTTTGCAGATTTCTTGAAATGGCGGGTGATTTTCCTCACGGTGGAGGTCCTCTGGATGCCGGGGATGATTTTGATGTTATGACGTTGCCCTCGAGGGTCCGGCCTTTTATTCCCGGGAGATACGCCCCATCGGTACACGTTCTTCCACGGGCTATTTTTCGTCATTTCACCGACTTCAATGATCGGGTACCCGGGGATCTACTTCTGCGGGAGCCGGAGCATCATCTCTCTTACGAGGTACGAGAGGTACTTTACTTTATTTTCCGCATTTTTCGCGCATTTCGTACCTTTGTCATGCTTGAACACACAGTTTAGCTTATGACATAATATTTTGCTTGCGTTCTGAACATGTGGCTTAAACACTTGAACTTCTGAACATATCAGCCTATGAATTAATTGTGAGCACACGGCATACACTAATTGAAAATTGAAATGAACGCACAGCCCATCCTTGAATATTGAACACACAGTCCATCGTTTAGGTGAACACTCAGCACACACTAATTTAGAGTTGGACACAGAGCCCGAATTGGGGTGAACACGCAGCCCACTGATTTTCTGAAATTTGAACACGCAGCCCAAATAACAAATTTACTGAACACGCAGCCCAGATAGAAGTGAACACACAGCCCACATAAATAGAGAACAGAAACCGCAGCCCTGACTTTGATTTTCTGAAATTTGAACGCGCAGCCCAAATAACAAATTTACCGAACACGCAGCCCAGTTAAATAGTGAACACGCAGCCCACATAGATAGAAAACAGAAACCGTAGCTCTGACTCTGATTTTCTGAAATTGAACACGCAGCCCAAATAACAAATTTACCGAACACGCAGCCCAGTTAAATAGTGAACACGCAGCCCACATAGATAGAGAACAGAAACCGCAGCCCTGACTCTGATTTTCTGAAATTTGAACACGCAGCCCAAATAACAAATTTACCGAACACACAGCCCAGTTAAATAGTGAACACGCAGCCCACTGATTTTGAGATTTGAATACGCAGCCCAAATACCAATTTACTGAACACGCAGCCCAGATTACAGGTGAACACGCAGCCCACTGATTTTGAAATTTGAACACGCAGCCCAAATATCAATTTACTGAACACGCAGCCCAGATTACAGGTGAACACGCAGCCCACTGATTTTGAAATTTGAACACGCAGCCCAAATACCAATTTACTGAACACGCAGCCCAGATTACAGGTGAACACGCAGCCCACTGATTTTGAAATTTGAACACGCAACCCAAATACCAATTTACTGAACACGCAGCCCAGATTACAGGTGAACACGCAGCCCACTGATTTTGAAATTTGAACACGCAGCCCAAATACCAATTTACTGAACACGCAGCCCAGATTACAGGTGAACACGCAGCCACTGATTTTGAAATTTGAACACGCAGCCCAAATACCAATTTACTGAACACGCAACCCAGATTACAGGTGAACACGCAGCCCACTGATTTTGAAATTTGAACACGCAGCCCAAATACCAATTTACTGAACACGCAGCCCAGATTACAGGTGAACACGCAGCCCACATTGATTGAGAGTAGAACACGCAGCCCTAACTCAGATTTTCTGAACACGCAGCCCAGTTTGAAGTGAACACGCAGCCCACATTGATTGAGAGTAGAACACGCAGCCCTAACTCAGATTTTCTGGACACGCAGCCCAGTTTGAAGTGAACACGCAGCCCACATAGATAGAGAGTAGAACACGCAGCCCTAACTCAGATTTTCTGAACACGCAGCCCAGTTTGAAGTGAACACGCAGCCCACATAGATAGAGAGTAGAACACGCAGCCCTAACTCAGATTTTCTGAACACGCAGCCCAGTTTGAAGTGAACATGCAGCCCACATAGATAGAGAGTAGAAACCGCAGCCCTGACTCTGATTTTCTGAACACGCAGCCCAGTTTGAAGTGAACACGCAGCCCACATAGATAGAGAGTAGAACACGCAGCCCTAACTCAGATTTTCTGAACACGCAGCCCAGTTTGAAGTGAACACGCAGCCCACATAGATAGAGAGTAGAAACCGCAGCCCTGACTCTGATTTTCTGAACATACAGCCCAGTTTGAAGTGAACACGCAGCCCACTGAACACAACTCACTCATTTCATTTGCACACAGCTCATTTATTTGATTTGCACACAGCTTATTCATTTGATTTGCACACAACTCATTCATTTCATTTGCACACAGCTCATTCATTTGATTTGCACACAGTTCATTCATTTCATTTGCACACAGCTCATTCGTTCCATTTGCTGAAACGTGTATTCATTCTGAATGCAGGTTGGCTCTCGCACGGTACGGGGGTATGGCTCCACTGCAGCCAGGGATTGGTATGTTGAGCTTCCGGAGGCTGTCCGGGACTTAGTTGATCTAGCAGGGTTTGGGGCCTTCTGCGTTGGATTATCACGCTGTCCTGCCAGTAGGACTCTGTTGGGAGCTTTGGTGGAGAGGTGGTGGGACACCACCAATTCCTTCCATTTTTCTGCCACCGGGGATCTGACTATGACCCCGCTAGATTTTGCTGGTCTCACTGGCCTAGACATAGGAGGTTGGCCCGTTCCTTACGACGAGGATATGGGCGAGTGGGAGGCCGCTTGGATGTATTTGCTGGGGGCTCGCCCGCCTGTGGACAGAGCTTCGGGGAGAGTCCGATACACCTGGTTCTCTTCCCATTTTCGGAGGCCGGAGATGGAGCCTGAGTCTCCTGCGGAGGCTGAGCAGTACGCCCGTGGCTTCCTTATGTTCCTCTTTGGCACCACTCTGTTTGCAGATAGGGGGAACACTGTCGGGTTGTACCTTTTGAGTGCCCTGGTGGACCTATCACAGGTCAGTCGGTACGACTGGGGTGGCGTCGGCCTGGCTACCCTTTACTGTTATATGAGCGCAACCTCCCGCGGGCAGGGAGACTTACTTGGTGGCTACTGGCGAGCTTGGGAGGTACATTCTGTCCTCTTGATTTACATTTCTGCACCTTATTACTTGTTCATTGCACACACGGCGCACTTTACATCCTGTATTTTGCACTCAGCATTTTGTATTCACATTCTGCACTGTTTTCCACAGCTATGGGTCTATGTATATTTTCCGACATTAGCCCCGGAGATGGTGGTGGCAGGGCCCCTCATGACCCCGTATTCATTAGTATTCGAGGGTGAGCACCGGCCGAGACCCCGAGAGACTCTCCTCTATCTGCGACAGTACTTTGACACCGTGCGAACGACAGAGGTATTTCAGAACTCTCAGTTTTCTGCCGTTTTCATCTTTGATCTGCCTTGTATATTCCCGATTTCTGATTGATTCATGCACTGGTTATCCGCAGATCACGTGGCAGCCCTGGGCAGTCTTGGGCGATGGTCTCCGATTTCAGTATGTCGGAGGATTAGGCACCTTCCAGTACAGGATCCTGCTCGAGGGACCGGTTGGTAGAGCATGGTTCCTGGGGGAACGCTTCCTGCGTCAGGTGTGGGGATACCTTTCTCAGGATCCTCCTGCAACACCTCCAGCCACTATGCGGACTGCTGATAGACTTTCTACCTAGGAGGTCATTAGCGCTATGCAGGGCACCGATGCTTTGCTACATCTCACAGAGGGAGACTACGCCACTTATCGTCACACATATCTGATGCCTCCCTTGACAGGAGTGCGCGCTCCGCCACGGAGGTCTGCCGATGTACCCTCTTCGAGTTGGGCTCGTGCTACAGATATCCCCTCCTCCAGCAGGGCTGGTATGTCTCGAGGTGGGGGCGGATCCATTCCCCCGATCCCTCCGACTCTTCATCATCCCGGGTGGCCAGACATGCCGACCGAGTTGATGGGGTGGCAGTATGGGACTACTTCTCCGATTCCGATCCCTATAGAGCCTCCGATGCCTGGTCATAGATATGTCAGAGACCCTGATTCACCACCAGTATGTTTTACAGCTTTGATTTATCAGTCGGACATTTGGACATCCATTCCTTTACTGATAGTTTTGCATTTGTGTCTGTAGCCTCCAGTTGGGTACATGGATGAGATGCTTGGGATGCTGGCCTCACTTGAGGGGATGGTCCTGCGTAGAGAGGCGCAGTTGTCCATCATGGGCTTCCAGGTACCCTTTTAGTTTTCTGGTATTTACCATACTCCTGATGATATGCTGATCTTGAACATTCTACTGCATTGATAAGCTGTTTGTGTAGAGCACATCTGACACACACCCCACTCACATACTGTACTTTCATTTGGTTTTCATATTTGAACTGATGTATTGAACTGTTCATTTTCAGATGCCTCCGGTATATGCTCCGCCACAGGCTAGACCGCCTGGGCCTTCTCAGGGAGGTAGACCATCTGGGCCGTCCCGAGGAGCTGGGCCATCTAGGCCTTCTCGAGGGGCTCGAGGAGCGGGGTCGTCTCACAGACGTAGGGCTTATGTTATTGAGGAGGAGCCTGGTGAGGATGAGGAGGAGGAGGTCGCAGACCGTGAGTCAGAGACATCTGCTGGGGAGGAAGGCTCCGGTCTTGGCTCCGGGAGTGGAGACAAGGCTGAGGGGGATCTGGAGGATGATAGCTCTGACCCGGATGGTGATGATGGTGCAGAGGTCGTCCCGCAAAAGAGGATGAGGGGGCCTCCTCATTCCCGTTCCCGAGGGCATTGATGCTGTTTCCTGCTTTATTTTACTTTTTGCTAGTAGTTTGTAGCACTTTGCAGATTATCAGGCAGTTTTATTTCCTGTAAAACTCGTACCTTTATTTGTTGTAAAACATGATGGAATGAAACAGCTTTTGAAAAGGATGTTTGTATTTGAAAGTCTTAGCATCGCATCGCGTCATTTTGCACAAAATGGAATTGAATGAAAATGTGCCTTGTGTATTTACCGGGTCAGGTAATGAGTCGACACAACAAAACAAACAACTCAACTCGTTAAGAAAAGACAAGATCTTAACAAGTTTACAACTCGATAAGCAAAATACAACAATGTTAACGACTCGATAAACAAGACTTAACAAAATTGCGTAAACAAAAGAGTAACAACTCAAAACACCAAATGTGACAGCTCGACAAAACTTACAACTCGATAAACAAAACGACAACTCGATAAGCAAAACAACAACTCGATGGGCAAAACAAAGCGTACATTCAGATGATCTGGGTGACGGAACGCATCCGAAACTGAGAGAAATGGAGGCCTTTGACGTTCCCGATGCATCGAGATGCCTCAAATTTCCTTCCGGAGGGTAAACAGGGCCAATGAGCATGGTGGGCCCCATTTTGCTTTTGGAGAGTCATAGGTGGCCGGCCTGCTAGAATAGGTGGCCGACCGGCCACTTTTCTCTGCAACCTCCAGAATTTTGACACTTGTCCCCTGAATAGTGTTTTCTCCTCTATAAAAGCTCCAACTTCGAGATTCATTCATTTCATCACTGCTTTGCACAAAAATGGAGGCATTTCTCTCAGAAAATCTTACATCTTGGATCTCTTCTCTAGATGGCTCGGAAAAGTTGAACTTCCGAGGTTTCGGCTTAAATGCACTATTCCCGCTGAGCCGCACTCCGCTGCACCTTCCTTTCCTCCATGCCGCGGCGAAGTTTTGGAACCCGGTGACGCACGTTTTCAGCTTCGGCGGTCAAGAGGTATGTCCCACTTTTGAAGATTTTCAAGTCTTGCTGGAATCCGAGCGCGGCGAGGAACTTTTGCCCCAACTCAACTTTGGCTATGCTCAATACTTAGGGCGGATGTGCGGGCTCTCCGCGCATGACGCTCGGTCCCTGATTTGTAACGGAATGTTGGATATCCCAAGTTTGGTCTACCGATTCTCCGATGCTGGTGACCGCAGCGACCATCAGTGGCAAGGCTTCCGACAACATGCTCTCTGTTTGTGCATGTTATCTCATTTTCTGTTTGCCTCAAGCTTTGGAGGATCCAGCGTCCGTCTGATTGAAGTTGCTCAAGGCTTGAAAGAGGGAAAGAGTTGCATCGCCATGACATTGGCCGAGACACTGATGGGCCTGGATGCCTTCTACCGTCGGGAGACAACCAGATTTGTAGGGAGTCCACTACTACTACAAGTAATGTTTCCCACCCGATCTCACATATGTATTTGCTCACATCACTCGGCCCTCAGGCTCAGTTTTTCTCACAAGACCCTTATCTTACTTTTCTCTTATCGCTCATCTCTCTATTATTTATTCTCTCATTTTTCATCCCTCCCCAGATATGGTTGATGGACAAACTGCAAGTTATGGACTCTTGCCCTGCTTACTCAGCCCGCGGCTACTTCTTTCGACCACGCTTAGTCGACGCCCCTGATGAGGGATGGTGGTTTGAATGGATGTGTAATGTGTCAGCAGATCGCATTGCTTGGCGTTGCCCTTGGCTTAATCTCCCGGCGATGAGCTTCAGCATGTCCCGACAGGTCGGGGTTCGGCTGATCGGCTTGACTCACTGTGTATTCTATTTCCCATTCCGTATTCTGCACCAGTTCGGCCGTGATCAGACTTGCCCACCAGAGGGGATAGAGTATCCGGCTACATTCCTGGTTCGAGGCGCACAGCTGGCTCGGCAGGCCGCAGCGTGGAGAATTAGAGAGCTCCTGGCCCCCGCCCCTACTTTTAGTTATGCTTTGTCTGACGAGTGCTGGGATTGGCTCAATGAGGAGGCACAGACTGGGCCTAGGTCGGCATCGGAAGCTTCAACCAGCTTTGGGAGGGGCGCAGGGACACCTGACTTGACTATGCCCCAGATTTATTGCTTTATTAGTACTTTCAAGTTTTCTTTATGAATGTAATAAAAAGCAACTTCAATTGTATGCAAGAGCAAGAGAACTCTGTTTTGAAATCAATGAAATTGAAGGTTGTGGTACTGAAAATTTTCCGCTTTGGTCCAAAAATGGTCTTAGTTGTGAAAAGATTAATTTGAACAAAGTCAACTTTTATTAAAACTTTTCAAAACTATTTTCGATATGGATCAGAACTGGACACGCCTGAGATCTGTCACTGAGGTGCACAACCCCTGATCCTAGCAACTGGAAAGTTGCCCTTAGTCTGAATGGTACCACAGCACTTCCTGGCAACGGAAAGTTGCCCCTAGTCTGAATAGCACTGCACCAGAGATTACGATGAATGCTGATGGATAAGGATGACTGAGATGATCAAAATGGACAAAGTTGATCGGGGAAAGTATTTATGGCTGAACTTCAGGATGAAGCTGCCTACGTATCCCAAAGATGGGAATCAAGCCTTACGTAGTTCAGGCTTAGGTTCGCTCGGGTATTTTTACTCTCCTTTTGCGCTCTAACTTTTGCCAAGGCCGCCCTCTGCGGGTTTTCAACCTTGCGAGCTCAGTTTTTATACTTTTCAATTTTTTTGTGCTCTGAGTTTTGCCTAGGTCGCCCTTTCGGGTTTTCGGCCTAGCGAGCCTCTCAAGGGTAGTATTTCTTCAACTTGTCCATGTTGATCGGTTGTGAAAACTCTAAGCCATCCAGATCCATCAGAACCACAGCTCCACCTGACCAGATTGACTTAATGATGTAAGGACCAGTCCAATTAGGTCTGAACTTGCCCCTAGGGTCGTGGATGGGAGCTCGGTTGTCCTTGAGTACCAAATCTCCTTCCTTTAAATTCCTGGACTTAACCTTCTTGTTGAAAGCCCGGGCAATTCTGCGTTGATAACCCTGAACATGGTATAGTGCTTTCAGTCTTCTTTCATCGAAAAGCATGAGTTCCTCAAATCTATTTTGCTGCCAATCCGCTTCGGCTATCTGGCATTCAGCCAATACTCATAATGACGGAACCTCAATCTCAATAGGTAGAACGACCTCCATCCCATAAACCAATGAATACGGAGTCGCCCCAGTTGAAGTTCTGATTGAAGTCCGGTAGCCCCACAGAGCAAACGGCAGCTTATCTGGCCAGTCCCGGTAGGTTTCCACCATCTTCTGTAGTATGCGCTTGATATTCTTGTTGGCGGCCTCAACCGCTCCATTAGTCTGCGGCCGGTATGTAGACGACTTATGAAAAGTCACATTGTATTTCTCCAACAAGTCTATCACTTCCTTCTTGAAGTGGGAACCGTTATCTGAAATTATTTCGTTTCGGACTCCGTAGCGACAGATGATGTTGTTTCTGATAAACTTTGCAACATGCGAAGCCTTCAACACCGCGTAAGATTGGGCCTCAACCCACTTCGTGAAATAATCTATCGCTACTAAGATGAACTCATGCCCAGTCGACCCCTTTGGCGTGACAGCTCCGATCACATCAATTCCCCAGACTGAAAATGGCCATGGCGAAGTCATGTTGTACAGCTTTGATGGCGGGATGTTCATGCGATTTGCATGGATCTGACATCTATGGCATCGCCGAACAAAACCAATACAATCCTCCTCCATGGTGGACCAGTAGTAACCTTGTCTGAGAATCTTCCGTGCTAGCATTACCCCATTCATATGTGCTCCACATTCCCCTCCATGGATGGCTTCCATTAGACTCTTTGACTCTTCGGCATCAACACACAGTTTATGCATTCCCAGATGACCTCTTCTATACAGCTTACCCCCACAGATGATGAACTGAACGGCCAATCTTCTTATTGCCCTTTTGTCCTTGGCGTTTACCCCTGGCGGGTATGCTTCCTTCTCCAAGAAATTCCAAATGTCGTAATACCAAGGGTGTTCGTCCTGAACTTCATCTATGGCTGCAATCGACTCATAGGCTGGTGCAAATTTCTGGTCAATGATGACTGGACGCATCCGGACTCCACACGGGATGTCTATCATAGATGATAGAGTTGCTAAAGAATCTGCGAACCTGTTGTTCTCTCTTAGTAGATGAGTAAAACTTAGCTTCTCAAACCGAGGAATTAGTAAATCCAAGGTTTGGTGATACATCATCATCTTTTCCTCTTTTACTTTCCAGTCTCCTTTAGCTTGAGACACAACGAGGTTCGAATCCCCAATGACGTCCAATCGTCTTGCCCCTAGTTCCAGGGCTGCTTCTAGGCCAGCGATGCACGCCTCATATTCTGCTTCATTGTTCGAGACTTTGAACCGGAGCTTGAAGGCTAGAGGGATACGGGAATTGTCGGGTGCTATCAACAACACTCCTATCCCATACCCATGTTGATTTGACGCTCCGTCAAAGTACATCGTCCAAGTTTCATCGTCGATATGCAAAATGGCTTCATCTGGGAACAAATACTCCACTGCTTCATCCCCCTCAACCGGATGGTCGGCAAGGAACTCTGCTACTGCTCTTCCCTTCACTGACTTGCGTGTGACATACTTGAGGTCAAATTCGGAGAGCAGCAGCAACCAACGAGATAGCCTACCCGTAAGCGCTGGTTTCTCGAAAAGATATTTGATGGGATCGAGTCGTGAAACCAACATTACGGAGCGAGCTAACAAGTAGTGCCGCAGCTTCCTGGTAGCCCATACCAGAGCTAAGCAAGCCTTTTCCAGCGGTGTATATCGGGTCTCATATTCCAGCATTTTCTTGCTTAAATAGTAGATGGCTTTCTCCACCTTGTCTTCTGATTCTTGAGCAAGCATGCAGCCCATCGTGGTCTCAGTCACTGATAGGTACAAAATCAACGGTTTCCCTGGTTCTGGTGGTGACAACACGGGCGGGTTCTGTAAATATTCTTTGATCTGCTCAAACGC
>JAXFYN010000146.1:35115-89183 GCA_036172215.1 Camellia granthamiana
TAAAAGAATGCAACAACATAGCAGAGGTAGCCCCAAACTTGAACCCAACAACATCCACACAGTAGCATCACAACAAAAACCCATTGCAAAACAGAGCAGCAACCATACAAAACCAGCTTTACAGCCATACCAGCCATACCAGCATAGCTGCAGCCAAACAAATGCAGACCAGCTCAGAGCTTCCTATATCAGATGCATTCCACCAAAATCCAATACACCCTTCCATCACCAATACCAAGAAAAAAACAAAACACCACAATGCAACAGTTCAGCAACCCTTCCATTTGACAGCAGCCCAACAAAACATGATATTATACAGTAGGCCAACCATTTGACAGCAGCTCCGGAGAATGTACTCCAGGCCTCCTCAGAAAACATTCTACTTGACACAGTAAGCAGCAGATAGATACCAAAGCTACACCATAAACTTCACTACCAAAGATACACCAAAAATACCTCCCACTTCATTCTAGACAACATCAAGCTACACCTCAAATTATGGCATGAACTAAAGCATGATATACATCAAGATTCGACATCAACATCTGTATCAAAATCACTTTGTAGGTCATATTCTTCGTCTGTGTCGTCACCCTCCCTCATTAATCCATCTTCATCATCACAGATGAAGGCATTATCTGTAACACCCTTGGCTTCTACCCCTCTGACAGATTGCAAAACTTCCATGGGAATAATTTCAGATTCAATATCATCTCGACGCAAAACCACATCATCATCAATAGGCATAGCAGGTACGACCTCGGTGGTTTCTTCTTGTTGGAACACATCATCAGGTTGTACGACATCCATCTCTGGCACATCCCAAATTCCTCGATGTTGGAACTTTTCAACGACTCTCCAATTGGTACCTAATTTGGTGTCATTAACATAGAATACTTGCTCAACTTGACTTGGTAATACAAATGAGTCATCTTTGTACCATCGACTTGTTACATCAACTGTTGTGAAATGTGGTTCTACACGCATAGTTCTACTACTACCACTGTTAAACCATTCACATTGGAACAATACAATCCGACGTCTGAACAAATAGTTTAGTTCCCACACTCTACACAATTGTCCATAGAAGTGTATCAATTGCCCTTCATGCTCCCCTTCCACGACTAATCCACTATTCTGACTTTTTCGACGGTTGTCACGGTCGATAGTATGATAACGGACACCATTACAAATACATCCTGAATATGTGTTCACTAAGCCACTAGGACCATTGGCTAATGACCACATATCATCAGTTCCTTCGGGGGAAACTTGGCTCCGCAATTCATTCATCTACATGAAGAACATGTGTCATGTTACTAGCATGCGTGACATTTACGTAATATACGATCTATGGTAGGATATGAGAATACTAGCTTACATGATCTTTGAACCATTTAGGAAATTCTTTCCGATGTCTATTTTCGATGTCGAACGCACCGGCTCTTTGGTGTAACAAGTTCTTGTGCTCCCTAGTTACAAGAAATGTGATTCAAAAACTATTTAGTAAGATAAAGACTAATCAATTTACAACAAAAACATTATAAATACGTTTGAAGGATTCATACTCTACGTGTTTATCCACTTCTGTGCTATTGTGTAGGACAAACCAATGAGCCAACTCGCGTTCAGCTACGGACACATCGGCCGCCCTTGTCATTAGACCAAAGGGACGTACAGTTTGAGTGAATACCGCCAACCCTGGGCCACGGTCACCCATGTCATAATTCCTTTCTGGGCGGTTAAACAATGTTTCCACTCCATCCAAATACATTGAACAAAATGTTGTACATTCTTTGGAAATGTAAGCCTCGGCAATAGAACCTTCAGGATGAGCTTTGTTGGCCACAAACCCTTTTAGACGGCCAAGCAACCTAATTTTGCAAGCCGATGACAATGTTATATTGCAATATTTATATCAGCAGTAAAGCGTTAACTTAAATTTGACAGTAATACGAGGGCTAAGTTAATACCTCTCAATTGGGTACATCCATCGATACTGCACTGGGCCTCCAAGCATAGCCTCTCGAGGCAAGTGAATTGCCAAGTGGACCATGACATCGAAAAAAGCCGGCAGGAAAATCATCTCAAGTTTACAAAGTATGAGTACGATTTGTTCATCCAATTTATGCAAATCTGAACGCCTCAATGTCTTTGAACACAATTGTTTGAAGAAATTTCCCAACTCAAAAAGTGTCGTTCCGATTTCCTTATTAAGGTAGCCACGCATCCCAATTGGAAGAAGTCGTTGTATAAGGACATGACTGTCATGACTTTTGAGGCCAGATAATTTTCCAGCTTGAGCGGTCACGCAATTGGAGATATTTGATGCATAGCCATCAGGGTACTTCATTGATTTCAAGAAATCCCAAAAGCCTTCTCTCTCTTTCACCGACAATGTGTACAATGCGGGAGGCTTCTCAAAGGACCCATTAGAATGCCTCTTCAAGTGTAACTCTTTACGTATTTTCATGTCCTCCAAATCTAAGCGTGCTTTGTCCGTGTCCTTGTTCTTTCCATCTACGCTCAAAAGTGTCCCAACGACATTGTCACATATGTTCTTCTCAATATGCATGACATCAAGGTTGTGTCGAAGCTTCAACATTTTCCAATAGGGCAAGTCAAACATATTGTTTCTCTTGCTCCAATTCAAATTTTGATGTTCATTCCTTTGTCGTTTTTGATTTTGTGGGTGCTTTCCATACGGCTTGTAAGTCCTAGAATCAATTTGCTCTAGTATTTGGTCTCCCGATAAGTCCAAAGGTTTGGACCTATGCTCCGTTTGACCATTAAAGAGCTTACTTGTTCGCCAAGTGTGGTTCTCAGGCAAGTGGCGACGAGCACCCATATACCCTATTTTACTTTGTAATCCCTAGGACTAGGGCTGTCAATGGATCGGATTTAATCCGAATCCGACCCGATAATCCGAATCCGTTTACAAAAAATCCGATAATCCGAATCCGTTTAATCCGTTTATTAAACGGATTGAATATGCAAAAATCCGATCCGATCCGATAATCCAATAATCCGATCCGATTATTCTCAATTTGAATAAACAAACACAAAATGAAATTTTTTTTCAAATTATATAAAATTGTAGCTCAATAAATAAATAAATGGATCGGATTCGGATTATCGGATCGGATATCCGAAATCATCGGATTCGGATATCTATAATCGGATATGAACTAAACGGATTCGGATCGGATTCGGGTTTGTCTTAATCGGATCGGATTCGGATTTTGACAGATCCGATCCGAATTCGATCCATTTACAGGCCTACCTGGGACGATGCATTATTGTTACAATTAGGGCAAGCCAAGTAACCCTTTGTACTCCACCCTGACATGTTACCGTACGCAGGGAAGTCATTTATGGTCCACATTACCGCCGCATGCATTCTAAAAATTTGCCCGTTCGATGCATCATATGTTTGCACACCATGCTCCCACAAATTCTTCAATTCTTCTATTAGTGGTTGCAAGTAAACATCAATGTCTCTTCCAGGTGCCGAACGTCCGGGAATAAGCAATGACATCATGCAATATGGCTCTTTCATGCACTTCCACGGTGGGAGATTGTAAGGCATTAAGATTACGGGCCCCATGCTATATGATGTGCTCATATTCCCAAATGGATTGAAACCATCTGTTGCCAGCCCTAGCCTTACATTTCGAGAGTCATCAGAAAACATCGGATGTTGCTTATCAAAGTCCTTCCATGCTTCCCCATCGGCCGGGTGCCTTAATATGTCATCATCCACACGCTTCTCATTGTGCTATCTCATATCTGCGGCTGTTTTTTTGGACATATACAGTCTTTTCAACCTCGATGTCAAAGGAAAGTACCGCAATACCTTGTGTGGAATCTTTTTACCACCATCATCGTTCGACTTGTATCTACACGCATCACATGTAGGGCATTTCTCCAAATTAGCACTCTCCTTCCAAAATAGTGCACAATCATTCTTGCACGAATGAATTGTTTCATATCCCAAACCCAAGTCCCATAAGAACTTCTTAGCATCATAGAGTGTCCATGGAACTGTTGGATCACATTCTGGTAGAATGTCCTTGAATACCTGCATAACCATATCGAATGACTTGTTGCTCCATTTGTTGTACACCTTCACATGAAGCATCTTAATGACGAATGACAACACAGAAAACTTTTCACATGTCGAGTGAACTTTGCGTTGTGCATCTTCGAATAACCTAGTGAACTTATACAAATCCTTCCTTTCCAAACCATTAGGTTCCTCGTCGGTATGATCATCCATAACACCACTCACGTAAATTTCTTCCAACATAATAGGCAATTCATCCATGGGCAGATCATCGATATCTGTCATACATTCGCCACTACCTCCACATTGGTCATTTGATACACTAGGACGAGACACGGGAACATGTTCCCCGTGATGCACCCAAGTTAGATACGAAGATGCCATGCCTCTTCGGATCAAGTGCATCCACATAACTTGTCTGCTATATTTTGTGCCATTAATGCAATCGACACACGGACACCTAATTTCATCCTCTACGCCTAAATTTGCCGTAGCAAAATCAAGGAAAGACTTCACCCCTTGTTGATACTCTTTACTTGTCAGCCTATTATTTATCGTCATCCAACTCTTGTCCATTTTGTCACCTACAACTCACACAAAGATTAACCGAGGAACAAATGAGAACACGGATTTCAAGTTGAGATAGATTATGTTGTTTTTCATTCACTGTTTGGCTTGTCACATAAATCTCTTTTAGGGTGGAACTTTATGACACGATTTGCTCTAAAACAATGCGTAATTATGGAAGTTAATTTATGACATAAATCTCCTTGCCTCTCATTACGTATTTGTTTGGTGAATCCTCAGTTACAGATGCATTTAAAAAAATAAATGCATAGCTCATGTGAGAGTGATTTATCAGCAAAAAGTGTCCTAGTACACAACCATCTCTTACATAGAGCATTACATGACTCATAGACAGATCAGTTCATATATACACACATTTTAATATATACAGTCATACACACATGTTAAAATTAAAGATAAAAGTATATTTTGTAATTAAGTAAATGCTAGAGACTCCAAAAAAATTTTTACAAAATTAGTAAAAGAACCTCCAGGAGAGGAAATGATGGGGAGTTGAGGTACGTAAAATTTGCTTATTAAGTCACAGAACAAATCAAGCAACCGGTTAAATTCCATCTGATATCTTAAACGGATTGCACAGCTAAGCTTAGAGCATCTCTTTTTAATGGGAAATGGCGAATTAACTCTATTGTACTTGATCATAACCATGATTGAGTCAATACAAATTTGGATTTTACAAATGCAATAGAAAACTTCAACCTTCAAGGTTTGGTTAAAAAATGGTTACCAAAAAAGTGAAGTAGTTGATATTTTAGAATATGAAGTAGGTGAAGACATACCATTTGGAGAAAGTCATCCGCATGCAACTTTCAAGGTTTGGTTAATTTATATTAACAACACTAAAAAAATAATTTATATTTAATATTTTAACAACACTAAAAAAATTTAATTTATAAGGCCATAATTTATAACTTATTATTTTTAATTAAATTTAATTTATAATTTATAATTTATAATTTAAATTTTTTATTTAATATATAATTTTAAATTAACAACACTAAAAAAATAATTTATAAATGTTCAAAAGACTATTTTACCATTTTCTGATTGTTTGCTAAGTAATAGCATGGGGTAAAATAGACATTTCAGAGCCTAATCCCATGGGATATCAATCTCATGGAAACAATCCCACCCACCCCCATGGGATAGGATAGTAACATATTTAATAGTTCGGGGGTACTATTAGTCCGGAGCAAAAAAAATGAAACAAATAATGGACTATTAGTCCAATCAATAGTTCAATCCCACACCCTAATTCTTCAAAACAAACACACCCTAAGAGATGATCTGAAAAAGGAGGATGACGCTCCTTGTAGCAATCAAACAATAGACAGTGTTGGGATTTCAAAAGAGAACAATCATGTGCTTACTCCTTTAGCTGTACGATGCAAAGGGCAACCTCCTTATTAAAGGAAACAATCTAATGTTGAAAAGGCCATTAAAAAGACTGTCAATAGAAAAAGGTGCAAGGAAAAGAAAACAGAGACTTCAACTAGCAAGGGACATATAGTGAAGGTTGTAACTTTGAAATACTGCTAATTGAAACTCAGTTAATGTTGATTGTTAAATGTTGCTATCTTGTATTTTGTAGGATTGGCAAGTAAAAGATTGTGAGGAAGTCAGTATGGAACAACTCCTGCAGAAATATTTGATGTGCCTCGAACACAAGAAAATTCAAACTTTAATGTAATTATTATTGTTTAGATTTTGAGACTACAATACTATTGATAGTATGATCGATAGGTTGTGCTGAGTTTGAAGTGAATTACAATAACTTATACTGTATATATTAGGTTTCTAATCTGCAATAATCAATTCAAACACACGGGTTATGGGGATCGCTCACATGGTCCACCATGAATGGCCAACCTAATATATATGGGATCAGTCAATATGGGCAGCCAAATATGGTACTACTATTTTCTTCTATTGTAGTCTTTTGAGATTGTTATTTAATAACTTCCATGGTTATATATGTAATGTGCAGGTCAATGAAACATTGGAATTTTTACACCAACTTGATTGAACCATGTTATATGTTTTTTCAGGGATGAGCATGGAGATCAACAAAATGCTTGTCATGGAGACCATCAACTTAATTGAGCACGAAGACCATTTTTAGTTTTGTTAACGATGGAAGCTTAACTTTTGTGAAGGATTAATATTTTCTTATGATTGAATTTTTGTCTGTAAAGGCTAGCAAAATGATTCAGTTAGATTCACTTTGTCTATATATAAGATCATCCATCTTAGAAAATAAAATAGTGAAAATATATATATATATATAAGATCATCGCATATGGTAAATGGTTGGCCTAATTTCAGCATTTCTGTAAATAGTACACCCAAATTGAATAACATTGGCCTAATTTCGAAAACATCTCAACCCAAGCATTGCCCTAAATTTTAATTTCAATCACAATGCCCTAATTTCCAGCATTCACATTCTGATTTCTGTGTGCGTGTATATATATATATGTATGTATGTGTGTGTGTGTAAACAGAGAGAGACCGAAAGAGAGAGGGAGATACAGAGAGAGGGAGAGACAGATGCAAAATGGAGGACATACCTGGGAGGGAGACTATGCGATGATCCTGATGAACTTGCGGTGACGGCGATTTTTGTACAAAGCTATAGAGAAGAGGGCAGAGGCGTGAGTGAGACCCAATCAAAAACTAATGTAAATAGCGAGTGAGAGAAAGATGGAAACCGAGAGGCCATACAGAGAAGGGGAAACAAATCGAGAGGGAGATAGGGAGAGAGAGAGAGAGAGAGAGAGAGAGAGAGGCGAAATGAAGGACATACCTGGAGGGAGGCGAAATGGAGATGGAAACAGCGCAAGTGACAGAGGCGGGAGTGAGAGGAGGGAAATAAAACCACAAAATGTTGATTCCCGACTGAACTTTATTTTGGTCGGTAATATATTCCCTCCAAAATCGATTTTGGCCCTTTTGGAAAAGAAAACAGATTTAGCGACCAAATTTTAAATAGTCGCCCAAACCCTATTTTAAATTTTGTTATTATAATCGTCAACTAAAATTTAGTCTGTAAAAAATATATTAAAAAATATATTAAAAGTAACAAAAAAAGTTCATTATTTTAAAAAAATTTAAATAAAAGTAACAAATATATTAAAATTATATTTAAATAAAAATATAAGTAATAAAATTATAAATTAAAAATATTAAATTATCTTAAATATTTGTCCTAATATTTTTTTTACTGAAAAATATTATAATATATTAAATAAAATTCTATATTCTTATATTATATTATATATACTAGCGAATGCCCGTGCCTGAAGGCACGTTGTAAATAATGTTAACATTAGAATACAATTGTAATCCTAACGCTATTTATATTTCTTTTTTAATTTGATAAATTCACAAATTTATTATAAAAATTTGTAATTCTCACAAAACTCCTCACGAAACACACAATATTCAACAACAATTGTCATTTGGTAACGCTTCCATTTCCTATCCTCTTTTTTGTTTTATGTTTTATATTTCAAATTCACGACATTTAACTGTTAAGTAACACAATCAGCTAGAGTATTAAGATGGTAAATAGTATAACAATCTACCTGCTGTCCCCTATGAAGTTAGTGGAGACCACATTGTCTTCGGTGAACCCCAAAATACCCTTGAGTTTGCCCTCAGATTCCTCCCTGAAATTAACTAAGAGAGAATAAAAGACCTCGTCACATGGTAATCAAGAGTTGGCAGCCAAAGAAATTTCATACAACTATGCAAATCTAATATACTGCATAATGAGGTGAATTTGAAGGAAATCTGAATACTCACTTGATAGCATCTTTGACTTGCTAGTATGTAGCTACCTTCTCAAGCCTCATAGTGAGGTCCACAACTGAAACATCTACAGTTGGAACTCGAAAGGCCACAAGACCACGAAACATATACTATTAGGAGTAAACTACAAACAAAATACGGAGTTCCCATCCAAGACAATGTGAAGGAATCAAACTGTATCAAATCAAATCAAATACAAACAACAATTTTACGTCTATCAACATTATCGTTGCATAATTCAACAACTACCTTGGCAGCTCCAGTGCTGCTGGGAATAATGTTGAAGGAAGCCGCTCTTCCACCTCTCCAGTCTTTGCTTGATGGCCCGTCAACAGTCTTTTGAGTGGCTGCATAACAATTCAACAGAAAACACATTAAGATCAACATCACAATTCATAATTCAAAGCAGAAACATAACCAATTAACCATGAAAACAACCAAACAGCCACCACTAACCGGTAATGGAGTGAACAGTGGTCATAAGACCCTCAACAATGCCAAACCTATCGATAATAACCTGCAATTTTTTTGTACAAGAAGAATTTTAAGCCAAGCAATGTACTAATTTCAGTCATTTTTCTCTTCATCTTTGTTTCTTGTCATCACAAATCCCTCCCTCAAATTATTGATGCCTCTCAATGGCCAAAGCATAAATAACTATTCAATACGGAATGGAAACAATAGCATAAACAACCAGTCAGGATGTACTGCTCTGGAAATTAAAACCCAGAAATGAGAAAAAAAATAAATTATTAGTTTGATTTATTTGTTAATACAATCAGTGTTCAAAAAATTTCTATGTATGTGTTTAAAAAAAACATAATGAAATTGTTCTTCATTTTGTGTGTTTAAAAACTGTGTTCTTAAATTTTTGGTGTGTTACAAAAATTCAGTGTTCTTCAATAATTCAATGTTCTTAAACAGTTTGGGATTTTTTCTCATTTCACTTTTTTTTATTTTTTGTGTATAAATTCAGTATTTTAAATGGTAATACCATCTTCAACCCGAACCAGAAAACCCAGCAGCACAAACCCATGAAATGGACAGCTCAAGAAGGCAAAATTTGTTTAGTCAAAATTTGAAGGCAAAATTTCTTTTGCAAGCCTTTGAAGGCAAAATTTGAAACTAAAATATTTTTCTGCAGTCGGAGAGAAAGGAGAGATAAAGAAGAGGAACAAAGAGGGAGATAGAGATAAGGATGAAATGAGAGGAGACGTGCAACAGAAAGGGAGAGAGAGATAAAGATGGAAGGGGGAGGAGACGTAGGAGAGAGAGAGAGAAGAGTGTGTTTGGGCGGGAAACAAATTAGAAACAAATTAAGGGGGTCATCTCAGCCGTCTATCTAAATAGACAAATGAATCATAACTATTGAAATGTTCTAGTAGGACAATTGTGTCTAACATATTTTCAAAATCCGTTCTGCTTTATTATAGATATATATATATATATATATAATAAGAAAGAAAAGAAAGAAAAGAAAGAAAGAAAGAAAATAAAATAAAAAAAGAAGGAAAACATTTTTTTAAAAAAATTCTGAGCCAGCTCAACCCGTGTTTTTTTAGTCGCGAATTACTTTTGTAAATCCCTCAAATTTAAATTAGAAATGTCTCCCTCCAAATTTAAATTAACAATAGTGTTTGATTATTGTTAGCTGTGTATAACGTAAAAATAATTTTAAAAAGTTGAAAAAATTAAGAAAAATTTTAAAATTTGAAATAATATCAATAAGTCTTACAAATCAGATTTATTTACTCATAAGTCATGAGTGAATTTTTTTTACACACTTAGCCCTCATTTTGATAATGAAATTTTTTTAAAATTTTTTAAATATATGTTTTGTGTCTGTGAAATTATTATTTCATTAGTACTGGTAATAATATTGAAAAATTTATTAAAATGATAAATAATTAGGATATTTTGTCTTTTATTTGTGAATTTTGATTTATTCTTAATTTATTAGTGTTATTGAAATATGATGATGTAAAAAGTATAAATAGTTTAATTGTACTTTTTAAAAATAATAAATTGTCATAATTGTACTTTTTATATTATTAATGCATTTAAAAAAAGGACAAAATAAGAAATTCATATTATTTTAATAATTAATTTTTTAAAAAATTAATATTTTGAGATAATAAAAAATAAAATAACATATTAATAATTTTGGATGGTGGGTGTACAACCTCTTCATAAAAATAAAATAAAATAAAATAAAACAACTATTTTGTTTAGTCAAATTTTCAAGTGGAGACTAATGGTATTGTTGTTAATAAAAACAAAATACTATTTTGTTAATTTTTTTATTTTCATTTGGCTACCAAAAAATTTAGTAGCCAAAAGTAGGTCTACAGCGACTAAAAGGAATTTTGTCGCCGAAACTGAACATTTGGCGACCAAAATTTTGGTCGGCAAAGATAAAAATTCATTTTTTTATTTTCATTCGGCTACCAAAAAATTTAGTAGCCAAAAATAGGTCTACAGCGACTAAAAGGAATTTTGTCGCCGAAACTGAACATTTGGCGACCAAAATTTTGGTCGGCAAAGATTAAAAATTCATTTTTTTATTTTCATTCGGCTACCAAATAATTTAGTAGCTAAAGGTACCTCTACGGCTACTAAATTTTATTTTAGTCGCCAATTGTGATATGTTTAGCTACTAAAAAATTTTTTAGTCGCCAATTGTAATATTTTTAGCTACTAAATTTTTTTTAGTCGCCAATAATCAACATTCTCCTACTAAAAAAAATTAGTAGCTGAAAAGTTGACTTTTGCCGACTAATATTATTTTTGGTAGCCAATTCTGTGACTTTTGGCGACTAAATTGGTTTTGGTAGCTAAAAGTGGTCGGCAAAAATGCTTTTTCTTGTAGTGTACACAGGTCGGACAGTTTTATTTATAACCTCAATCAAATTTCGATTTGCATATGACATCACACAGATTTTTAGATTTGGCCATTTAGGTTCATTTTTTCCTCTCTCTTTTTTATTTTATTTTATTTTATCCTTATTATTATTTTTTTTAGAATTTATCATGAATCACACATTGAATTTTTTTTTTCTGTATTTTGCTTATTTTTTAATAGAATTAATGTCAAACATTGATGTATTTGGGTAAATTTTATTTTTATTTTTATTTTGAATAATAGATTACTGTTTGCTTATTTAGTATTTAGATAAAGTTTTTATATTACAATGAATTGGTATACAGGTTGGACAGTTTTATTCGTAGCCTCAATACAATGAATTGGTATACAGGTTGGACAGTTTTATTCGTAGCCTCAACCGAATTTCAGTTTAGTGCGGCATCACACGAATTTTTAGATTTGGCTATTCAGGTTAATTTTTTCCTTGGTTTTTTTTTTTTTTTTTTTTTTTTCATCGTGCTCCTCCTCCTCCTAATTAACTTGTTATGAATCACACATTGAATTTTTTTTTTTTTTTTTTGGGACCTCCCTCTTCCTCCTTCTTCTTCTTCTACTTTTTAACTTTATGAATCACACATTGAATTTTTTTTTTTTTTTTTTTATAATTTTGTATTACTTTTTGCTTGATCTTTTAAAGAGACTTATTTATGAGTCCTTTTTCAGACACTTATGGTAGACTAAGTCCTGTATAATTTCTTATAGAGTCTCAAGTCCTATTTAGATAGGAATGTATTCTATAAGATCCTACATAAACGAAACGTAACGTGACGTGACACCTACATAAAACGTAACGTAACGTGACACCTATATAAACGTAACGTAACGTAACGTGACACCTACATAAACGTAACGTGAAACCTATATAAACGTAACGTAACGTGTCACGTTACGTTTCGCAAACTTAATGAGTTTTTATTTTTTTAAATTAAATGTGAAAATGTTACTAATTTATGTTGGTGTCACGTTACGTTTCATATAAATATGATATATGGCAACGTTCAATTTTTTATATAGAAAATTGAATGTTGCCATAAATCATAGGTGTCACGTTACGTTTATGTAGGTGTCGCGTTACGTTTCGTTTACGTAGATATGGTCTATGGTAACATGCAATTTCCTATATAGAAAATTGCATGTTACTATAGATCATAGGTGTCACGTTACGTTTATCTAGGTGTCACGTTACGTTACGTTTATATAGATATGATTTATGGTAACATTCAATTTCCTATATATGGTTTTACTATTATTTATGATATTAACAACTAATATTGAGGGTAAATGTGTCAACAAACTTCCCACAGAACTTATGGGAACATAAGTTTTTTAGTAGGACCATATGTAGCATAAGTCTCCCGAATAGGACTTATAAATAATTTTTCCATTAATTATATAATTAATGTCAAAACATTATTGTATTTGAGTAAAAAACAAAAAATCCGAATAATACTGTTAGTTATTTAGTATTTAGATAAAGTTTTCATATAAAAATGAATTGACATACAAGTTGAACAGTTTTATTTGTAGCCTGAATGAAATTTTGTCTTGAGTACGACACCACACAGAATTTCAGTTTTTTTGGCCAGTCAGGTTCCTTTTTTCCTTTTTTATTTTATTTTACTTATCATGAATAGCCCATTGATTTTTTTATTTTTTATTTTAACTATTCTTTATTACTATTTAGGATAAATTATGCAAATGGTCCTTGTAATTTACATGATGTGTCAATTTAGTCAATGTTATTTCAATTTGCTCAATTTTGTTCCTTAATTTAACGGATTGTATCGTTTTAGTCCAATAAATAATGGTTGTTAAGTTAATTTAATAGAAAGTCAAACAATATGTCAATTTGGTCATTGTATTTTACACAATGTGTCAATTTGATCCCTGTTAATTAAGGAGAAAAAATCGAGCAAATTGAAATAATAGAGACTAAATAATAGAGACTAAATCTCTATTATTTATGTTAAATAATAGAGACTATTTGCATAATTTTCCCTACTATTTACTTTACTTTTAATGGAATTAATATCAATCACATATTGATGTATTTGGGATAAAAAAGAAATTTGATTTTGAGTACTTTGTATTATTGTTTGCTTTATCTTTTAACATAAATGTCAAACACTGATGTATGTAGTGTAATGTCAAAACACCGATGTATAGTTTAATATTCTTACAGATTTATGTCAAAAATTGTATCAAAACAATTTGAATAGATTCTTGAACCGAACCTATGATTTTGGACCATATGACTCCATGTCAAAATGTAAGTTTTTAATTTTATTGATATTTACATTCATTGTCTTCATAGATAACCCAATCAGCCAATTACAAAAGCAAAAAACTAAAGCTAATCTCTTCATATCTTTTTCTCATTTGAATGACGTAAATTCCTATCTTTTAATTTTTGCACAACAAATCAAACAGTACTGATTTGATCGTATCTTATATATTTCTTGCAAGATTTGCAATTATATTCACAGTGTTATGTCGATAAAAATAGATTTTCTATGAAAGCATCATATATAAATTCTTTTTTTTTTAATATATATATATTTTGTTAATATTGTACTGCTTTTGATTGAAGTTATTGTTAATCTTACTCTTTTATTTAATTTTTTTTATATATCTTTTTCACGGGATAAACACCCCCTCCATATCTCATTTCTCCATATCTCTCCATATTCTTCTTATAAGTTTCAATTTAGACTCACATCGATAATGTTTATATATTTATAGTGATTGAATGAAATTATTTTTTTACATGAATAACTTTAAATACGAGATTTACGAAATAGACAATTCGAATTATCAATTTAAATCAAAATTACAAAAAAAAAAAAAAAAACATATATAAAGAGATATAAAGAGAAAGATTTTGAGGGGAGCTTACCCCTTCCAATATTATTTTGATAAGTTTTTTCTTGTTGCACGCTAGAGGTTTATGTACAAATGTTTATAATTATAAATGCAATGACGTTCACAGTTCAACCTATACGTTGACTTCTTGTTGCACGCTAGAGGTTTACGTATAAACGTTTATAAATGCAATGACATTCACACTTCAACCTATACATTGACTTTTTTATTTTTTGATTTTTTAATCTGGGGTTAAAGTCTTGTTTGGGTTGAGTTTTTCAACTTTTTAAGTTTTTATAAAAGAAAAAAATAAAATGATTATGGTTTGAATGTGATATTTTCTTTTCGTAATTTTTTAATTTATTTTATTTTTTTGTGACTATTTTAACCTTGTAATCTCATGCCAAAGGAGGGCGTATGCCTCTTTTGACAATTAGTTAAAAGTGAATTTATTATTTTTTTGACTTTTTTAAGTCTAATTATCTTTTTATCTTTTTGCACATTTTAAAAAAAGTCAAAAAAAAAAAATTTTAACATATTTTCCAAAATTTGCCATAAAATCCCCCCAAGTTATAATTGGCATATCAATTAATGTACCAATATATATTATATAATATTGTCATTTCAAAATTATGAGTCTCACCCATTATATAAACTGATGATACTAGTTTTGGCGTAGGAGGAATGGGTCGGACAGGGCCCGGAGCTCCACAGGATGATTGAACTTCGTCTTCCCAGTTGTACCTGCACCAAGTCCGTCAAGAAGGAACCCGGAGGTGGGGTTCCTTCTGGAGGACCCTCCGATGTTTAAGTTAGAGGAGTCTCTAGTATAAAAATGGAAGTTTTTAGCTTCAGGAGGAAGAAGTAGATGGTTAGAAAGAGAGTGATTACTTGTATATATATTGATTTCTTTCATACCTTTCTGGCGTCTTCTTCTTGTCTGGCCCTTGGGCCTAAGTTGGGTTAGGAATTGTTTGGACAGCCCATTGGGCCACTTATTTGGGGCTATGCCCATCAGTAGTCCCCTATTCCTGAGTGCAGCTTTAGTCCAACGAAGGGAATAAGAAAGAGTAAAGTAGTCCCCCAAGTCACGGAAGGAGGCAGGGCGATGGTGGCCAAATTTATTGTGCAAATACGTGGGTGCTGCGATAGAGGTAGGACCGCTCAAAAACCAACTGGGCAAGGCGCAGTGAGAGTTAAAGGGAGTAAAGTTGGAGATTTTGGGCCGGCGCAAAGCGGCGCAGACTGCGTGCGCCGAGAGGAGTCGGCATGTGCAAAATTGTGAGGAATGTAAAGTGCTAGCCCTTGTGTAGAGCAATGCAACCGAGGCTGAGGCCTTTGGAAGGTCGGTCGAGGACCTGGGCAGTCGGCTGATGGATTAGCTCGTACCGTAAGTTTGTACTCAGTTTGACTGAGGCTTTTTGGTGTTCGGTCTGGCCGAGATCTTGATGTGCTCAGGCTGGCTGAGGCTCTGTGGGTGCTCGGTCTGGGAGTCTTTCGTACACTCAGTCTAGCTAAGGTCTTTGGGCTCAGTTTAACTGAGGCTTCGGACGGTCAGCCGATGTAGAAGAAGTTAAATACCTTACTTGTAGAATTAGACCCAGTCTTGTTGAGTTTGTTTAGCCCGTAGGGTCTCACTCGGTTTGCAGAGCGCGTTGGACGGTTAGCTAATGGTTTTGGAGGTCGACTGATGACCGGGGGGTCGGACTATGACTGTTGGAAGTCTTGGAGGTCGGCTAATTTTTGGAGGTCGGCTGATGACTATTGGAAGCCTTGGAGCTCGGCCGAGCAATTTTGGAGGTTGGCGGAGTACTTTGGTGGTCGGCCAGTGCTCTTTGGCAATGGGCCGATGGATTTGAGATGGTCTATTGCTCGCGGAGCGAGTGGTGGAAGAAACGGTCTCTATTGTTGCTGAGGACGGCTGTTTGGACTTGATCCTAATTTTGATGGACGATTTGTAGAGGCGGAGGGGTAGAAACTGGTAGTTCTTGTTGGAACATGGCTTGGTTGTTGCGTGAGCGTGCTTGGACACACTCGGTTTGGCCAAGGTCTTCATGCTCAGTCTGGCTGAGGCTTTATGTAACTCGGTCTGGCCGAGGTCTTCATGCTCACATGCTCAGTCTGGCTGAGGCTTTGTAAACTCGGTCTGGCCAAGGTCTTCCTACTCAGTCTGGCTGAGGCTTTATGTAACTCGGTCTGGCCGAGGTCTTCATGCTCACATGCTCAGTCTGGCTGAGGCTTTAAGTAACTCGGTCTGGCCGAGGTCTTCAAGCTCGGTCTGGGCGAGGTCTTCGTGGGTAGGATCTGATACCATGCCCCTCACGGCTTTAATTACTCGGTCTGGCCGAGGTCTTCATGCTCAGTCTGGCTGAGGCTTTATGTAACTCGGTCTGGCCGAGGTCTTCGTGCTCAGTCTGGCTGAGGTCTTCGTGCTCAGACTGGCTGAGGCTTTGAGTAGTGCTCAGTCTGGCTGAGGCTTTATGTAACTAGGTCTGGCCGAGGTCTTCGTGCTCAGTCTGGTTGAGGTCTTCATGCTCAAGCTGGCTGAGGCTTTGAGTAGTGCTCAGTCTGGCTGAGGCTTTATGTAACTTGGTCTGGCCGAGGTCTTCATGCTCAGTCTGGCCGAGGTCTTCGTGGGTAGGATCTGATACCATGCCCCTCACGGCTTTAATTACTCGGTCTAGCTGAGGTCTTCATGCTCAGTCTAGCTGAGGCTTTATGTAACTCGGTCTGGCCGAGGTCTTCGTGCTCAGTCTGGCTGAGGTCTTCGTGCTCAGGCTGGCTGAGGCTTTGAGTAGTGCTCAGTCTGGCTGAGGCTTTATGTAACTCGGTCTGGCCGAGGTCTTCATGCTCGGTCTGGCCGAGGTCTTCGTGGGTAGGATCTGATACCATGCCCCTCACGGCTTTAATTACTCGGTCTGGCCGAGGTCTTCATGCTCACATGCTCAGTCTGGCTGAGGCTTTTGGTAACTCGGTCTGGCCGAGGTCTTTATGCTCACATGCTCAGTCTGGCTGAGGCTTTAAATAACTCGGTCTGGCCGAGGTCTTCATGCTCAGTCTGGCTGAGGCTTTATGTAACTCGGTCTGGCCGAGGTCTTCGTGCTCAGTCTGGCTGAGGTCTTCGTACTCAGGCTGGCTGAGGCTTTGAGTAGTGCTCAATCTGGCTGAGGCTTTATGTGACTCGGTCTGGCCGAGGTCTTCGTGCTCAGTCTGGCTGAGGTCTTCATGCTCAGGCTGGCTGAGGCTTTGAGTAGTGCTCAGTCTGGCTGAGGCTTTATGTAACTCGGTCTAGCCGAGGTCTTCATGCTCGGTCTGGCCGAGGTCTTCATGGGTAGGATCTGATACCATGCCCCTCACGGCTTTAATTACTCGGTCTGGCTGAGGTCTTCATGCTCACATGCTCAGTCTGGCTGAGGCTTTATGTAACTCGGTCTGGCCGAGGTCTTCGTGCTCAGTCTGGCTGAGGTCTTCGTGCTCAGTCTGGCTGAGGCTTTGAGTAGTGCTCAGTCTGGCTGAGGCTTTTTGATCTGAAATGTTATGAAATGTGCAACATAGATAAAAGAAGTTTGAATATCTTACTCATGATGTCCTTGAGGAGGAAGAAGTAGACCATTCGGATATGGCGGAGGCGCTGGGGCTCCGTCTAATTGGTGCTGACCACTGTTGCCGACCGACCACTGTTTGTCGACCGAGCTATGCTGCCGACCGACCACTGTTTGCCGACCGACCTATGTTGCCGACCGAGCTATGTTGCCGACCGAGCTATGTTGCCGACCGACTAATGTTGCCGACGAGCTATGTTGCCGACCGACCACTGTTGCCGACCGATCTAGTTTGTCGACCGACCACTGTTTGTCGACCGATCTAGTTTGCCGACCGACCGATGTTGCCGACCGACCACTGTTTGCCGACCGACCGATGTTGCCGACCGACCACTGTTTGCCGACCGAGCTATGTTGCCGATCGACTAATGTTACCGACCGACCACTGTTTGCCGACCGAGCTATATTGCCGACCGACCTATGTGACTGGGTTGGTTGGCGGTGCACGGGGCTCAAGGTGCAGGGATGCACGTGATGATGTGACATGACACAGACGTAAGGAAAAGAGAGAGAGTTAGTGGCTTGGGAAGTGAAGCCCATGTCTTCACGTGGGGCAATCTGGGCCTTTGATATAGATCAAATGGGAAATACCTGTCCAGAGCTTTGTTCTTGAACTTTTTGCTTGTGTGTTTGTTGTTGTTTTTTTTTTTGAAGTCTTGACGACTTTGAATTGCTTGGTACGGGGGTTGATTTTGGTGCGTAGGTAGACTTCCGCAGTGCTCACCAACGACAATGGTGAGGTGAGAGAATCATAGCGCTGGCGGGAGAGGTGTAGGCGGGGAAAACGTCACCGCCGCCGATAGGATGCCATGAATCATGTGGTAACCATTCATTCCGACACTGAAGGTGGGTGAAAAGGAAGCTATTTCCGGTGACAATGAGCACAACTGCCAATCGAAAGAGTTTCCCACAGACGGCGCCAACTGATGATACCAGTTTTGTCGGAGGAGGAATGGGTCGGACAGGGCCCGGAGCTCCACAGGATGATTGAACTTCGTCTTCCCAGTTGTACCTGCACCAAGTCCGTCAAGAAGGAACCCGGAGGTGGGGTTCCTTCTGGAGGACCCTCCGATGTTTAAGTTAGAGGAGTCTCTAGTATAAAAATGGAAGCTTTTAGCTTCAGGAGGAAGAAGTAGATGGTTAGAGAGAGAGTGATTACTTGTATATATATTGATTTCTTTCATACCTTTCTGGCGTCTTCTTCTTGTCTGGCCCTTGGGCCTAAGTTGGGTTAGGAATTGTTTGGACAGCCCATTGGGCCACTTATTTGGGGCTATGCCCATCATAAACTATAAAGATCTAAATTTTTTAAGAATATATCACATCATTCATTAGTACACTAATTAATATCAATTCGTGCGAATAACTTTATTAAAATAAATAATAATATAAGACTTAGTTTGGGGTTTGAGATAGGTTTTTTGGCCTTTTTTTGACTTCTGTGATAGAAAAAATAAAATAATTATGCATTGCATGTGACATTTTGTCTTATTTAGCTAAAATAGCCTATTTAGTCTTATACGACTATTTTAATCCAAATGATCTTCCCAAATGAATCCTATATAAGTACACTTTTTATTTTTTATTTTTATATTTTTTGAGTTACATTACCTTTCTATTATTTTTTACATATTTTTTCATAAAATATTAAAAAATTTATTTATTTAGTTCATCCAAATAACCTTTAAAATGCCCTATGAACTTCCCACTTAACCTCTAGATATTATAAAATGCCAAAATAATTATAATAATAATATAAAATGCCCAAAGAGGGTTCCACCTATACATGTTATAAAGGTCAATCAGAAATAGGTATTAGAATTTTTTATTTAATAGAATTGATTAAAAAATAAAATTTATAATTATTATTTTATATAATAATAAAATTATTTAAATTATTAATTAAAATATATTTTTAATATTATTAAAAAATATTAATTAATTTAATGATTAATTAATAAAGGAGACGACTAATTATAAAATTAAAAACATCAAAGATGGAATGTAAAATGTATTTTTAATTTTTTTTAGAGTTAATTACCAAAAAGTCCTGTCTACATATTTAGTGGTAGCTTAGGTCCTGTCAAAAAGTTTTTGAACCAACAAGTCCCATTTATAGGTAAAAAGATGTTTGGTCCTTTAATCCCAAAACTGAGAATGTTCTCAATTTCAAAACTGAGGATATTCTTAATTTTCAAACAGAGAATGATTTCAGTATATTATTATCAAAATTAAAAAATTTCTGTTTGGCTTCTGAGAAAAGTACAGGATTGAAAAGGAAGATAATTTTGCGAATATTTTAATAAATTTATAATTATCAATTTTGAGAAATTTCTCAATTTTTTCATGATTAAAATTGAGAAGGTTCTCAATTTAAAAAAAACTCTCTCTCTCTCTCTCTCTATCTCTCTCTCTCTGTGTGTGCAATCTGTCTCAATCGCATGGGCTCTCTCTCGGAGATGATCACATCAAACTAATCTCTCTCTCTGCAGTTTGGGTGTTGAAAAATGTAAAGAGGAGACACAAACAGACACACACAGGGGGGGGACTGATCTCTCTCTCCCTCCGGGTTATATATATATATCTCTTTCTCTCACTTTTCACCCACTCTTCCACTACGTCACCTTTATTTTCATTAGTAAAATGGTGGTCTGGGCGGTGGATGAGAGAGTCTCTTCGTTCTTTCACAGGCAGTTCCCAAACACATCCATTACCTCACCTTTATTTTCATTATTATAAAGCTCTATTGATAAGCCCCTTTCCCAGCATGTTCCCACTCTCTGCGGAAAAGGGTCGAGAACTATCGAGGCGGCATGAGGGGAAGGAATTTTGATCTGGGTGTGTAAATTGGTGGCGACGAAGGCGGTGTAGAGGGATTCGATGGCGGTTACGAGGAGGGGGGAGAAGGAGAGGACGGTGGTGAGGACCTCGTCGCCGACGGAGATGGCGGTGATTTGGGTTTCGGGGAAGAAGCCGTCTTCAGCAAGTCCCATTTGAAGAAAAAAGGATAAATCGGGATATTAAAAATTAATGGGACTTGAAGGAGCAAATGATTTTATTTAGGACTTAACGGAGTATAAGTTTACAAATGGGACTTGTATGTAAATGCTCCTTTATCTTATTATAAAATGCCAAAAAAAGAAAAAAGAAAAGTAATATAAAATGCCCAAAGTTCCCATTTCAACCTCATGCAAGACTCTTTCTCTCTCTCTTAATAATACACCGCCATGACAACCGCCAGAGATGGCAAGCGTGTCCTGGTATTTCCTTATCCTGCGTAGGGCCACATGATACCACTTCTTGACCTACCCCATCAACTAGCCTCTCGTGGCCTACCAATCACCATACTTGTTAGGTTTTTATTCTTGGCAATCCCGGTTGACAAAACTCCTTTCAGTTGTACTTGCTTTCGCACTTTTTATTTCAGTGAGGCTATGATTTTTTAGATGCGAATCTAACCCGAATTATGCCTTGCAGAGAAGTTTGTGATGTTAATACTTTCAAGATTGCCACTTCGCTGATTATGACGAGGATCGAGCTACCTGGTCAGCTCACGGGGGTCGAGGGGGCAGCGCCCCTTGGCGGGTCCGGGGCAGCACCCAGGCGGGGTCGAGGGGCAACGCCCCTGAAGCAAAATGCAAAATTGCATTCGAAGTTGCTTGTCCGCCCTTGCTCGCTTGAGCGAAGGAGTTCTCGCTCGAGCGAAGGCTGCGTCTGGCAAAAAACCTGAGAAGGATGAGTGTACGCTCGAGCAAAGGTTGTGTGGCTCGAGCGAAGCTACTTATGGAAAACACACGTTTTTGGCTCCTCGCTCGAGCGAGAGAGTCTTTGCTCGAGTGAGCTTCGCAGTCCCAGATTTCTATAAGTATTTGTTTTAGTCCAAAACTAGGATTACTGCTCCAGATCTTCTTTTTAGATATTAAGGTTTATATCTGGGGATATTTTGCTAGTTTTATTTGATGTTTCATTGAGTATTCAACTCATGGTTTAAGGAGGATACATTAAAGGATTGTTTGTTCATACTATACAAAAGAGAGAGTTATTCTTCAGTGGATTCTGAAGAATTCGAGCCTGAAGCTTTGGTGGATTCTAGAGTGGCTCATCGTCAAGACAATTCTAAGGTGAAGACGGGGTTGGAAGAGGCACATAGGGGTTGGTTCAATTCGAGCGTGGATTCGCTAGGTAATTGAGAATATACCTGTGTAATTCCTTTATATCTTCTTAGTGAATTGTTTTGTGGCTGTTGCCCGTGGTTTTTTTTATTACAATTGGGATGTCCAATTGTGGTTTTTCACGTAAAATCGTTGCGTCGATTTGTCTTGATTGTTTGATTGGGATTGTTGTTTATTGCTTAAAATTGATACATAATCACAAATCAACATCTAAGGAATTTCTAGATTTTTCAATACTCATCACCTCCAAAAACCTCTCTTTTCTAAACCCACTTCTCTCCAAAAATCCTACAATCCAAACTCTCATCTTGCCTTTCCCTGCGCACCCTTTCATCTCCTCCGGCGTAGAGAATGTCAAAGACATGCCCCCAAACGGCTTTCGTGCTATGATGCCTGCCATGGGTGAACTCTACAATCCTCTCCTAAATTCGTTTCAGAACTACCCTTCGCCGCCAGTGACCATAATCTCTGACATGTTCTTGGAGTGGACCCACCACCTCGCTTGCCAGCTCAGCATCCGCCGTCTCGTGTTCTCTTCTTCCGGTGCTATGGCCTTGTCTGTTGCTTATTCCATGTGGCGTGACCTACCAAAGAGAGATGATCCCAATGATGACAACGCTCTGATTTCATTCGCAAAAGTGCCGAATTTCCCGATTTACCCTTGGTGGCAGCTCTCTCCCCTGTATCGTTACTACGTTGAAGGAGACCCAGTTTCGAAATTCATCAAAGATGGGTTTGAGTCTAACATGGCGAGTTGGGGACCCGTGTTTAACTCATTTAGTGAGTTGGAACGGGTTTATCTGGACCATCTAATGGAGGTATTGGGCCATGATTGGGTATGGGCTGTTGGGCCGTTAGTCCCTCCTCCTGTTAATGATCAATCTAGCCTAATATAGAGGTGGGTCCAGCTCTATATTGCCAAGCGATGTGCTGTCTTGGCTCGACACGTGTGAAGATCGCACGGTTGTGTACGTGTGCTTTGGTAGTTAGGCAGTGTTATCAAACGAGCAAATGGAGGAGCTAGCATTGGGGTTGGAGAAAAGTGGGGTTAAGTTTATATGGTGCATCAAGGAGCCAACCAAGGGACACGTGGATGGAGAGTATGGTGTGATTCCATGTGGGTTCAAAGATCGTGTGGCTAAAAGAGGACTTCTTATAAGTGGGTGGGCTCCGCAAGTATTGATACTGAGTCACCGAGCTGTTGGTGCATTCTTGACTCACTGCGGGTGGAACTCGGTGTTGGAGGCAATATTCGCGGGAGTGCCAATGCTAGCTTGGCCCATGGGGGCTGACCAGTTTACAAATGCTACATTGTTAGTAGATCAACTTAAAGTGGCATCTAGGGCTTGTGAGGGTGCTCAAGCTATTCCAAACTCGGATGAGTTGGCTCGGTCATTAGTGAAAGCCGTGGGCAAAAACCGGGACGAAATGGTTCGAGCCATGAAGTTGCGTCATGCAGCATTGGATACCATTAAAGAAGGTGGAAATACAACCAAAGATTTGGATGAATTAATTAGGAGTCTTTCCCAAGGTTATTCATGAGAAGTGTTTTTGATGTCTCAATCAAAGCTAGTGTCCACATAATAATTCATCTGTTCGTGAAAGAAAGACATCTTTAAATAATTCATCGGACCTTTTGTACAAAGCTTGATATGATACCTTCGAGATGCTTCATATTTATCTTTTTGTTTTTTTGATAAATCTTGGTATCATATTTTAAATTCTTGACCTATTTGATATCATTTATAAGTTAATTTATTTGATTTATTACTTAAAAAATTATTAATATTATTTGATTATAGTTTTAAATTTTTTTTTTTTTCCAAAAATAATGGGATTTAAATCCTTACTTTTAATTTGAGAACCATCTACCAATTGAGCAGCGCACAACATATGTATATTTTTAAAGGGAAAAGTTAGAGATCATGAAATTTTTTTCATGAAAGTGATCATGAAAAATTTATGATCCTTGGATTACCTTGATTAGTGTGTGGTGCTTTATTCTAAGTGTAATCCAAGGGTCACAAAATTTTTATGATTATTTTCATGAAATTTTTTTCATGATACCTAACATTGCTGATTTTTAAATTAAAATCAAACTCATCTGATGAGCAAATAACGACTAGTATATATATAATCTAAATTATCAATTTTAAAGGCAACCTAAATATTTACACAAGAAATGTGACTACTTATTTAACTAAGTTTCGGTTGGCATGCCAAAAAGTTTGATTTTTTAATTATTTTAGCCACAAAAAGACAAAATAGGTTAAAAAGTCAATAAGACAAAATGTCACATTCAAATTATAATTATTTTATTTTCTCTCAGAAAAGTCAAAAAATTCAAAAATTCTATCCCAAACGAGACTTTTTATCCTTAGGCTAAAATAGTCAAAAAGTTAAAATTTCAAATATCCAATCCATATCCCAAACGAAACGTAAATATTTATTTATTTATTTATAATTTATCCGAAAGCTACACCAAATACATATATGACTTATTTTATGTCTTTTTCAATCAATATAAAATGCTATTTTCATAAAAATTAACCTAGAAGTGATTCCTAGCAAGTTTGTAATAAAAGTAGGAGCAATCCTCTTCTCTACCATTCAAAGGTTTTCTTGACTTCGTATAAACTATTAATTATTTTGAATCTATCCAATCTCATCCCCTCTAATGTGTACCAAAATAATTAATTATTAGATATCGAATATGTTTTTAATTATCAATTTATTTTTATTTTGAGGGCATTAAATACATTCTATAGTGCTCGTTGACATTAGTCCAACACAATCAATTCAAAATAAGTAATTAATAAAGGTTGTAGACGAACTTTAGGAAAAAAAATTAATAAATATTATTTAAATATAAAAATTAATCAATATAACAATAACAAAAACAAAACTGATACAGACCCCTAGTTAAGGGTGACCCTCACCACTCCCACATACACATGGGGTCAAAGAGAGGAGGGAAAAAAAAAAAAAAATTTTTTTGAACCAACCAGTATTCACTGGGGGTGGTGGGGGTCACTCTCAGTAGGGGTCTCACTCATTTTTGTTGTTATAATGTGTGTCATATACATCTTTATTATATATTCTTGTAATAAATATTACTTTATTTTTTAAATAGAATTATGAAAAATTTGTGATTTAAAAATAAAATTATAATATTATATATTTTTGGGGATTTTTTTTAGGATCCATGATATTAAGATTTTATAACATAAAGGACATCCAATGTTTTCATAATGTCTAAGATTCCTCAAATCAATCCAGAGAAATTTCAAACCAGAGAAATTTGAAATTTCTCTGATTTGTTCAATTTTTTTGATTTTCTATGTTTTGAAATTTCTCTGGAGTTGAATTTTCTCTAATTTGCTCACAAATAACTCTGTGATTTGTTCACAATTTTCTCTGTGTATTTGACTAATTTTCTCTGATTTACTCATAATTTTCTCTATGTTTTAACCAAACCAGAGAAAATTGTGTCTGTCACTTTTCTGTGTTAATTTTCTCTGTGTGATAGCCAGAGAAATTTGTTGATTTTCTCTAGCCAAATCACATTCTCCCACTGTGATCAAATCACACATTCAATTTCAATCCACAATTTCAAGTATCCAAATCCATAATCTTAAAACTCAAAATGAATTCAAACCTTATCAAAATTTCTAACATCAACTGTCTTCAAACAAGACACCTTAAACTCCATCAACAAATCTCTCTCCATCAATGCCAATTTCACCAACGCCTCTCCTGCAGTCGACCCAGAGAAATTTCTCTGACTTCACAAATTTCTCTTGCTCTATTCACAAAGAATTTCTCTGACTTTGTATAATATGTAAGCCAACAATACAATCTTTACTAATAAACCCACAAATTTCTCTAGTCCAAAAGTAGAGAAATTCTCTCCAAACCAGACAGATCAGAGAAATTCTCTGGATTGAAACCAGAGAAATTCTCTCTATTTGCAGCGGAGTTATATTTTTATAAACAGACCTTGGTGATTGTACATTGATCTATGAAATTTCTCTGACTTCACAAATTTCTTTGACTTCAAATAAACCAGCTTCACTTTGAGGATGATGATTAGATTGTCTACATCTGTCTTGAATGCAAGTTTTTGCTCATTTTGCCACCACCAACACACACTCACCCTGCTCCAATATTTATTTGGCCAGTTGTACCAGAATATTGGCAATGCAAATGGATTCAGCGGTAAATTTAAGTGCCATGCGTGTCAAGTATATGCTTCAGGCTTTGCCTATGTATATACCAAGTGCACAATCTTCTTCGATATTAGATGCCCAATTTCAAAATCCTTCATCATTACCTCTCAACTTCACCACTAGCACCCTCTTGCTTTCTTCGCCGCCATCCGAATTTGAAGTAGCATTGATCGCCGCCGCAAGGCACAACGTGCCTTCGATCTGAGAATTGTGATCTTGTTCAATAAAGAGAGATTCAACAAAGGGCTTGATGATGGAAATAAATGGAGGTTTGGTGAGGTGAGAGGAGATAGAAGCAGTGGCGGTGAAGCAGACGGAGCAGACGAAAGAGTTGTGGTCACTGTCAGCGAAGCTAGGGGGCCATAGATGACCTTGAACCTCACTGTAAACAGAGGCAACATGGCTGGTTAACGGCCGAAGACTTTGAAGCGAAGAAATCGCCATTGGATACCAACCCAGCTGCCATTAATGTAGAAGAGAGAGAGAGAGAGAGAGAGAGAGAGAGAGAGAGAGAGAGACCAAACTTAGTTTTTGAAGATAGTTTTGAAACCCTTTCGTTTCTTCTAAAATTTATCTGTGATATATGGGTTTGGTCTTAAAGGACCTTAGACATCATAAAATAACATTGTGGATAATATTATACATTAGTGGGGGAGGGACCTTAGACTAATTTTTCCTATATTTTTATGATAATATTATACATTTTATGTTTAAAAAATATTTAAATAAAAAATATATAATATTACTAAAATAATGCATAACATTATCACAATATGCATATGAAAAATGTTTGAGATCTTCATAGATTTTTCATAATTCAACCAACAATGATATAATTTGATAAGTATCAGCTTTTGATTAATTAAATACTTAATGATATACCTATCACTTTTACTACGCCATTATAAATATATTTATAAATACAAAATGTAAAAATGTGAATATAAATCTTTACATTGTTGTATACATACTATTTCCCTTACTCAAAGTCAACAGAACTTTACCTAACACAACTATAAGAAGCACGTGTATACATATATATATATATATATATTGAATCAGAAAAAAAAATTATTGATGAAAATTAAATATACAGAATATAAGGATAAACATTAATAAAGGGGGGGTTTGTTTCAGCTTTTCAGAGCCAACTTATGGCTTTTAGCTTTGAAAAAGTTATTTTGGACTGTTTGGTTAAACTTATTTCAAACAGCTTCTGATTCTACCAGCTTATTTTAACTCAAAAAAGATGATTCTGAGAAACTGCTCACCCCTTGCTTCTGATTATCAGCTTCTGCTGTGGACATGTTAATTTATGGTTATACTCTTAAATTTTTTTATTTTTTATTTTTTTAAAAATAGAAAAAGACTCAAATGGACTATAGATTATTATTATTTTTTATGAGAAATGTAGACAAATAAAAAATAAAAATTAATTGAAAAAGTTATTTCACAGCTTATTTAACAAACATTACTGAGCAACTTAAATTTATAATCCAACAGCTACACCAAACAGATTAACAACTTCTGATTAAAGTCATAATGTATAATCTGTTAAAGTATAATCTATAAGTTGTTTTAACAGCTACATCAAATGGGCCAAAAAAAAGTTGATTGTGAAAGTATCAAAGCAAATCAGAAGAATCCAACTAAATTAAAGACCAAAGAAGCAAACCAATATATACGCACGTGTATGCGTATATATTCATCATCCCAACCTCTTTTCAAACAATTATTTGCTGTCTACCGCCAATAAGGATCGAGTTCAAGGTTCGGATCATTTTAAATGGACAAATAAATTAATCTAAATAAAATTATATAGGTACTTTTTTTGTGTGTGCTCTCTCTCACCAATTCAATCTGCTATTTGCCACTTTTTTTTTTTATTTATTTATTTTTAAACTCTTATATATCTCTTAACTACAATGTAAGATTCAAATCTTTCAAAAAAAAAAAAAACCTAAAAAAAAAACTATACTCTCACTAGTCACTTAATAATCACTCCAAAATAAAGAATTAATCATTAGTATAGTGGTAGAAAATTAAGAGGAATTTTTTTTAAGGTACCTAATAATAACAATTTATAAGATAAATGAAACTAAAAAAATAAATGATGTCTCAGGTTCCTGAACCATAACACTCGCGCTTTTTATTCATTTCTTGAACCAAGATAGCCTTAACAATCAACCAATCGAGAAAACTGATCTCCATTTAGTCTGATCAAATTTCTCTGACAACGAGTTCCATAACTAATATCCACGAGCGATAGAACAACGACACTAGGGTTTCAAAATAACCTTCACGATCGACATTAGGCTTTGATCATCTTCTGCGAAAAATATTTTCGATTCCTTTCACACAAAGTTCTCTGACGATGAGTTCCACAATTGATATCCAAGAGCAAGAGAATAGGGACATTAGCAGTTTGATTCCTTAAGCACAAATTTTTCAAACGCATTTTCGCTGTTTGTTGTCATCTCGGTTCATCTTCATCACAGTGCATCGGTTCATAATTAGGATTTCATCTTCACCCTGGTAAGTTTTTCTCTGGAAACACAGTTAATTGCATTTTATATTAGCCTTCCATTAATTAGGGTTTAATTTTATTGAAGCTTGTCGTGTGCTTGTGTTTGTAAATTTCTTTGACATTTTAATATCCTGCGACTTATTAGATTTATATTTCTTTTTTGAAAATTTCTCTGGCGTGTTTATTTTGTTTAATTCTTGTTTTCATCCAAAGTTCTTTGTTATGTAATATTCTGTGGCATGTTTATGTTGCTTTGTTTATTTTCTCTTGCTAATTGTGTATTCGTTTGTTTAAATTTCTCAGTTATATAAAATTTCTTTGGGAATGGAAATTTCTCTGGCTATATATATTCCACATAAAAACACTTAGTACTCACGTATGTCTAATTTTCTCTGGTCACATGACTTTTCTCTCTTGTGTCTCTCTAATTTTCAATGGCATGTTTAATTTTCTCTGCCATGTTTGATTTATTATGTTAAAAATCACTTAATAAATCATATGGGCCCATTGTGTAGTCCATTCCAACAAATATCAATGTTACCCAAAACACAACAAGATGTTAAAAACATAAGTTGGTTGTTCCTTCTTTGCCATGACTTAATTTTCCTTAGTATGTGTAATTTTCTCTGGCATGTGTAATTTTCTTTGGCATTTTAATTTTCTGTGGCTTGCTAGATTTATGTCTCTTTTTTGAATTTTCTCTAGTTGTGTTTTACTTCTATATGTAATTTTAGCAATTATTGAAAATTTCTCTGCCATGTTTATGTTGCTTTGTTTATTTTCCCTGAGAATGGAAACTTTCTGTGGCTAGATGTATTCCACAGGAAAAACACTTAGTACTTTATTGTTTGTGTGTAATTTTCTCCGACCACCTTACATTTCTCCCTTGTGTGTAATTTTCTCTGACATGTTTAATTTTCTTTGCCATGTGTAATTTTCTCTGGGATTTAATGTTGACATATTTATGTTTTCATTGTCTAGAAATGACAAAATACAAAAGCAACAAAACACCAGAAACACCAAAAGAGAAACAGAAAGTCTCTGAGTCTGCCAGTTATGATCTTAGATCAAAATGCAACAGCAACAAAACACTACAAACTCCACACCAAAAAAAAGAAGTCCAAGTTGAAGAAGCAACGAGCATCAAGAGGAATACACCAACTTCAAAAGACTCAAGCTAAAAGGGAAAAAGGCCTGTGAAACTCCATAGGAATAGAGCTAATTACAGTATTCAATACCGATCAAACCTCTCATCTGTTTTAACCTTTTTTTCAAACACTTAAATTCAATTCAAACCAAGTTGTAGAGCTTCAAAAGACCCTATTCTGGTATTTTATCCAAGTTCTAACAATGGGAAGAATGGATCTAAGGAAGTATAGGAAATTAGTTAATAATGTAGTTGCAATCATCCAGCGATATAATGAAAAAACCAAAGCATTCACAATTGGTAAGAAGAACTTGACCTTTACAACCAATGACATAACCTTGATTTTTGGCTTGGAAGGTGGTAAAGACGCCATGTCATTAAGATACTCAAAGAAGCCAAACACGCCATTCTTAAGGCGAAGATTACCAAAGGAAACAAGGCTCACTAGTCCTATTCTAAAGAAGGTGCAGCTGGTTTCTCGTGTTTTTCGGAGGGATTAGTCTCCTTAGATATGATAAGCCTACAGTTCGGACTCTAGTGGTTCTGAATTTGGTTTCACAAGTGCAATGTGAAACAAAAAAACTCAAATGAGAGTCCAAATCCGGCAAATCTTTTGGAAAATCGATTTACAATCAGAAATGCCAAAAATAAACTACATTGCTAGATTTCAGAGTCACCACCTAAATGTTTTTGAGAAATTTAGAAAATCCATGACTTGTGCCAAAGGCCACTTGTCTGTCATTACCAAAGTGTCTCGGCTTGGGAAGTTAGGTATAAAAAAGAAATGTCATGAATTGAGCACCCCACTTACCCGATCAAAGATCGGCCTTTACTAATCATGATGTGATTTTTATGTACAGTATATGCTCTTGTTATGATTTATTAAATGCTAAACATTACTATGGGAGGCACATAAGTATAGACTATTTCTTCCACTTTGGAATGATTTGATTTTATGTTTTGTTTGAAAAGAGTTTTGAATAGGCGCTACTTGAAAAAGTCAGCTCATATAGGCATTAATCAACTCATCCCAATCCAAGCGAATTAGCCTTCATCCACAGGCATTCAAGAGGTATGTCAAGTAAGCACTTAGCCTCATGGTAATATGCTTGATATGGCAACACTAACATACATGTAATATGCTAAACTAAGAAATGATCACCTAATACTTAACCGAGGCAAGCCAAAGAGAAGAAAATAATTAGAAAAATGCACGCTCTAATATGCAAAGTGACTAATGTAACACATGCAAAATACAACTACTATGTTTGGTTTATCAACATGACATATGGCTCAAACTCAAAGCATGCGTTTAGCGCACGTATTCAAGCAAGTAAGAAGTGACAATTGATGTTAGAATGATAAATCGAACTTGATATATTCAAAAATGGATATTTTACACATGGTAATGATATGAAACCAAAATATGATATAACCATTATAAGCAAGTAAATAAAAGGGAGAAAGAAATGGGGGTTGGAAGACATACAAATATTTACAAGTGTTTACAATTTGCCCTCATACAAGAGAGTCCGAATGAATGTCCTACTTAAACTACTTATTACATCACCGAATGAATTAACTAAATTAACTAGCTATTACAAATTTGAATGAATCAACTAATTAATTACAACATACTAATATTAAAGCATTAAATTAATGAAACGGGAGACGAGGAGCAGTGCACACACAAATGAGAACATCCTTCCGAAAACCTCTCTGTTTGCTACCAGATTCTGTTTTGTTTTGTAGTCAGAAGTTATTCTATTCTTTTTGCCTTAGCTTCTACTCTGTTCTGTAAGAGAAATACCACTGTCTGTATAACAAAAGGTGGCCGGCCGGCCGGCTTTGAGAAGTGGTCGGTCGGACAGAAAGGTGGCCGGCCAGCCACTGTTTTTGGGTTCTACTTTGCTGCCACAGAATCAAAATAGAGCAAAGACAAAGTGTTTTCAGGAGATATTTATCCTCTCTACCTCTCCCTATCATGAAACTGATCAAGGGAGGAGTAGACTCGATTCACAAATCATTAATTGTCACAAAGTTGTTGCATGATGATTTATGAACTGATAGTATAAAAGATCAATAAATGAAAATAAAAGACCAACAAATTCATTCCTCTATCATGGAGTTACCTTAAGGGAAATGGTAGACATTGCTTATTGAATCTTTAACATCACGAAAGAGTATGTAATGATTCGAGACGTAATAGGTTCAATATAACGTCCGGTTGAACCCAACTCAATTCTATTATTATTTTTTTTACCTCTTTTGTTCCACTTTTATTAGCCTCTTTTACATTACCATCCATTACTTATTTATTTTTGTCCAAAAGTGATCATTACGTCCACTAAGTGCAAAAAGCGATAAAGAGAAGCATCAAACAATAAGGTGTGCTTAACATGAGAGAAATGTAATGCCTTGGTAATGAACATCTGAAGCGATTAAACTATTAAGCATGGAAAGTCTCTTTCTCATGCCTTGAGCAACAAACTAGTGTTTAAGACAACTCTTAGTCAAAGCAAGCAAAGAAAGGAGAGAGGTTGTAGAGATGATTAGGCAAAGGTGATGATGACAAATATGAATATTTACATGGAAATTATGTAAAGAAAGCTATCAACTCAAAAAGATTGGTGTCTATGGCATAAACCACCAAATCTATGAGGACTTTACAACAATATAAGCATGGTATTCAAAGCATAACTAAGTAAACATACTAAATAGCCCCTAAATAGCACAAAACAGTGTTGAAAATCAACTTGAAAAGCTAGTAAAAGGAAACCAAAAAAAGAAGAGAACAAAGCTAGTAAGCAAGCCTAAGGAATGGTGGCTAACCCCTTTATTTTTGGAACCTTAAAATTACATGTTTTAGCCTCTGAAAACTTTGAAAATCAGTAGCTAAAAGCAAAGAAACAAGTGGGGAAAAACAAGGATATAAGCTATGGAATAAGGTTCAAGAAAGAGTGGTTAACCCCTCTACCTTTGATAGCTTTTAAATCAGAAGTTTTAGCCCTTAAAACCAGTCCAAAATAGTGTGAAAAAGAGAAGAAAAAAGTAGTGTAAATGAGAGAGAAGATGGCAAAAGCTATATCTCTTAAAGAGAAGATGTTCTTTGGTTCACAAACCACAAAGTGATCACCCTTAAGAGCTGAAATATTGGCTCAATAATCTCATCAAGAAGTCTCAAAATTTTGGTTTAGGAAGTGTATGTATATTGCAAGATAAAGGGGGGAGAGTGTTTGGCATGTTTTTGTCTCTTGGCAAATTTTTCTAAACTAAAACCATGAGGGATGATCATTTATTTATAGAAAAATAGGTTTCTCTATCAAAAATATCTGTATTGAGCCAGTTGGTACAAGGCATGCATATAGGGGAACAATTGGCAGCAAAATATCTGTTGGTCGCTGGACATGGTCGGCCAGCCATGGAAAAGGACGATTGGCCAATAAAAATTGGCCTCCCGGCCATTTTTTGGCTAGTAGGCCTTTGAGTGGTTAGGCTAAAAAAAATTAGGTTTTGGTTCAGAGAAGGTGCAAGGTTTGGGCTCTGAAGCTTGAAAACCGAAGCCTTTTGCTGAGGAAATTGAATGATTGTACAACATAACAATTTATCATTGAGTGTTCACCACGAGGCGCCCAAGTCATAAGGGCGGTCAAAAATGGGGTGTCTACATAAAGCATTGGTCAAAGCAATGAAAGACAAGCAACCAAATGACTTCAAAGATGTAGCGATCATTGTTATCTTGTACTTGTGTCTCACCCTATTTTTTGCAACAAGTGAGAATTTAATAGGGTAGGTTTTTATCAAGTACGTGGAACTGCTTGAATCAATGAAGAAGTATGATTAGCCAGAAGCAATAACAGCAACATTGATCGATACTATAATAACATTGCACAAAACTCCAGAGAAAATTATGGGGTGTATCATTGTACTGCTAGTAAGTAGAATTTCCATTTACATTTATAGTTATGACAATTACAAATTTGTGTGTTTAGTAAAATTTAAATATTTCAATTTCCATCACAATATTAGCTATGCAAACATGTAACTATCATTGATTGGGAAGACAGTAACACAACCAAATTCCCAAGATGTGCCAAGTGAAACATGCAAAGCTTGACCAAACAATTGCAGAAGACACCAATCCAATCTCTTGCACCTCAACATGTTGGATTTCTATTGCCATTCAAGTCTCAATGAAATTCCAAAATTTCTCTGACCATTGGTTTGTTTCCCTTATTGTCATCAATTTATATGGAATCAAAATTTATCTGCGATTTTCTCTGTGATGCAATAACTTATGTGGCTTAACTGATTGAGATCAATTTTCTTTGAAATTTATATTGCTTGTTTGATTAACACTGGTTTATTTTTGTCCTTGTAATTAATTTTCTTTGGAATCCAAATTTCACTGACCACAATTGTCACGCACCGAATTTTAATTACTCGAAAACATTACCAAGAGCTTGAAATTTAGGTCCACTTTTATAAATAAAAAAAAATATCTATTACCCTTGAGTAATAAAAATATGATAGTACATGTTCTCTCTCATAATGAATACAACAATAATAATACATGCCAAGCTTCCGCTACGGAGTTACAAACAAATAATTACAAACATCAAAGTACAAAGAGATTGCACACAAGATATACATGAACTTCCTAATCCTTCAACCAGTCAATCCGAATTCTCTTCCCGTAAAAAAAATGAAACAACAAGGGGTGAGCACAATTGCCAGTAGGAATCTCATAGTTCTAAAGCTATAACCATCCTATAGATAGAAATGATCATGCATTCAAGGTGATACCATATAGTAAAGTAATGTTTTGTAATTTCAAAATATCATACGTGGAGTACTTTTTCTCATTTGAACATTTATGGAAAACCTTTAACCATCAAAAACTATCCCTTTTTATTAGAAAACCATAAATCCCCCCCCCCCCTTTTTTTTTTGTTTTGTTTTGAAAACAAATATATTTAAGGATCAACATCATTTTAAATTTATTAACACATTCCAAAATATTCCTCATTTAATTTCCATCTTAACATTCCTCTTTTTATTCACATTCTTCCCTTTGTCTAGTTACATTTATTATAATCTCATAATTTCAAGTTCAAGTTCCCTTAACACTTCAAAACATCGCACATACATGCTATTCCTACCAACCTATTCGTATTAGCTGTAACTTCTCAATGTAAAAATCCAAATCTCTTTTATAGTCAATAATTGTTATCTTACACTCAACTCCTACTTGTCTAACAACTACATCACATCCACACTTGCATTATCAACTATAATTCAACATATCACAACTACATCATATCTACACGTGTGTTATCAATCATAATTCAACATATCCCAAGGATAATAAACACTTTTAATTCAATTTCTAAATTAATCATAAAACAAAACTTTTAATTTTTCCTTATAGATACAAACAACCCGGTGAGTTCTTTATCACCAATCCCTTATCCAATTACCATTTCATTATCCATTCTTTTCAAATAATTTCTATATGCATTTCCATTTCATATCAATTTACATATTAAATATTAATTTCACAAGTTCATCACAAGTCACATATATCATCACTAACCTCAACACACTTCATAACACATTCCATGTTTTGCTGGCTTGATACGGCGGGATAGCGGGCACCCAATTCATAGCACATTCCACTTTTTGCCGGCTATTATACAGCGGGAAGTGAACTCTCAAAAATCATTTTCTCAAAAATCATATCTTTTTCCGAAAACCATTTTCAACTTTTTTAAAAACCATCCCCCACATTTGTCGGCTATTATACGGCCGGATGTGGGCACCCAAAACATTTTCGAAAACCATTCGTTTTTCCACTTTTGCTGGCTACAATACGGCAGGACTGTATGGACACCCAAAAACACTTTTCCTACATTCGTCCAGCGATAAGCCTAGACAGGGCAATTGGGCACCTTGAATTCAAACCACCCACACATTTACCGGCTATTATACGGACGGTCGTGGGCACTAAAAAATCATTTTTCAATTTTTAAAACAATCCCCCACATTTACCGGCTATGATACGGACGGTCGTGGGCACCAAAAAACCTTTTTTCAACTCCCCATGCGGGTGCCAACCACAAAACAACCCAACACAACTCAACTCCACATAACACAACTCAACCAACTCAACACAACATAACCCAATACAATTCACATAACACACAACAAGATTCAACACAACCATTTCAACATAATGCTCATATCATTCATACCATTATTAATTTCTTTTCTCCCAAGTTTGGTTTCATATTATAACATAATTTAAAATATCAACATTATGAGTTCAATCACAACTTTTACATAAATTTTTCAAATTCTTTAAAATTTTAATTAAACTTGTACATGTGTAATTTATCACCTCAATTTCATGATTCTACTATTAATTGAAGCAAAACCATTAACCACCTTCATGAGCCAAACTAGGGTTTTTAACATAAATTAAAGCTTTTCACAAAAACACATTTTATTCCATTTCTTTTATTACTTTTACATGCAAACTCATGACCCAAGATCATGACCCAACAAGTCAACCCAACTCTCTTCAAACCCTAACCCCCAATCTCATGATTCATCACAATATGCACAAAAATATAAACTTTTGTATTTATATAAAGAAAATACCACAAATCTATACATAAACGAAGGTATTGAAAGAGAACTAGAAACCCCTACCTCTTGAAGCCAAGATATGAGAGAGTGAAACCACGAACCATTTAAACCAAAAGGATGCCCTTGACGAGATCTACACTTTTTCTCAAAAGACCATGGTAAAAAGATCACTCTAGGTGAGTAGATCTAGAGGTCTTTATGCCAAAGCTTGAGTTTAGAGAGAGAGAGAGAGAGAGAGAGAGAGAGTAGAACTCACGGTTTGAGAGAGTGAAAATAGGAGAAAAGTGAAATGAAACTATGTTTGGAGCTTATTTATAGTAGTAGAAAAATAGCCCTAAGGTCAATAAAATAATAGGCCCAAACCCCTCCCCCCCCCCCCCCCCAAAATTCCCTAAAGGTAGGGCCCATTCGAACCCACAAATTTGAAAATAAACACACAAGGGTCGACCCCTGGTGTGGTGGTGTTGACCCTTCAGCAAGAAAAGACAATGTTGGCAACAAGCAATGTGTCAACCCTTGGATAGGAAGAGTCGACCCTATTTTCCAGCAACTAATACCCAGATTCTACAATATACAAGGGTTGACCCTTCCCAGACTAGTGTCGACCCTTGTGGACAGCAACAAGAGGCAGGTGTCAACACCACCAAGGCTGGTGTCGACCCTAAATTCCGGTAACACCTCCAGAAACTTCACCAATAGGTAAGGGTCGACCCTTAGGAAGGCTGGTGTCGACCCCATAATAGAATTTCTAAGTTCCCAAGGAACTTTTTGACTAGAACAAGCGCAAACAAACAAATCCAACGAGTTTAAATCGGATCATACTCTTCCAAAACCAACATTCAACAACTCCAAGGACTCCCAAAAAGAAAAATAAGGGAATTAAATACACACTCCAATGGATTAAAGGATGCGGGTGTTACAAACTCCCAACCTTAGGAAATTTTGTCCCCGAAATAGAAGAAGGTCAAACAAAAGGTAGTATGAAGCCAATAGGAAACACAACCTCTCACCTACAACTAGTTCTACACTTGGGATAGATTCCGATATTTGGATTCAATATTGCAATTCCCCGAGAACACCTGAACAAGAAAAATTACAAGGAGATTTTGATCACTCTTTCGACCAACATACTCATTGGAATCCAAGAGACAAACAACAACGTCAATTACTAGTATGTCCAAGGAAAATCAACAACTCCTTAACTGGCAACAATGTGCACCACTACCACCGGACGACCAATACCCAATTTGGAAGAGAAAGAAAACCATCATTAAACCAAAAACTCAGTTGACACTAGCAAAAGCCAATGGCACACTACAATGTATGGTCCATCCCAACAATTTCAATTCGCACCAAGCTTGGCAACATTTCCAATTATTTATACAACCCGACATTCAAAGATAAGACAATAAAAACCGTTCATATTTATATGTATATATAAAATTTTCTTTCTCAAACGGTATCCCATCTTACATCATTTACCATCAAAGTACATTTGCAAATCTAAAATTTGCATAACAATTACATTTACCCTCAAACAACATTTAGTTTTCGCTCAATCAACAAGCTATTCATTAACACAATTTTGATTAAATCCTTAGCATTTAGTCGACCGTGCCATTCCAGGTCACAACACAAAGAAACGAAACGTTCATTTACCAAATTATTCTCAACATTTACCCGGTGAGTTTCAACCATCACCCAATAATTTTTGTCACCTATCCGGTGACTTCACAACACCTTCACCACACACGTTTGTAATAACAATAAACAAAAACAATCCGGTACATCTGAGGAGTAATAAAACATATACGACTTTCCAAAAATTAGGAGTTCTTACTAATTACAAATATCATCCCAAATAATCATTAATACACATTGACAAAAGTGCACTCACAAAGTTTTACATTCAAACACTTTAATTCCATCAAGGAAATTTCACACATTCACATTAACCACATACATACACAAACAAACTCCATGTCTACTAGTACCACTTAAAGCACTAATTGACCATACCACCATTTATCTGAATCATAGCAATTCCCAAATTAACTAAATGTCAATTCACTTCAAATAGTATTCATTTAAAATTAGTCGCAAATCGAACCAAAACAGACCAAACTAACCCAAATCAATCCTTATATCCCATCAAAGGAAGCAGCTACAAGGGTCCATCTCCTCTACACAACTTAATCCAATTCACCAATTTTCTACTTTCACAATTCAAACATTGACATACTCACTGATACCAATTGTCCCTATCTGGGGTTCAGTACACACCCCTTCACATCTTACAATTCATACTCATCGTTACCATTTTTCATTCACATGTAGACTAGACCAAGAAATTTTCGATGTTTCACCCTCAACCCGAGGAATTTCCATCCACTTGAAACAAGCCTCATCCAAGCCTTGCCATTACATATGGGATACTCCACACTCACGAAACTTTTCCAAGAGACTTTTCAAACTTGCTACTTTACTCATACCTAAGCATTCCAAAGTGACTATTTGTCACCCAAACTCCCATATCAACCAATTCGGTTAACCATTTAATAAAACTTAAATTTGACACTTGAACATCCATAGGTTGCTCTAAATCAAATACTCCGAGATAGAGTTCCACACACCATTTCCCATACTTCTAGAATTTCACCATACTCTTCAAGTACACGTTGCACTAGTACTATTCCTAACAATCCCATCACTCTTGTGCCGATATGGCAACACCAATTCCAAATCACACTAAACATTCATCACCCATACAACACCCATTACAAAAATTATAACCCACATTCCTCCTCAAGAACCACTTCTAGCATTTACTATCAAGTTTCCTTTATACTCATGGACTCTATATAAGCCTTAATCATGTCACTTAATACTTAAATACCACAAACCCCTTTTCTCACCCTCATCATCAAGAAACACAATTCTCACCCTCCATTTTCAAACTTTTCACAATATTCTGCATAACTTAAACTAACCTCACACCATCCTAAAATTTCACCTCATCTCAACTATACTCCCTTACAGCTCTCATTATCTCAATAACATCTAACATCAATTGACCGAATTCCAACCCTTCTCTAAGACACTTATTCTTCCTGCCAAAACAAGAAAGCAACCTAATATATAATCACACAGCACATAAACAATTTTTAAGCAACAAACCATATAATAGAGTCAAGTCTACAAGGATAACCACTTGTCCCGGAACTTCCAAGGAACTTCCACTGGAAACCACATTGATCAGACATGTTTCCAATGAGATCTCAAAGTAAGTTAGCCGGCTACAAACACTATCTAGGAAACTCAACCCACGCTCATACAATGCAACACATAGTGTCCTACACTTCCTATACTCAACCGATGCTCACACAATGCAACACATAGTGTCCTACACTTCCTATTTCCTACATGCAAACGTACTCACCAAGCGAAGCTAACCCATTGTGGTAAAAACCACTTCCCATGAGCTCTAGGTTTCTAAACTCGGTTAGCTCTGATACTAAGTTGTCACGCCCCGAATTTTAATTACTCGAAAACATTAGCAAGAGCTTGAAATTTAGGTCCATTTTTAAAAAAAAAAGATCTATTACCCTTGAGTAATAATAGTAATACATGAACTTATAATAATGATAATAATAATAATAATAATAGTAATAATAATAGTAATACATTATTATAATAATAGTAATAATAGTAATACATGTTCTCTCTCATAATGAATACAACAATAATAATACATGCCAAGCTCCTGCTACGGAGTTACAAATAAATAATTACAAACATCAAAGTACAAAGAGATTGCACACAAGATATACATGAACTTCCTAATGCTTCCACCAATCAATCCGAATTCTCTTCCCGTAAAAAAAATGAAACAATAAGGGGTGAGCACAATTGCCCAGTAGGAATCTCATAGTTCTAAAGCTATAACGATCCTATAGATAGAAATGATCATGCATGCAAGGTGATACCATATAGTAAAGTAATGTTTTGTAATTTCAAAATATCATACGTAGAGTACCTTTTTCTCAAAATTTATTTGAACATTTAAGGAAAACCTTTAACCATCAAAAACTATCCCTTTTTATTAGAAAACCATAAATCCTTTTTTTTTTTTTTTTGGTTTTTGTTTTGAAACAAATATATTTAAGGATCAACATCATTTTAAATTTATTAACACATTCCAAAATATTCCTCATTTAATTTCCATCCTAACATTCCTCTTTTTATTCACATTCTCCCCTTTTTCTAGTTACATTTATTATAACCTCATAATCTCAAGTTCAAGTTCAAGTTCAAGTTCAAGTTCCCTTAATACTTCAAAACATCCCACATACATGCTATTCCCACCAATCTATTCGTATTAGCTGTAACTTCTCAATGTTAAAATCCAAATCTCTTTTATAGTCAATAATTGTTATCCTACACTCAACTCCTACTTATCTAACAACTACATCACATCCACACTTGCATTATCAACTATAATTCAACATATCACAACTACATCATATCCACACGTGTGTTATCAATCATAATTCAACATATCCCAAGGATAATAAACCCTTTTAATTCAATTTCTCAATTAATCATAAAACAAAACTCTTAATTTTTCCTTATAGATACAAACAACCCTGTGACTTCTTTATTACCAATCCCTTATCCAATTACCATTTCATTATCCATTCTTTTCAAATAATTTCTATATGCATTTCCATTCCATATCAATTTACACATCAAATGGTAATTTCACAAGTTCATCGCAAGTCACATATATCATCACTAACCTCAACACACTTCATAACACATTCCACTGTTTGCTGGTTTGATACGACGGGATAGCTGGCACCCAATTCATAGCACATTTCACTTTTTGCCGGCTATTATACGGCGGGAAGTGAACTCCCAAAAATCATTTTCTCAAAAATCATATCTTTTTCCGAAAACCATTTTCAACTTTTTTAAAAACCATCCCCCACATTTGTTGGCTATTATACGGCCGGACCTGGGCACCCGAAACATTTTCAAAAACCATCCGTTTTTCCACTTTTGCCGACTACAATACGGCAGGACTGTGTGGACACCCAAAAATCATTTTTTCACTTTCGCCGGCTACAATACGGCAGAACTGTGTAGACACCCAAAAACACTTTTCCCACATTCGTCCAGCGATAAGCCTAGACAGGGCAATTGGGCACCTTGAATTCAAACCACCCCCACATTTACCAGCTATTATACGGACGGTCATGGGCACCGAAAAACCATTTTTCAATTTTTAAAACAATCCCCCACATTTACTGGCTATGATACGGACGATCATGGGAACTGAAAAACCTTTTTTCAACTCCCCACGCGGGTGCCAACCACAACACAACCTAACACAACTCAACTAACTCAACACAACATAACCCAATACAATTCACATAACACACAACAAGATTCAATACAACCATTTCAACACAAAGCTCATATCATCCATACCATTATTAATTTCTTTTCCCCCAAGTTTAGTTTTATATTATAACATAATTTAAAATATCAACATTATGAGTTCAATCGCAACTTTTACATAAATTTCTAAAATTCATTAAAATTTCAATTAAACTTGTACATGTGTAATTTAACACCTCAATTTCATGACTATTAATTGAAGCAAAATCATTAACCATCTTCATGAGCCAAACTAGGGTTTTTAAGAGAAATTAAAGCTTTTCACAAAAACACATTTTATTCCATTCCTTCTATTACTTTTACACCCAAACTCATGACCCAACAAGCGAACCCAACTCCCTTCAAACCCTAACCCCCAATCTCATGATTCATCACAATATGCATAAAAATATAAACTTTTGTATTTATATAAAGAAAATACCACAAATCTGTCCATAAATGAGGGTATTGAAAGAGAACTAGAAACCCCTACCTCTTGAAGCCAAGAGATGACGACCCAAAAATCAAAGGCGACGAAACCACGAACCATTTGGATCAAAAGGATGCCCTTGACGAGATCAACACTTTTTCTCAAAGGACCATGGTGAAAAGATCACTCTAGGTGAGTAGATCTAGAGGCCTTAGTGCCAAAAGCTTGAGTTTAGAGAGAGAGAGAGAGAGAGAGAGAGGAGAACTCACGGTTTGAAAGAGTGAAAATAGGAGAAAAGTGAAATGAAAGTATGTTTGGAGCCTATTTATAGTAGTAGAAAAGTAGCCCTAAGGTCAATAAAATAATAGGCCCAAACCCCCTCCCCCAAAGGTAGGGCCCATTCGGACCGACAAATTTGAAAATAAACACACAAGGGTCGACCCCTGGTGTGGTGGTGTCGACCTTTCAGCAAGAAAAGACAATGCTGGCAGCAATCAAGGTGTCAACCCTTGGACAGGACGGGTCGACCCTATTTTCCAGCAACTAATACCCAGATTCTGCAATATACAAGGGTCGATCCTTCTTAGACTGGTGTCGACCCTTGTGGACAGGAACGAGAGGCAGGTGTCGACACCACCAAGGCTGGTGTCAACCCTAAATTCTAGCAACACCTCCAGAAACTTTACCAACAGGTAAGGGTCGACCCTTAGGAAGGCTGGTGTCGACCCTAGAATAGAATTTCTAAGTTCTGAAGAAACTTTTTGACTAGAACAAGCGCAAACAAACAAATCCAACGAGTTTAAATCGGATCATACTCCTCCCAAATCAACATTCAACAACTCCAAAGTCTCCCAAAAAGAAAAATAAGGTAATTAAATTCACACTCCAATGGATTAAAAGATGCGTACAACAATTATAGTAGCATTAACTTATATGCTTTGATTGATTTTCTCTAATATATGAATTTTTCCTGACCCATCAAATTATTTTGTTTGTTTCATAATTTTCTCTGACCCATAAAATTATTTCTTATTGTGTGTAATTTTCTCTAACCCATAAAATTTTTCTGAAATTTCTTTCCCATTAGTTTGATTTAGATGAATTTGATCTAGTATTTGGTCGATCTTGTTTGAATTTTTCTCTTAGTGAAATTTTAATATTTCTCTAATAAAGACTTGATCAAGGCTGAATTGTATAGCATTGAGGCCGGTAATTAGGATTTCTTAACCTTACTAGCCAGTCAAATTGTATATTTTATGCCTGTTTAATGCCAATGAGGTTATTGGAGCACAAAATGACCACAAATATAGCATTTTAGCCAGAAAAGGGCTTGTTGCACGTGTGGAGGACCATTCCCGCACGTACGGCGAAACCAAATTAGCCAATCAGCTACTGCAAAAATTGCACATATGAAGGGTTTTTCCCGTATGTGCAAAACCTTCTCCGTACGTGTAGTCGTGCCTTGAAAATTGTGCTCGATGTTTTGAATCTGTTTGAAAAGACTGGAGGTATAGAAACACAGAAAAAGGCTGGATTAGGGTTCGGAAAATTCCAAGAGAGAGAAGAGGCTAGGGTTTGAAAAAAGGGGATTCTCAAGCTTCAAGGGCAATTGCTATGGAGGGTTCTTCTTCTTCTACTTCTTCCCACTCTCTATGAGTGGCTAGGCTCGTATTTCTAGGGTTTTGATGAAACCCTAGCCAAGTAAATAGGTTTTCTTTTATGTAATGGTTTAAACAGTTGTATGGTTCTCAAGAAGTTTTTTAATATAATTTTCTATTATTTCTTCGAGTATTCTGCTTTTTGTGATTGTTGAATACTTTCCATACAATGGTTTTTTGTTATTTCATGTTCAAGGTATGAGACGAGACATACTACCAGGGACAAGTTGTGTTGTTACCCTAGTTTAGAGCGAACGACTCGTACTACTTGAGATGGTTCGTGTCTATACATTGAATGTATTAATTTTCTTAATCAATACTTTGAACTTGTAGTTGCGAAGTATTATTTGGTTCGAACCGTAACATAATTGATTTTCAAATTGAAACCGTGTTTATATAACTAGTGGTGAATTCATTACCCTAGGTTTTTCCCAAAATCAGTAATTTCATCTTTATTTAAAATTGCTAGTTTATTCACTTTATTTAATTTAATTATCATTAGGTTATGAACAATCATCTCTTTCATCAAAATTGATTTAGGAATTTAACAATTAAATTAGTTTAATTTCCCGTTTGTCCCTGTGGATCGATACCTGGACTTACCACTATTTTAAAGAATTTGGTATGGTTTAGTGTTTATTTTTGGTGTGTAAAACGACCCAGTGAATTTTATTTTTGGTGTGTGAAATGACCCATTGAATTTTGGAGCCGTTGCCGGGGACTTCTGGTGAAACTAATTAATTTAAAGTTACATTCTTATTTTAATTTTTAGTTTAGGATTTTATATTTTAGTGTTGCTAAGTGTGCAAAGTTTTTGCAAGTGGAGCTATCTCTGAAGTGCAAGCGGAGCGCAACTGAGCTTTAAAAACAAACTACAACACTAAAGTGCTTAAATAAAAAAAAAAAAAAAAAATACTCTCAAGCAAAGAACTGAAGTGCTAAAAAGAAAGAAAGAGCTCAAGTAGAGGTTGGAGACAATGGTGTACACGTCAAGCACCCGCAAGACAAGTAAAATGTTTTCGTTAAACCGCTGTGAGTATTTTCTCCTTTTGTATTTTGCTTTCATATCTTAGTGCACTGTGAGTGGTGTATGCATGGACATCGTTCTTGTTGCCCTGAATTGTGGAGTTTGAACCTTGAACTAGAAAGGACTCTTAGGAATCTTAGAGCCTTTTCCTGTGTTCCTAGGCTTGAATATCCATGTCCATACTTTGAGCCATTAGAGATGGCAAACCCGAATGGCCTAAATGGGCCCAACCAGACCCTTAAGGATTATTTCACATCAACTGCATATACATCGCCATCATGCATTCAGTTACCCGACACCACCACTGCTCATTATGAGATTAAGTCCAGCACCATCCGAATGCTCCCATCATTTCATAGACTAGCTCATGATGACGCTTACAAACATCTGCATGAATATATGGAAATTTGTTTTACAATGAGGATCTAGAATTTCACCAATAAGGCCTTAATGTTGCTACTGTTTCCATTTTCACTAAAGGACAAAGCCAAACATTGGCTGAACTCCTTACCTGCTAATTCTGTCACAACATGGGAGCAATTACAGCAGAAATTTTCAGAGAAGTACTTTCCCATTGGCAAGACCAACCAACTCAAGTGAGCCATCACTAATTTTGTTCAAATTGATGGCGAGCAATTTCATGAAACATGGGAAAGACTTCGTGACCTTCTCCAACAATGTCCCCACCACCAAGTGCCTGATTGACAACTTGTTCAAACCTTTTACTATGGCTTAACTGAGCTTCACCACCAAATGGTGGATTCATTTTGTGGTGGGACATTCATATTCAAAATTGACGCCGAGGCATGGCAATTATTTGAGAACCTAAATGATAATTCCTTTCACTATGCCTTCGTAGCCCGGCAAGTCCGACAACCTGTAGTTGGAGCCCCGAAAAAAGGGGGCATTTATGAGGTAGGGCAAAACCTAGAGTTAGCCCAACAAGTAGAGGCATTGTCACACAAAATGGACCAATTATTCGCTTCGAGACATGCTCTTACATAGCAAGATCAGCTTCAATTTCACAAGGCATGTACTATTTGTGTGAGCCCTACTCATGACTTGAGTGAGTGCCCGTCAGTATGACAATTTCCACAATTAGTCCAAGAGCATGTGAATGCAGTTTAAGGATTCTTCAGATTGGGTAATGACCCATATTCCAACACATACAACCGGGATGGAGAAATCACCCTAATTTTTCATGGAGATTTCTTTCACAAGGCACTTTTTACAATCCTTCTCCACCAAGGTAGAATTTTAATAATTTTGCCAACCAATCTTCCTACCAACCACCACAACCTTACCAGCAACCACAACCCCCGCCTGTTCCTCAAGGCAACTCAACCTTTGAAACTCAAGTGTTGGAAGTTCTTTCAGAGCTTAAAGGGTTAGCACTAGTAGTTCACTACCATACTCACTCCATTGCCAAGCTGGAGGCCCAATTAGGTTAAATGACTAATAACATGAATATGAGGGAGGAGGAAAAATTACCAAGTCAAACTGTGGCCAACCCTAAAATAGAAAGCACCATGAACAGGTGCAAGCGGTGATCACTTTGAGAAGTGGGAGGGAGTTAGAGCCTCGGCCAGTTGCGTCTGATGTAACTAGGGCTAAAAAGGGTGACCACGGTGGTAAACCCAGTGAGAGCAAGGGTGAGGAAGAAACACCTAAGGGGGTTGACTTAGTCCCTAGTACTTCACATGAGTCTAAAGCACCATATATGCCTAAGGCACCCTTTCCCCAATGCCTTGATACACTATCCCCTTTTAATAAGAAGGCAGCATCCAAGGAAGCAATGATGGAGGTGTTTAAACAAATTAAAATCAATCTCCCCCTGCTGGAGGCGATTAAGGAAGTATCCTTCTATGCTAAATTTTTGAAGGACCTTTGTATGCAAAAGCATAAATCTAGGACACACGTGTCCCAAAAGGTCATACTTACAGAGCAAGTAAGCTCCATCTTATTGAGTGACACACCCCTTAAACTTAAAGACCTGGGTACCCGAACCATTGCATGCATTATAGAGTACCATTTTATTAATAGGGCCTTGTTAGATTTAGGGGCTAGTGTCAATTTGTTGCCGTATTCTGTCTGCGATAAATTTGGGCTTGGCAAGTTGAAGCCCACTACTGTCACACTCCAATTGGCTGACTGGTCCCTCAAAGTGCCACATGGCATGATTGAGGATGTGCTAGTAAATGTTGATAGGTTTAATTTCCCTGTTGATTTTTTGGTTTTCGATATGGAACTGGTAGCCAGCTCTAGGAAACAAATCCTGGTAATCTTTGGTCGACCTTTCTTGGCTACGGCCAATGCATGTATAAATTGTCGTACCGGGGTTATGGATGTTTCATTTGGAAACATGCAAGTGAAACTCAATGTTTTCCAAGCATTCCAACAACCCCATGAAAGAGAGAAGTGCCTATTTGTGGATGTTGTGGGTGGGATAGTGGAGGAGGCTTTACCTTCCATTTTTGTAGAGGATCCTTTAGAGGCTTGTTTAGCTCATTTTGGGTTTGAGGATTTTAATATTGACAGGTCAATTAAGCAAGTGAATACGTTACTTGATTCTTCTTCTACATCGGATTTTCCTCTGTGGAAAGCCTAGTTTGAGCCCTTTCCTTCTTTGTCTAGGGAGCTTGCCATAGTACCTCTAGTCATACTACCTACGCTTAAGTTGAAGTCACTCTCGGCTACACTCAAGTATGCTTTTTATGGCCTTAGGATACTTTACCGGTCATAACTGCATCTGACTTAACTGCAGAGCAGAAAAGTCAATTAGTGAGTGTTCTCATGGCATATCGGAGTGTTATAGGGTGTTCGGTGGTTGATTTGCGAGGGACAGATCCCTCCGTGTGCATGCATTATATACTTCTAGAGGACACCAAACCTTCTTGTGAAATGCAATGGAGGCTTAATCCTAATACGAAAGAGGTAAGAAAAAAATAGGTGTTGAAATTGTTGGATGTAGGTATTATATACCCTATCTCGAATAGCAAGTGGGTGAGTCCCACACAAGTGGTGCCCAAGAAATCAGGCATCACTGTTGTTGAGAATGAGCAAGGAGAGTTAGTCCCCATATGAACCACTACTGGGTGGCGAGTGTGCATTGATTATAGGAGACTGAATTCCATGATTAGGAAGGACCATTTTCCATTGCCATTTATTGACCAAATACTGGAAAGGTTAGCGGGGCAGGGCTTATATTGTTTTTTCGATGGTTACTCAAGGTATAATCAAGTTCTGGTATACCCCGTTGATCAAGAAAAAACTACATTCACTTGCCTTTTTGGTGCTTTTGCTTATAGGCGCATGCCTTTTGGGCTATGTAATGCACCAGTGACTTTTCAACGGTGTATGATGGCCATTTTCTCCGATATGGTGGAGAAATTTTTAGAGGTTTTCATGGATAATTTTTCAGTGTTTGGACTATCTTTTGAGGAATGCCTTAGAAATTTGACTAGAGTGTTGGAACAATGTACTGAGACAAACTTGATTTTGAGTTGGGAGAAGAGCCATTTTATGGTTCGCGAGGGTATAGTGTTGGGACACATTGTGTCCCCTCGAGGTATAGAGGCGGATAAAGCTAAGATTGACCTCATTGCAGGCCTTCCTCTACCCACTTCTATGCGTCAAGCTAGGTCTTCCTAGGGCATATAGGTTTTTGCCGTTGATTCATCAAAGACTTTAGCAAAATATCCTATCCTTTCTGTAGTTTACTTGCTAAGAACGCACCTTTTATCTTTGATGACGCATGTTTGAAAGCCTTTGAAACACTTCGAGCAGCCCTTACTACCGCCCCAATCATGAAATCACCAAATTGGTTGCTCTCATTTGAAATCATGTGTGATGCCTGGGACTATGCTATCGGGGTTGTGTTAGGCCAAAGGGTGAATAGATCACCCTATGCTATCTATTATGAAAGTCATACTCTTTTTGATGCTCAATTAAACTACACTACCACTGAGAAAGAGTTACTAGTTATTGTCTTTGCACTTGATAAGTTCCGGTCCTACCTCCTAGGGTCTAAAGTCATTATGTTTACTAACCACGCTGCTATGCGGTACTTATTGTCCAAAAAAGAAACCAAACCTAGGTTGATTAGGTGGATTCTACTCCTTTAGGAGTTTGACCTAGAAATCCAGGACAAGAAGGGATCTGAGAATGTCGTTGCGGATTATCTATCCCGAATCCTTATTGAGCACACGAGTGATCCCTTAGCCTTGTACGACTCGTTTTTGGACGAGCAACTTCTTGCGGTGTCACAAGGGACCCTCTCGTGGTTTACTTACATAGTGAATTACTTGGCGGTTAGTCAAATTCCTAAAACTTGGTCTAAGTAAGACCAAGACTGATTTTTCTCACAAGTCACGCACTATTTCTGGGAAGACCCAAAATTGTTCAAGTATTGTCCGAATTAAGTGATTCGGCGTTGCGTGCCTGAGAGTGAAACCCATAGCATTCTCACATTTGTCACTCTCATGCATGTGGCGGCCAATTCAGTGGGCAGAAAACGACCGCCAAGGTTTTACAATGTGGGTTCTATTGGCCCTCTATCTTCAAAGATGCCAATAACTTCTGTAGAGCTTGTAAGCGTTGTCAATGAATGGCCTCTATGTCGCGACAAGATATGATGCCGATGACCCCTCTTTTGATTGTCGAGATTTTTGATGTTTGGGGCATCGACTTTATAGGTCCCTTCTATCATCTTTTGGTTTTGAATCTATTTTGGTGGCCGTGGACTATGTCTTCAAGTGGGTTGAGGCAATGGCCACCAGAACGAATGACTACAAAGTTGTGGTTAAATTCCTTCATGAAACCATTTTATGTTGTTTTGAGTTCCCATGTGCCATAATTAGTGATGGTGACAAACATTTTTGCAACCGATTTTTCGAGCATTAGAGCGCAAATACATGATCACTCACAAAGTTGACACTCCTTATCATCCCCAGACTAGTGGTCAAGTAGAGGTTTCTAATAGAGAAGTCAAACATATCCTCGAGAAAACTATGAGGCCCAATAGGAAAGATTGGTCCATTAGGTTGGTTGATGCACTTTGGGTGGGCCTATCACACTGCATATAGACACCCATCGGGATGTCTCCATATAGGATTGTGTTTCGAAAACCATGTCATCTCCCTGTTGAGTTAGAACACCGAGCTTTGTGGGCTATTAAGAAGTTCAATTTTGATATGGCCAAAGCCGATAACCATCGAAAACTCAAACTCAATGAGTTAGAGGAGCTTCGCAATGATGCATATGAGAGCTCCAAAATTTATAAGGCTATGACTAAGGCATTTCGTGATAAACACATTTCTCGTAGGTGCTTCAAGCTTCACCAAAAAGTGCGGCTATTCAATGCTAAATTGCGGTTGTTCTCGAGAAACTCTAGTCTCAGTGGGATGGCCCATATAAGGTTATCGAAGTCTTTCTGTATGGGGCGGTTGAGATTAAAATCCACAAGATGGTACGATCTTCAAGGTCAATGGCCAAAGATTGAAACATTATGTGGATGGTATTGAGAAAGGGGGATTATTAAGGTTGTCTACTTGACGGACCCAATATATTTTCCATCATAATTGTTTTGAGTCCAGGAGACTTTAGTTCCTCTAAAGGTGTAATTCCTTTAGTGTTAGTTGTGTCCGAACGACATCTAACGATATGGTATAGCCACATAACGGTGTTTGTAGTGAGTTCCTAGGAGACCAATTAAGACGGTGGAAACTAGAGTTCCAATAGCAAAGCCTAGAACGCAAATGTTTGGAATTTCCGAGACTAAAGTCTAGTTTAAATACCCAAGAGTGTGGAGATTACTTCAAAACCACCCCGGCTTGAACTCTATATAGGAAGATCCAGACTTTCAATATGCCAAAGTTATGAAGATCACTAGAGGTTTAAAGCAAGATGCAAAGCCAATAGAGCAAACCAAAGAATATGAAGAAGTACTTGATGTCGATGACTATGTCTTGCCTCAATCGACAAACGTCAGAAAATCTTAGATTTTCCATCAAGTCTACCGGTTGCAAAATTGGTAAAAGAACATGTCAAAAATATCTTGCAGCACATATCAAATGTATCTAGACTAGAGTAAGTACAATAAATAAAATAGAAGATAACAAATAATAATTTACTAACTTATATTGCATTAACAACTATTTAATCCCTTCTTTATCATCTTGTAGGGCTTTCATTTGGAAAAGTGAGTTGAATCTCATTACTTTTGAAGATATCAGAAACCTAATAAAGGAAAAAGAAATTACCAACAATGTAAGTCTTTCATCAAATTTCTCTATCATGTTCCATAAGCCTTTATAAACTAATTTTACAATTATAAATGATATTTTCAGGTCATTGATAGTAATGGAGAGATACTTTTTGCTGACCAAAGAAGAAAAGGATAACATGCAACTTCATTTTTGTTTCCACATGCATGAGCTTGGTATGCTACTACTCTTTTATTTGATTTTACCTAAAATTTATTTACTGCTTTCTCTTGTTAAACTACTGTAGACATCCCATTTTTGACCGCCCTTAAGACTTGGGCATTACTGATGGTTTACTTGGTGGAGAAAGGTGTGCAGGGCAAAGGTTCAATTTCTTCGGCAATGAGAGGGTCAAATCCCAACTTCACACCCCATTTTGGACCAAAGCTATTTTGAATGGTTTTTAGACCTTAAAACCCTCTCTTTCAAAACTTTTTTGAAATAAAGTTCCTACGATGTTCCGATGCTCGCATTTCGGTAAATGTTGCGGTTTTCGGTAAACTAATCAAGGACAAAGTGGAGATGAATTAAAGAGAGATGAAATCTTTGAAAAATCTTTCAAAACACCTTGCTTAGGGGTTTGAATATTAAGAAAAGAGGAGAAGAGGGGAGAAACCAAGTTGGAAAAGAGGATAGGCAAGAATCGCTAAGAGAGGGACGAGCAGTCCTCGCTCAATCAAGCTTATCTGTCTATACACTTGGAGTTAAGCTATGAGGCCACCACCGTTGGAAATAAGACTTCCGGGGCTTCATTTTTCATTCAAGAATCTCTTAAATCCGAGTCCGGAGGGCGGAGATATGATTGGTTGAAGTTGGGCATCATCCCGGTTGGACCGAAACTGAGCATCCTTCACCAAAATAAGAATAATTTTTTTCACAGTTGGAATTTTGATGCAAGGCTGGTGCCATTGGAAAGCTTACTTCCGGGGCTTCAATTTTAACACAAGAATGACCTGAAAAGAAGTTCATATGAAGAAGTTATGCCCGTTTGAAGTTGGACCTGCAGAGCAGATTTTTCCTGCCGACCGGCCAAAACAAATGGCCGACCGACCAAATAGATGGCCGACCGGCCAAGTTTGCTGGCCGACCGACCAAGTTTACTGGCCGACGACCTTCCGGAGTATTCTACAGATTGAATGGATGCCAATTGTGCTAGCTGGAATGCACAGACTCTGCTCCCCATGCACGTGTGTGGCTGTTTTGCACCCTTTGCACCCTTTTTGACCCTCTTTTTGCACCCTTTGCTCAAAGCTTCTTGAGAAAGCTTTGACCCCTTGTCTTGGCTTCCTCAAGAAGCTTGCACATTTGCATTAGCTTCTCTTAGAAGCTTGGTTCCTTTGACCCTTTTGTATAGCTTCTTTGAGAAGCTTTACACCATTTCCATTGTCTATATAAGGAAGCCTCCTCCTCCATTGTTTTGGTTCAGTAAAAACCAGACCTAGGGCATATATATCTGATATATATACACCCTCTCTCTCTATATCTCTCTACATTTGTGTGTTAGGGTGTTCAAAAGGGGCTTGTTCTTGGCCTATTGCACCACACCTCATAGCCATACACCACCACCATTGGACTGAGGTTCTTGGGAGGGTTTCTTGAGCTCTAAAACCTAGTTTTTGGCCTCTGAAATTGCTGATCTCGAAGTCGATCTTCAAGGGTAAGTTTCTTCCCCTTTTTAGCACTTTCTTGTACCTCATTTTAGCCTGTCTTGCTTGCTGATTTGAGCTTGGTGTATAACATAAAAAAGTTCTATTTTTTGTGTGTTTAAGATACTTAATTAAGACCACTATTTCGTTTGGGGTGGTTTACCCCCTCTTAGGCCTTGTTTGGCCTTGTTTTTTAGCCTTTTTTGTGAGCTTCGGGACCACCTTGTTTGGGCCTCCTCACCACTGAAATCCCTCTTGAGGGATTTCAGTGGTGAGGATGGTGGTTTAGGGTCCCAAGAAGGAGAGGGCCATCCCCTCTCCTTGTTGCCTTCAATATGTGCCATTTTAGCCTCATGTGTGAGCACCATCCTTAAGTGCATGTTGGCCATGTCTTAAATGTTATTTGGTAGTATTTTGTCATGTATTACCTCTGTTTTTACTTGGTTTAGCACACCATGCTTGCTTTGCATACTTGTCTTGTAATGCCATGAAATTGCCTTAACATGTATCTAGCATTTAGACCACTATGCTTACTTGTTTTGGCTTAGCTTTGTGAAGCTTTTATGCTTGTTTTAGTATGCTAAGGGACTGTTTTTGGTCATTTGAATCATCCATGACTTGCTTTGTATAGCTACCATGTAATCCCCCTCATGAGCCTTGAGTGTTGACCCCTCTAGCATGCTTTATTTGCACTATTTTAGTGATTTGGAGTCACTTATAATGTCATTTCAGTCCTCATGGTATGCTTAAATGTTTGCATTTGATGCTCCTTTGATGCTTCAAGAGGTTATGCCTTATGCTCCATGTTTAGACATTTGTGTATGCTTCCATGTGTAGGTCATTTAGATGCCATCTAAGTGGTTTTTGGGGCTTACTTTGACATGATTTGGGACTGTTTTGATTCACTTTGATCATTTGCTTCATGTGTCATGTGATCATGGTTTAAGTCCTTGGGCTAATTCAAGCTTCTATGCATGCTTTGCTTGTTTTGTTTACTTGGTTTGGCACCATTTTAATGACAT
>JAXFYN010000146.1:89383-168818 GCA_036172215.1 Camellia granthamiana
GTTTACTACTTGAAGTTCTCATAAAAAAACAGTGCTTAAAAAAAAAAAAACAGCAGAAGAACAGCATTACAACAAAACTATCCGTGTAATTTTCTGTTTTGTATGTGATTCTTCGAATTGTCCCTTGAAAATGATAATCATAGAAAAGTATGCATGCTTTCTTGCCCTAATAAAAGTTTAAACCTCCAAGGAGTTACGAAATTGGAGCTTGCCTTATTCCAGCTTTGTTTGTGGCATTGCATCAATATAAATTCTTTATTCACATGTTATCATATGCCTTGCTTTGTTGTTTGTTATAGTTTATAACATGATAACAATACAGATGAGTGTGCTTCATTCTGCTAATGTACCTTCTAGATGAGCATAGTTGAACGATACACGAGCATATTTGAATGTGTCTTTCCACATTAACACTCGATAATATATGTACGGACAAACATACTTGCTTACCATTCAATTAAATACTCACATGTTTGATCATTTAAATAGGACTACACTAGACGGAAAGAAAAACAATAATATTCTATCAATTGGGCTGTCATGCTTACCATCACTCTGAGTTTACCTTTCTTTGCTGAACATGACCCAACTCTCAACTAAGCATTTTTCCCAACTGCTTGGTGTCAGCTACATGAATACTTTATTGTCATTCTGTTCAGTCAAGGGTCATCATCTCAATTTTCTTTAATATCCCAACCTGGTTAAATTTGGTGTCCCACATCCACTAGCATCACCCACAGTGTGGACAATGTAACCCCCATCAGATTTGGGGTTTTCAGCTCATGATCCTCTTGAATTATCTTTCATGCTATTGCTAGACCTAGTATGGTTCATTAAGATTTACTAGAACCCCCTGGTCCTTACACTGATGACTTATGAGTCTCATGTGGTGTTTGTTTTCATGCAATATCATGTCTCCAAGATACATACTGCTGCTACATTGAGATGTTAGTTTTTTTCAAAACATGCAATGTTTTTTGTTTGTGCAGGTATACAACATATGGTCCTGAATACGTCTACCCACAGGTTAATACTGTCCCAAAATGGCATTTTAAGTTTAATCTTTTATTAGGGCAAGAAAGCATGCATACTTTTTTATTCTTATAATGCCGTTGCACATGATAATCATAGAAAAGTTCATGCATGTGGCCTGTTCATACACACCAGGGTAGTATAATCAGTATTGACGATTATATAGAGTTGCCTAAAACAGAGATACATATTTATTGAGTTATTGTTATAAAAAATAAGGTGCCATGTTGTATAATATGAAGAAATGTAGCAAAACATGGAAATTTTCGTTGATAACTTGAGGGAAAGTTCACAGAGAAGTACTTCATAATTAAGGTCCAAGTATTTCAATCAACATGCAAGGCCAGTTGTGTTGAGTATAAAGCATCAATTATAGGATTTTTAATTCAATAACCATTTAGTAGTTGCTATTGCGGTAAACATTTAAATAGATTGAAAAAAAATATGTTTGAACAATTAAATTAAATTGTACATTTTTTGGAACACCTATCTATAATCTATATTCTGGGAACTCACTAGTTGATATCTATAACCTATCTATTACTAGTCGCTCATTAGTTGATAGTTTCTATATTCTGGGAACTCACATGTATCTTTGACAAAGAACAACCCTAATTCACCTTAGTTGCAGAAGATGATGTTTAAGTGGTGCTTTGAATTCCATTTTAACAAGTGTGTTTTCCCTTCTTTTGCATGAAAGGCAATGCTAACAATCATGTCATTTTTAAGGTCATATCATTGAAAAGAAAATCTCCGGAAATGGTACTAGTTTGGATTTAAACAATTTTTGCATGCTTGAGCTGGAAGATAGTCTTTTGTTAACTGACTGATTTTCAATTAAACATTGCTTTGTGGTCCACCACAGCTGATTGTTGTGACTCAAACCCGTGCAACAGTGCTGGGAGTGGGCATTGATCCTTTTTATGTTTTTGCAATGGAAACAGGATTACGTGCCAACTGTTTTTGACAATTTCAGTGCAAATGTGGTTGTGGATGGGAGCACAGTCAATCTAGGTTTATGGGACACTGCTGGTAATTTTAAATAGCTTGTTTCTAAACCAGGTGATCTTTTTTGTTTCAGTACTTTCTCAATTTTTCTTGTTTTGGGTTTAACTGTATTAATGGTTTAACAGGTCAGGAGGATTACAATAGATTAAGACCTTTGAGTTATCGTGGGGCAGATGTATTTCTTCTTGCATTTTCTCTCATTAGCAAGGCCAGTTATGAAAATGTTGCAAAGAAGGTTAATACTTAAAGACCCCACCCTTGGATGTGTCATATTTCAGGGCTATTATTTGATGTGTACTTATGTGTATTGACGACTTGTTTCTGTTTTGATTCTATTTCAGCGGATTCCTGAACTGAGGCATTATGCACCAGGTGTTCCAATAATTCTTGTTGGAACAAAGCTTGGTAAGATACATCATGCTAGAACTGTCACACTTTTTGTTTTGTTTTCTGTTCTTGTTCATTATCATGGTTTTGTGTGTGGAGTATGGCATCTGGTTAGGTTTAGCATGGCATCTGGTTAGCTTTACACCTTGTTTATTGGACATTCTCTTTTGAGCTTAGTAGGAACCTCATCTTAGCTCTTAGATCCAGTATAATGATGAAGCTTCTACATACACGAGATTTGTGTTTAAATTTAGCCTAATGAGAGTATTTCATTTGGAACCAGTGGAGAATATCAATTGAAATTTTTTCTTCAAATTTAGGAAATTTGATTACTCCTGTATGTGTGTTAATCTCATCCCATTATTGGCATTTAATATGCTGGCTTTTAGTTGAGCCTTCTTAGTAAACATTTTGAATGGGAACAAATTTGTGTCTTACCTTGTTATGTGCAATCTAATACTTTATATGTGATAATCTTATTAATTACTGATGTATTGAAGACCTTTTTATTTTTTTGATCTATCCTATTTTAATGAAAGGTGGAAACTATTGAGGTAATAGATGGTAGGTTGGTGGACACAGGTTGGAATTTGGAAGATAGTCTTTTGTTAACTGACTGATTTTCAATTAAACATTGCTTTTGTGGTCCACCACAGTTGATTGCTGTGACTCAAACCCGTGCAACAGTGCTGGGAGTGGATAGCACTTGTCGTTGTTCCAAGTCACGACCTCTATCCTTTAGAGGTGCTTTGCATGCCATATTCTATTTGTCAGTTCAGTTTTTTTTTTTTTTTTGAATTGATGACTCAGCTCTCACAATGTTGGGGTTTATGAATAACAGGGCAGCAGCACCTGCAGGTAAGAAGTCACCAGCTGGAAGAAAGTAGACGAAGAAAAAATTGCTTTTGTGGTCCACAAAGTGGGGTTCAGTCAGTACATAATTAGCTTTTGTGGTCCACAAAGTGAGGTTCAGTCTATTGAAGTTTTCATTTCAATTTTCTGAGGAAAAAAATATGGTCCAGTCCATAGGTTGGATGGGTATTTAGCTTCGAAGTTTCAATCAATATGGTATTCACACACATGATGTGTGTAAGAGGACCACCTGGTCCAAGGGCTTGGAAGTATAGATAAATAAGGGAAAAAATAATCAGACCATTGAGCAACATAATTATGATGCCTGAAATTATTATCAGTTAATTCAAATTATGAAATTTGATGTATTGTTGTGCAATGCTATGTGCCAATGAATCCTTTTCCAGCTTCTACTATTTTCAACAGCCACATATTTATCATCATTGTGCAATTTAGCTATGGGACTTATGTTGTGGTCCAAGTTCAGGTGGTTGAACCTGTAATTGCACCCTCTGTGCATGGACATAATTTGTAGTTAATCACACCACTGAGCAACCTGTAATTCATGCCTGAAAAATAATCAGACCATTTAGTTTATAATCATTCCATGCTTAATGGTCAATTACATATTTCTTTTATGTGACACAAAACATATCCAGAAGCAAACTACCAGTTAATTCATGTGACACAAAACATATCCAGAACTAAAAACAGATCCAAAGTCAAAACATTCCACAAATAGCAGCAGGCAAGAAAACATCAAAAATCTGGAAATCATGTAAGTGCAATAATCAAGCATTATTTGGGTGTACCCTATTTCTGTGCCGAAGTTTTATTTATTTTTATTGTTTTTGTGTAATTTAGTTCATGTATATCATGCTAAATCATGTAATTAAGCATGTATTAGTTGAGTTAGTTCATGCCTTCTTAATTATTTTTGTCTAATTTATTTTAAAGCAGGCATATCATGCTTTATAGTGTTACTTGTGTTATTGCAGATTGGAAAATGGTTCCTGGCTTAAAGACTGGTCGGCTTCGGAAGAAGACACTCACGCAGCCAGAAACAGACTCGCCAGCTGCTATTCCTTTAGGATCACCCGTTGCTCCATCTCCTAGCCAACCAATGGTTGATTCTGATGAGACACAAGCCCCATCCGAAACGCAGCCGAGTGGCGTAGGTAAGATTAAAGTGTATCAAATTTCTCAATTAGCACATGCCAATGCCATTGCCATTGTTTTTTTGTAGCCAATTTTCGTGTTGTTATGTTGTTAACAAGGACTTCGAAGCCCCTACGTGTATGCGGACCGACACTTGGCAAACGCATACAAAAAATAATTAGAGCCAAGAAAGGGGAAAAATGTTATGTTCACATCGATCGTGAGTTGAATGCAATGACTGGCAAGTATGCCACTCCAGCAACTAACGAGTTAGGAATTCAAATTAGAACCTTGTGCCCTTTGAAAGATGTGAAGTCATGGCTGGATCTTGATGAGACTACAAAAGCTGCCGTCATCCAAGGAGTTCTTGTAACTAATCTTACTTGTCCACAAGATGTAATTGTATTATGTATGCTAATAAGAGAGACTAATATTTAATGATTACAATTTCAATTTGTTTTGCTTGTAGGACAAGTTTCAAATTGGAGACGATTTCCACAATAACTTACAAGCACAAGAGATTGTGAATAAGAAGGCCTATGGGTTGTACAAAGATTGGAGGTACACCTTGAAGCAACAGTTCGAATTGTTAGAGGGACTTCCACGTGATGAGATCTATGGTCATCCGCCCGTAGGGGTGAGTTTAGATAATTGGAAGCATTTGATTGATGTGGCATGGCAAGATGCATCTCACCAGGTAAAATAATAGACTAGATAGAGTACATACATCTATGTGAAAATGTGATATGCCTTAATATTTACATACCTAAATTGTTTATCTGCTTGACTTATTTTTAGAAACGGTCAAAAGCTGGCAAGAATAATAGGAGTCAATTGCCGTACAATCATACCAATGGGTCTCGTTCATTTCCTATCGCAATGGCTGCTATGGTGAGTTCGATTTTTTTTAAACTTGAATCCATTATATTTCGTTTGGATATGAGAAATGTTATGTTGTGATACATATATATATATTTATATATGTTAAACTCTGTTAGTAAACATCTATTGTCTGCAAAAAATATGTCTGGAAAAAATCTGTTAATGATACCCTTGCCACATGTTTGCATTCTAAATTTGTCTACACTATACTCTGTTTTTCATTGGAAATCTGTCTCGCAAAATCTGAACTATACTGCCCCAAATCTAAACTATACTCTATTTTTCACTTAAGATTATTAGTCTTGTAGCTCTATTTGTTTTAGATTTAAGTTAATACATTCACAAAAAACAGATATTCCTGTACATACACATGTTATAATACACATAATCTGAAGTGATTATAAGTGGCTATCTACGAAAATTTGTTTGCAAAAATCTGTTGGACAGAATCTGTGTGAGAAAATCTGAACAAATGTGTTCGCAAAAATCTGTTGGAAAATATAAATCTGTTAATGATAATCTCTTTGAATTCGAACTACAATACTGCTGCCTTTATTTCCAAATCTGGCTGCAAATCTGTCTGAAAATCTGGCAGCAAATCTGTCTCCAAATCTGTCCAGCACTTTGTTTAAAAATCTGGTAATGAAAAGTTGTCAATTTGGTGCATAAAGTGTCATTGATTTATACGTTGATGTGTTAACAGGTAGCAAAAGATGGAGAGTTGGATTTCCCAAAGTTCTATGAGGACAGCCACACTTCAAAGAAAACGAATGACTGGATCCATCCGAAATGCCGTGAGCTGCATGTAAGTATGTGACAAGGAAATATATGTATTCAATATTTTCTTGTACTTAGTACCCAATAATACATATATGTTGCCAAAGTTTTTTTCTTCTTATTTATTTGCAATGACAGCAAGAGATGGTCAATGTACAAACGGCTGCCATCGAGTCGGGGACGCCATTGACACAAGAGGAGATTTCAAGGCAAGTGCTTGGACAGAAGAAAAGGTACTTGCTTGGATTTGGGAGTGGCCCACAACCCTCTACCATATTTGCAACACGAGCACACGATAAGGACATGGATGCAATGCGAGCTGAGGTGGAGGCACTTCGTGAAGAGCGGCAAAAAGATCATGACGAGTTAATGAAAGAGCGAGAGGAGCGCGAGAGATGTTACAATGAGCTGTTAAAAAAACGAGAGGAGCGCATTCAATTATCCAATGAAATGTTGAAAGAGCGGGAGGAGGGACAAAAGGCAAGGGAGGAGACAAATGCAAAGGTCGAGCATCTTAATAACGTAGTCGCCAAATTGTCACAACTCTTGGGAATCTAAGATGGGCATTCGACGTTTGTTTTTTGGTAAGAACAATTTCATTAATGTCACACTTACTTTGTTTAAATATGTTCGTTTGAAGAGTTGAAAATGTCATCAATTTTGGAGTTATTTGTGCAATTGATTTCTTGTGTAGTTACTAGAGTTTGGTATTGAGTTTTCTTAACAATGAACTTGTATTTAAAATATGTACTTGATTAAGATTAACTATCGTAGAAACGTGTTAAAAAAACTTAGCGAATTTCAATCTTCGTTTAGAGTAACATGTAAACTTCAACAGTGGTATTTTGAATAGTAACTTGAACCACTGTTTAAACGTAATGGTAACCTTCCCGGCATCAAATGTGACATGTAGGGACAGACGGTACGTAAATAGCACACCTACGTTGGGAATTAGAGTTAAAAATGTCATAAACTTAGTCAGAAAAAGGGGTTCGGGGGGCGAAAATGCAAAATAGCCCTCGAAACACTGTTTTCTCATAACGAGAAGCTTCCCGGTGATAAATGTGACATGTAGGGATAGACGGCACGAAAATAGGACACCTACGCTGGGAGCTACAGTTGAAAATATCATAAACTTAGTCGAAAAAAAGGGTTCGGGGTGGGAAAATGCAAAACAAGCCCTTTCCCATTGTTTTTTTGTAACGAGAACCTTCCCGGTGACAAATGTGTCATGTACGGACAAACGGTACGTAAGTAGTACACGTACGTTGGGATTTACGGTTGAAAATGTCATGAACTTAGTCGAAAAAAGGGGTTTAGGGGGCGAAAGTGCAAAACAGCCCCCGAGCCACTATTTTTTCGTAACGGGAAGCTTCCCGGTGATAAATGTGACATGTAGGGATAGACGGTACGTAAATAGGACACCTACGTTGGGAATTAGAGTTGAAAATGTCATAAACTTAGTCAAAAAAATGGGTTTGGGGGGCGAAAATGCAAAGCAGCCCCCGAAACACTATTTTCTCGTAACGGGAAGCTTCCCGGTGATAAATGTGACATGTAAGGACAGACGGTACGTAAATAGGACACCTACATTGGGAATTAGAGTTGAAAATGTCATAAAGTTAGTCGAAAAAAGGGGTTCTGGGGGCGAAAATGCAAAGCAGCTCCCGAAACATTGTTTTCTCGTAACGGAAAGCATCCCGGTGATAAATGTGACCTGTAGGGACAGACGGTACGTAAATGGGACACCTATGTTGGGAATTAGAGTTGAAAATGTCATAAACTTAGTCGAAAAAAGGGGTTTGTGGGGCGAAAATGCAAAACAGCTCCCGAGCCATTGTTTTTTCGTAACGGGAAGCTTCCCGGTGATAAATGTGACATGTAGGGACAGCCGATACGTAAGTAGGACAAGTACGTTGGGAGTTAGAGTTGAAAATGTCATAAACTTAGTCGAAAAAAGGGGTTCAGGGGGCACCATTTTGCAAGTAGTAAATGTGACGAAGGATATATCCTGTTGACCTAATCGTTTGGAAATTCGAACAATGGATTGTAAAGTTCAGCTAAGGTGTAGGCGCGATTGTGTATTTGATAAGTTTAACTATCACCACTACAAAATGTGCAACAACAGTTGAACAATAGAACAGGGAACTTAGGACTAAAGAAGCTAAGTATTGAAGACACGTATCAAAATTAGATGGTGTAATAGAAGAATAGTTAATTATAATGTTATATAGCTCGTCCCCATAAGCCTATAAAGAACCCAAGGCATTACTCATTCACAAACAAAAGCATATGTACATCTATAAACCCACTAATTAGTTTATTCTTTAAGGAAAGCATTTCGAAAATTTCAATGAGTATATCGAGAAAATTAGAATTTTTTATGAAGAAAAAGACCATATTAATTTCCATATGTGGAGGTCACATAAACAATGTTTTAACGTAATTGGAAGCTTCATGGAGGTCACAAAAGTATAAGCATAGTGAGTTTTATGGATACCAGACAAACTCTAAGATGGGTTCTCTTACATTTTTATAACAAATAATTTTTGAAATTATTACGATATATATATGTCGTCCAGAAGTGCCACTAAACATATGACTAATGATTTTTTCCCCCTTTTTTGCAGATGTTTTTGGACATACAAATGTGGATATGTTTTTGTTGACAAGTACGGGAGGGCATTGTTTTTATATCTCTATCCGTATATATAGTGGTTTGTACAAAATATTTTTTTGGTAGAGTAAATATCAGCTAATTTGGTAGAAATTAACATAGCATGTGGTACAAAATAGTTTTGTGGCAGTACAGAATATAATTTTTGTTGTGGTACAGAAGTTAACTTGGTTATTCCAGTATTATGTATGGAATTATAATATTGACGTGGGATTAGACTTGGTTCTTATGAAATTTGTAATATATATATAAGTGGACGTTCAATATTAATTTTTTGGATGGTTGGAACTGAAATGTGTGTAATCGTTGTTGAATGGTTGATAACATATTTACCGTTGATGGATTATATTGTTTATACAGGGTACGGGTTGTATTAATAATGGATACAGGTGGTTCAGAAAATTTTATTTAAAAAAAATGTTAAAGTATATGGCCACCAATTTTTTTGGTAGCTAAATACGTAATCAAATGTTTTGGTGACTAAGAATTTAGTAGCAAAAACATAAACCATTAATTTTTTGTGACCAAATAATTAGTAGCTAAATACGTAATTAAATGTATTGGCCACTAAATTTTTTAGTCACGGAAAAAAATGGTATCATTTGGTGACTAAAATGTTTGGTGGCAAAAAATGAAGAAGTGAATGCGAGGAGGCTTTTGGCTACGAAACTTTTAGTGGCTGAAACCTACCTTTTGCCGACCAAACTCAAAGTAGTAGCCAAATGTGTACTTTAGGCGACCAATTATTTCGTAGCTAAAAATAATACCTTTCCCGACCAAAACAAGTTAGTAGCCAAAAAGAATCATTCGGCGACTAATACTTTAGTGGCGGAAACCTACATTTGCCGACCAAACTCAAAGTAGTAGCTAAATGTGTACTTTCGGCGACCAATTATTTCGTAGCTAAAAGTAATACCTTTCCCGACCAAAACAAGTTAGTAGCCAAAAAGAATCATTCGGCGACTAATACTTTAGTGGCAGAAACCTACCTTTTGCGGACCAAACTCAAAGTAGTAGCCAAATGTGTACACTTTCGGTGACCAAACAAATTTTAGTCGCCAATACTATCGCCGACAGAGTAAAGGCGACGATCTTAGCGTCAAAAAATTTTGGTTGCTGAACACATTCGGCGACTAATTATTTGACTTTTGGCTACCAGCGACCAATAATTTGGTAGCCAAAAGTGACATTTCTTGTAGTGGTACCGATTCATTTTAGTATGAAAACTTTATCTAAATACTAAATAAGCAAACAGTAATGTATTATTGAAAATAAAATAAAATAAAATAAAATTTACCAAAATACATCAATGTTCGACATTAATTCTGTTAAGCAAACAATAATTTACAATTCAGAATCTTTTTTTTTTTACCCAAATATATCAATGTTTGACATTAATTATATTGAATGATAAAGCAAACAGTAATGTAAAGTACTGAAAATCTATTTCTTTTCATTATTGCTTCTTTTCTTTCTTTTTTTTTAAACCCAAACAAAAATACGAAAGATTTTTTTTTTTTTTTTCCAGAAATACATCAATAATTCTTTTAAAAAAATTTATCATATAAATATAATATACTTCTGACATATAAATGTAACCACTCTAGTATGAATCCTTTTTTTTTTTTTTTTTTATAACCCAAACTGACGTATTAAAGATTAATTTTTCCCCCAGAAATACATTAATAATTCTATTAAAAAAATTTATCATATAAATTTAACCACTCTATTATGAATGTTGTTGTACTTGTCTTTTGTTTCGCATGGAATTGCACTTGCAGATGGAGACACGCATGCCATTGCAAATTGAGAGAAGAAGAATCGAAAGCATGTCGGTTATGTGATTGATATCAAGAACCGTGGATAACTCGGTATCAAGAACTTTGCTTAACAACATGAAGTCGGTAAAAAAAATTAAAAAAATTAAAAAAATTCTACATACGTTTAACATAAAAAGAAATTGTAAAACATAAAGCAAACAGTAATATAGAATAGTAAAACAAAAATTCAATGTAAAACAAAAATTTAATGTGTGATTCATGGTAAGTAAATTTTTCTACAGGGAAAAAATATTGTTCCACCTAGCAGTGTGTGTAAATTAAATGTATAAATTAAATAATCCATAAAATAAAATAATTCAAAAACTGATTGTGTAAATTTAATTTCGAATTAAATGCTTACAGAAATTCAAGTCGAGACTTGTGTTCGACACAATCTCCTTAAAATAGATTTCGCCCTCGCTCCGGTGCTTCGAGTTTTACCGGCGTCTACTTCCTAAGATGCAACGACTAACACTTAAATTTGCAGCACTACAAATTCAAGTCTGGAGAACCAAAACTCTGTTGTAACTCTCTTCTTTTTTTTTTTCCCTAAAATAAATGCAGAAACAGATACAAAAGCACAGGAAGAACAGAAGAAGAATGAGGAAATTCTGAGAGAAAAATTGAATGCCAAGAATGTTGTAATTGAAGGATTTTTATAGTAGAAATATTGGCTATTCCGAATAGTTAAAAAACATGTTCAAACAAATTGAACAAGTACCAGACAGATTTGAATCTGTTTGAACAAATTCAATTTGACTTGAACAGGTATGAACCTGTTTTGAACCCTTTGAACTTGTTCGGGTGGGTCTAAACTCGTTAGGGATCTGTTTGGATAAAGGAAAAATTCTTGACCAATTTATTTAGAATTTTGAAATCAAAATTAAAAATAAATAAATAAATTACAAATGTTTTTTGTCCAAAAAGATAAGTATTCGATCTGACAAGCCCAACCCCAACCTCACATTACGCACCCGCACCCGCACCCAACCCAGCCCACCCACCCAACCGACCTGACGGACGGACGGCGGCGCGCGCGTGTGGTTTTTGTTTTGAGTCCAATAGGTCTAGCCTGCTTCACCCAAGCCCAAGCCTAACCCAGCCCAGCCCACCCAACTGACTGACCAGACGGACGGGCGGACGGCGGTGGCGCGCGCGTGTGGTTTTTGTTTTAGGTCCAATGGTCTAGCCCATCTCACCCATAACGTCACCCTTCCACAAACTTGGTATCCATTGGGGCCCATCCCAAGTATCCCAAGTTAAGGTATATAAACTCATTTAAACCCTTAAGCCTTTTCAATATGGGACAAGCACATTTCACAAATGTGTAGGAAACCCACCTAAATTTATTTTCACGAACCCGAAAATGCGCATTAAATTCTCAATCATCCAGAAATGGTTTTGAGCAACCAAATACACAATGTTATTCACTACACGGCATTAAACATGAACCCAATGAAAAACGTTAAAAATAATGATTAGGTCCCACCTTAATTTATGCTCAAAGTTAGCAAAAAATAAGGAATTTTCAAAGCCATTTTTCCAACAATCCCCCACATGAATAGAATTCACGAGAACGGACATTCAATAAGATACAAACAAAGAAAGAGTACATTAAGAAGATACACCACATCAAGATAGGTATCTTTTGGCTTTAAACCTCCTCTAGTGAAAGCCTATCGGACTTACTAGCTAACCAGTGGACGCAATGCCTTGAACTGTTCAGTTGTTTGTGTAAGCCAAGACAATAGACTACACATAATGTATCTGCAGACATAGTTTGGTTCTTACGGTTGTGTTCATTTTGGCCTTGAACAATGCCTGGTAATTCATGAATGCTCTAGAGAATCTAGCCTTCTCAATTCTCACAGAACTGGCCCAGTTCACACTCATATAGGTGATTTCTTATTAAGAATATCCTGCTATACCCCACTTGGATGTCCAAGCTATAAAAATCATTAAAAGCGAAGCTTATCCTACTATCGCTGCAGCTATCACTCTTCTTATCATAGAAATTGGTAGGAGTAAACCTCCTTATTGATACATAAAGTTATCCATAATTCAGTTGTCCCTTTGAACCTAGATCTTGAGAGCTCCAGTCAACTAGGTTAGGTTGCCATTATGGCGACTTTTAAGTAATAGGTTTTAATCTCATTCCCCTCGATAAATAGTACACTTAGTCTCTAACTAGCCCTTTAGTCAATGGATCCACAATATTCTCCTTTGACTTTACATATTCTATGGAAATTATTCCATGTGAAAGCAAATGTCTAATAGTATTATGTCTTCGACGAATGTATCGAGACGTACCGTTATACATATGATTATGTGCCCATCCTAGTGTTGTTTCACTATCACAGTGAATGCATATAGTTGGCATAGGTTTAAGCCACATTGGAATGTCTTCTAAGAAATTACGAAACCATTCTGCTTCTTCTCCTGTTTTTATCTAATGCGATAAACTCAGATTCCATTGTCGACCGTGCTATGCATGTCTACTTGGAGGATTTCCAAGAGACTGCAGCACCTTCCAAGGTAAAGACGTATCCACTAGTAGATTTTGAGTCTTTAGTATCCAATATCCAATTTGCATCGCTGTTCCCTTCAAGTACTGCTGGATAGTTGGTATAATGTAAGCCATAATTTCGGGTATGTCTTAGATACCTAAGTACCCTAATTATCGTTTTCCAATGATCGGACCCTAGATTACTTGTGTACCTACTCCACTAGCTTACAGCATAGGCTATATCTGGCCAAATGCAATTCAATAAGTACATCAAGTTTTCGATTATCCGAGAGTACTCTAATTGTGATATGCTTACACCTGTATTTTTTGACAAATGAAGACTAATGTCAACAAGTGTTTTAGCAGGACGATCATCATGTTTTTCAAATTTCTCCAGGATTTTCTCAACATAATGAGACTAAGATAAAGTATATCCTTTAGATGTTCTAGTAATTTTTAATTCTCGAAGTACATCTGCTGATCCCAGATCTTTCATGTCAAATTTTTTATTCAACATTTTCTTTGTGGATTTAATCATGTCATTATTGCTTCCAATAATGAGCATGTCATCCATATAAAGACAAATTATGACATAGCCTTTGTCTGTGCTTTTAACATAGACGCATTTGTCACATTCGTTTATCTTAAAACCATCTGAAATCATAGCGTGATCAAATTTTTCATGCCATTATTTCGGAGCTTGTTTTAATCCATAAAGGGATTTGACAAGTTTACAAACCTTTTTCTCTTGGCCGGGAACTTGAAACCCTTCTAGTTGTTCCATATAGATTTTCTCATCTAACTCGCCATTCAAAAAAGCTGTTTTAACATCCATTTGATGTATTTCTAGATTATACAAAGCTGCAATCGCAATCAACATGCGAATAGATGTTATTCTTGTCACTGGTGAATAGGTGTCAAAATAATCAAGGCCTTCCTTCTACCTGTATCCCTTAACAATAAGCCTAACCTTGTATTTATCTATTGAACCATCTGCTTTCATTTTTCTCTTGAATATCTACTTATGTCCAAGAGGTTTACACCCTGGTGGAAGATCCACCAGTTCCCAAGTATGATTTTGCAGTATTGATTCAATTTCACTATTCACAGCCTCTCTCCACAACGGAGCTTCAGGACTTGACATTGCTTCCTTGAAATTTTGAGACTCATTTTCTAACAGGTATGTCAAAAAATCTAGACCAAATGATTTAAAGATCCTAGCCCTCTTGCTACGTCTAGGTTCATCTGATTCATTATCATTGTGGTCTTCATTGCTACCCATAGCAGTATCAAAAGTTCTTTTATTTGAACTTTTCTCTTTAGTTTCTTTGTATGGAAAAATATGTTTAAAAAATAACACATTCCTTGACTCAATAATAGTGTTTACATGCATATCCGGATTTTTAGATCTATGAACTAAAAATCTATATGCACTACTATTATTTGCATAACCAATGAACATACAATCAACGGTCTTTGGTCCTATCTTAGTCGTTTTGAGACTAGGGACTGCCACCTTGACCAAACACCCTCGTACTTTGAGGTAATTGTAGGTAGGTCGTCGACATTTCCATAATTCATAAGGTGTTTGATTGAGTTTCTTATGGGGTACCCTGTTAAGGTTAAAATTAGCAGACAAAATCGCCTCCCCCTTTAAGTTCTGAGGTAACCCTAAACTAATCAACATGGCATTCATCATCTCTTTAAGAGTTTGATTCTTTCTCTCAGCAACTCCATTTGACTGAGGAGAATAGGGTGCAATGGTTTGGTGAATAATACCATGTTTAGAACAAAATTCTTCAAATGGTGCATTATACTCACCACCTCTGTCACTCCTCACTATCTTTATAGTTTTGCCAAGTTGATTTTCAACCTCAAGTTTATATTGCCTAAAAGCTTCTACGGCTTCATTTTTACTTCTCAATAAGTAAACATAGCAATATCGAGCAGTTAATTATTTAATTAGCTAGAGTAGTTAATTATTTATTCGGTCTGTAATTATTTATTCAGATCCTCCGAGAGAGGGCAATGTTGTAAACAAGTGTACGTGCGTGTGTGAATGTCTTCCAACCCCACGTCTTTCTCCCTTTTATTTACCAGCTTATGATGGTTAGTTTTAGGGCATGTTTCATTTAGCATACTTATGCTCGCATGTTTACATTCATTCATCTGTATTGCATGCACTGGGCTCGGCGCATCATACTAATTGCATTGTATTTCAATTCCGAGTTGAATACATGTTATCTGTAGCATCTCATATGCTATCTTAGAATAGCCGAGCCTATTGTAGTTGCATTTTTGCATGTGCTGCATTAGGCATTTCAGCATAGTTAGGATTCATGCATGTTTTCTAATTAGCTTATTTTTTTGGCTTAGAGTACTCGGTAAGTGTTTATGCTTTAGCATCCTTGCATGTGTGTGAGTGACTGCCATGATAGCATACTTACCATGAGGCTATGTGCTTATATGATCTAACTGCCTGAATGCCTGTGGGTGAAGGTTAGATTAATAGAATTGGAACAATTCATTGAAATGCGAGTTTTAAGCCCACTTGATTGTGGCAAAATCATGTTTTCTAAGCCCACTTGAGGGTGGCAAATCCACGTCTTAGCCTACTTGCGAGTAGCATCATCAAACCATTTCCAAATAAACAAACATGAAATGTTTTGTTCCAACTCAAGCGATCTAGTCTATACTTGTATGCTGTGTGCATCACATAGTAATTCTAGGCTAATAAACCGGAATAAGAGCACATAATGTATTCAAAACTCGATATCATGGTTAGTAGAGGCCGATCTTCGGATCGGGCGAGCGGGGGTGCTCATGAGATGACCTTCTCCAATCGTACCCAAGTACCCGAGCCGAGGCAACTTTGGTGATGACGGACACGTGGCCTTAGGCACGAATAAGGGTTTCCTAAATTCCCCCAAAATAAAATATTTAGGTGGCGACTCTATATCTGGCAAAGCAGTCCATGTTTGGCACTTCTTTCTAAAAATCTGTTTTTCAAAACGATTTGCCGGATTTGGACTCTTTGGTGATTTATCGGTCTTGCATTGCACTTTGCGGGATTAGATTCAGAACCATGACATTTGAGTCCGAACTGTACTAAGCCCAATGAACAAAATGGGATTTCTCCCTGGACGTTTGGGGACGTCTACAGTTTCTGGCAACTCTGCTGGGGAATTAGAGAACTTGACTCGAACTCATGATATCTTGTTTTGATTACACTTATGTGTTTCTTTGCATTGCATTTGCATTGGTGCGCCTAGGACACTGTGTTTGCCATTTGCTATTCCTGAACAGTTTGCCGGAGGCTCGCTTTGAGAAGCGTGCCATAAGGCTGACCGGTTACGAGCTCTGCCACGATGGGAACACAAACCCCGGTTTTTACCAGGGCACCCTCTTTGACCATTCGACCTAGTGCATATTCGCAATCCATAGCGACCATTCCAAGCTATGACAGGTTGCTTACCCGATTATAGGTTGTTTAAAACCACTGTGTGCGTAGTGAAACCCTAGCTCCTGACAAAATAGGACAGGGAAACCCTACCCCACCATAGGGATGTTTTAGCTCTCACTTGTTTGCTATGTGCTTTTAGAGTGCGTCTCTACAGGAATGCATGTATCAGTTTACAAGTTTGGGTATTAGGCCTGCGGGCACCAGTTCAGTATTTTGGGAATCAGTTATCTGTGGATATCAAATTCAGTTTTGGGGGCAGTGATTTGGGAACAATGATCAGTATTTGAGAACAGTCTATTCAGCTTATCAACTGCGCGTTGTCATGCCCAACTGTGTGTTGTGTTTATTTACGCTATTATGCTGTCCATTCGTCTGGTTGTTTATTTCCTTATTACTGCTTTATTTATCTTTTTGCTAGGTAGTTTAGCACAATTGCTTTAGACCAAGCAGATATCCCCCAAGCATTCTGGATTAGAGGTCGTCGACTCCATCGATCTGAGGATCTGGTAGACGGACAACCAGTGTTTCATTCTCTACCCCCGGTTACCAGACGGAGGGCAGTTAGGCAGAGGATATCAGTTCACCAGTCAATTCAGAGGGCTTTGTCTACCCCGCCTGAGTATAGTAGTGATCAGAGTCCTGTTTCTCCCGCAGAGAGGGAACATATACCGGCAGTACGGCTAGATTAGGGCAATATGGCAGGAATCGAAGAAATGATGCGCCAGCTCCAGGAGAGCATGAGAACCATGCAGGAGGACACTATTCGTCAAGCAGAATTTTCCAAACAGCAGGCTGTCGTCATGGCCCAACAGGCAGAACTAATTACTCGGCTACAGCAGCAAGCTAGAGCATCAGCTTCACACCAAGCTCCTCCCCCACCAAGGGTCCCACCACCCGAGGAGGCGGCGAATGTCCAGAATGTCCAAGAGGATACAAACATCCCAACGGGCCCACCTCCGCCCCCGATTCTACCTCAACTATCCAAGGCACCTACGCCTATCAATCAACTGGACTCTCCCTTTGAGTTCGAGGTGGACCCTACAGCGTTAAAGTTGAGCAAGCTTGAGAAGTTGTTCAAGAAATCCCAAGGGGTAAAGTCCATCCCAGACATTGAGAACATGTATACCGATGCGGCTGTGACGCAGCCGGACCGGTTCAAGATGCCACAAATCGACCGCTTCGACGGGTCCAGGGATCCCATGGTGCATCTACGTTTGTTTTCAGACACACTAAGGCCGATGGGCCTCCCCAGACTACAGAAGCTTTTATTATTTGGCCGAACCCTATCGGGTGTGGCGGCCATCTGGTACGCAAAATTGGAAGACGATGTCAAGCGGAACTGGGACAGGATGGCTGAGGCTTTCATTGCACAGTACTCCTATAACACGCAAATCGAGATTACCACCCGTGATCTCAAGACAACAAGACAGGAGCCTAAGGAGAGTTTCTCTGAATTCGTAACCCGCTGGAGGGCCAAGGCCTCAATGATGACCACTAGGCCCACTGACAAGGATCAGATTCGGATGATTGTTCGCAATCTCCAACCCAAACTGATGCAGAAAATGATTGTGCTCCCTTTCCCTACCTTTTTAGATCTACATGAGATAGGGGTACAAATTGAGGATGCAATGAAACACGGTCTAATCGACTAAGACAGAGAGAAACCCAGGAGAACCTTCAACCGCAACACCAATATAGGCACGAGCAATGCCACAACTACCAGAGCTTCAGAAGTAAGCATGGTCACTACCAATCCTCCAAGAAACCTTGCAGCTATGCCATTCACCGGTGCGTCCAGTAGTAGTTCGCAAACAGCCAGATACCTACCCAAAAACCAAAGAACTTTCACTCCACTATATATGTTCTTGTCCAAGGCTTTAGGAGTTTTGATTAGGAAAAAGCATTTAAAGCCCCTAGAGCCGCGTCCGTTACCAGAAAAGCTCCCTCATTCCCATAATCCATCCAAGTACTGCACTTTCCACCAACAGCACGGTCATGACACCGATCAATGCTTCCGATTACGTCATGAGATTCAAGATCTCATTGATAATAGGGCGATTGTGCCTCCAGAGAAATCCAATGTCACAACCAACCCTCTCCCACCACACAACCAAGCTCCACCTCCCAAACACATCAACTTTATCCAGACCGGGGTCATATCATACGACCCCAGCATATATATCACCCCATCTCACCTACCCAAGCCAGAGGTGTTCCTTCCCGGCAGCACTAACTTGTGTACGTTGGACATCTCCCGAACCCAAGCTCAACCAATGGTGGTGACCATCGAAGATGGAACAGGGATGATTTAGGAGAAAAGTGGTACAGTGGATGCAGGGACTGAGGAATTGAGAAGCTTTGCTGAGGAGGTGTACAATCCGAGTGACTACATTGCGTCAGTGGGTCAGATTAGGCCAAATGTGGAATTGCTAGTGGAAGTAGAAATTTGTGTACTACAAGGGGATGGGCTTGATCAGAGGATATATGATTTAGCAGTTTTAGAAGGGGACATCGCTGACCTCCAGATTTTCAACGAACAAGATCCGAGGGACATGACAATCAACTGGTTCGATTTTGAGGAGTCAGCAGAGGTCACAGGGTGGCTTGACGACCAACCAGATATTGTTGAAGAATCTTAGCTGGAAAAGGGCTCGTCAGGGGCAAGGACATCAATTGCGGCCAGAAAGGCCGAGGATCAGAATACATCGCCGGAGAGCACCGGTGCCAAGAATTTCGCTCGGGATTTGGGCATTTTGAATACAGGGAATGATGAACAGCAAACTGTACTGGCACAGTTGGAACAAGAAGGAATCGAAGACTCTGAGAGAGCCAGAAAAGCCAAGGCCCCCGCGGGGATTGAAAGTGCCGTGTGCACAAAGACAGAGGATGCTGCGAGCATATGGATAGAAGGTACCATGAGTACAAGGACAGTGGTAATAGAGTCGGACAGGTGTCTGTCGGCTGCTGATGGAATGTGGTGGGAAGACGATGATCTATGTCTTGCCCATACGGATGAGGACTGGGGAAGTAATCAATCGGATGATACCTGGTACACTGGTGAAGTTGACCATATGACTAAGAGTGGCGGTATTTCAAGCCCCCACACCTAGATCAGCCAGAAGCGTCCGGGAAGGACAAGGAGGTGGAGAAACAAAAAGAGAAACAACTTGAAGAAGAGGCCGTGCTGAAACAGTTGAAAAAGATACAAGCAGACATCTCCATCTGGGGACTGCTTATGGCTTCACGTGTTCACAGACAGGCTGTTCTATTAGCTATGGACAAGGCCAAACTCTCAATAGGCACCACGTCTGAACAGCTGGTGGGACTGGTTTTTCCGGGAGGAGGTTCCCCGACGTTGACCTTTTCTGACAAAGAACTGCCGCCTGAGGGCACGAATCATAACAAACCGCTCTACATCTCTATAGAGTGTAGAAGCAAATGGATATCGGTGGTTCTTGTCGACACGGGATCCGCTATTAATGTATGCCCGTCGAGGACGGCATATGCAATCGGGTTAAAGCCCGCGGACTTCGTGCCAACTGCCCAGGTGATTCGGACGTATGATAACATAAGCAGGGAGGTGATGGGGACTGTCAAAATTCAGACCCAGGTTGGTCCAGGACAACACGAGATCGATTTCCATGTCTTGGACGTTCCCGCAACCTTTAACCTACTTTTGGGGCGACCGTGGTTGCACCAGGTAAAGGCAGTCTCTTCCACCTTACACCAGATGTTGAAATACCCCCACAGGAAGGGGGTGGCTATTGTTTTCGGGAATTCGTCAATCCATCCACCGCCAGAAGTGTCTACACCAGTCTTGGAAATCGAGCACGGCACAGAGGATTTGTTCTTATCAGGGTTTACTCTAGCTGAGGCTCGAGTTGTGCAAAACATCTTGGCTGTTGATGAAGGGATGTATGTCAGTGCACAATCAACATACCTCATGAACAAGCGTCAACACATCCCCGAGATGGGATTGGGAAAGAGTGGCCGGAAGGGCCTTGCAGTATCGGCCGAAGTGCCGCACAACCCGCATACCTTTGGCTTGGGTTATCTGCCCACCAAAGAGGATTGGGTGAGGAAAGGTAAGGAAATGGCTGGAAGAGCCAGAGCAAAGAAGGCGGGGAAGCCTTTTGAGTTAATGCACCGACCCATTCAAGGTACCCTAAACGGACGCTTCGTCCGGGAAGGGGAGGGTTTTCCATTCTGCGGCTTCCCAGAGCCATGGTTGAATGAGGAGAGGAAGCACGTGCCAGGTTTTGAGATCTTCTTCGACCTGCAGTTATCCGGGGATGATGTTGCCGAAGAGCAGACAGACCCATTAGCTGAGGTGGAGCAGTGTAAAAATGTGGATTCCAAGAGCGTTGAATTTGAAATGGGGGTGGCACTGGCTTGTCTACTTTCAGATCCTCCAATCGTACAGAAGTGCTTGGGAGATAACTTCTCGGTGTCCATGATCGGGAATGAAATGGCTGCGGGCCTACCGGCAAACATTTTGGATGCATCCATCGCACCCTCCCTCATCTGGCAGTACAAGGAGGGATTTTTGTCAAGCAGCACCGGGTCAGGTAGTGAGCCGGAATCTGATTCCTCCGAATTTGTTGATTCGGAATCAGGTTCCAGCTCGACTGAGTCTGAGTCCGGTATTCCTGGGGGTGATAACCCAGATGCCACAGTCCTGTCTAGATCGTCTTTTTCTTTCTCTTTTGAATCTGTTGTAACAGAAGAATCGGATGATTTGGAAACGCTTAATGAGAATGGAATGGATATGGTTTCTGAGTTCTTTTCTGTGCCCTTGATTTATTGTATTAATCAGAACTTTCAAAATTTTGATGAAAATGACGGGGAAGAAATTCCTCCGGTTTTGCAACGCTTAATTGATCAAGAGCAGGAACGATTTGTTAAACCTTTAGTTGATAAAATCACTACCATTAATGTTGGTACTGAGGAGGACCCGCAGCTGGTCCAGATCGGGTCCACGTTGTCTTTGGAGGAACGCGAGCGCTTAGTCGCTTTATTAAAAGATTTCAAAGATGTTTTCGCATGGTCCTACGAAGACATGCCTGGAATCGATCTTGAGATTGTACAGCACCGGATCCCTTTTGACCCCGAGGCCCGACCCATTAAACAGAAACTCAGAAGGATCCGCCCGGACTGGGCCCTCAAAATTAAAGAAGAGGTCACCAAGCAAATTGACGCAGGGTTCCTGTTGGTATCCAAATACCCAACTTGGTTGGCCAACATTGTTCCGGTGCCGAAGAAGGATGGCAGGATCCGGGTATGTGTGGATTTCAGGGATTTGAACAGAGCCATTCCAAAGGACGACTTTCCCTTGCCGCATATTGATGAGTTAGTGGACTTTACAGCGGGGCATGCTTTGCTTTCGTTCATGGATGGATTCTCGGGCTATAATCAGATTGTGATGGTACCCGAAGACCGAGAGAAGACTGCTTTCACTACCCCGTAGGGGACTTACTGTTACAGGGTGATGCCATTTGGGTTGAAGAATGCTGGAGCTACATATCAACGGGCCGCGACCACAATATTGCACGACATGATCCACAAAGAGGTTGAGGTGTACGTGGACGACATAATTGTCAAGTCCAAAGATAGAGAGGGCCACTACACCGCTTTGCAAAAGTTCTTCCAAAGGATCAGAGAATTTCGGTTGCGGCTGAACCCTCAGAAGTGCACGTTTGGTGTTATAGCAGGGAAAATGCTGGGGTTTCTGATTACACAGAGAGGTATCGAAGTCGACCCTTCCAAAATCAAGGCCATCTTAGAAATGCCACCACCAAGGACTGAAAAGGAGGTGAGAGGCTTTCTAGGTAAAGTGCAATTCATAAGACGGTTTATCTCAAAATTAACCTTGACTTGTGAACCACTTTTTGGTCTCCTAAAGAAAGGAAAGAAGTTCTAATGGGACGGCCGATGCCAAGCTGCTTTTGAACAGATCAAGGAATACTTACAGAACCCACCTGTGTTGTCACCGCTTAAGCCGGGAAAACCGTTGATTTTGTACCTTTCAGTGACTGAAACTATGATGGGCTGCATGCTTGCGCAGGAATCAGAGGACAAGGTGGAGAAGGCTATCTACTATCTGAGCAAGAAGATGCTGGAGTATGAAACCCGCTACACACGTTGGAAAAGGCTTGCTTAGCCTTGGTATGGGCTACCAGGAAGTTGTGGCACTACCTGTTAGCTCACTCCGTAATGTTGGTTTCACGATTAGATCCCATCAAATATCTCTTCGAGAAACCGGCACTTACGGGTAGGCCAGCTCGTTGGTTGCTGTTACTTTCCGAATTTGACCTAAAATACGTGACGCGCAAGTCAGTCAAGGGAAGAGCGGTAGCAGAGTTCTTAGCCGATCATCCAGTGGAAGGAGGTGAAGCAGTTGAGTACTTATTCCCAGATAAGGCCATTTTGCATATCGACGACGAGTTTTGGACGATGTACTTTGACGGAGCGTCAAACCAATACAGGTATGGGGTAGGGGTGTTGCTGATAGCACCCGACAATTCCCGTATCCCTCTAGTATTTAAACTCTGATTCAAGGTCTCGAACAACGAAGCAGAGTATGAAGCATGCATTGCTAGTTTAGAAGCTGCCCTAGAACTAGGGGCAAAACGGTTGGACGTCATCGGGGACTCGAACTTTGTTCTATCCCCAGCGAAGGGAGATTGGAAAGTCAAAGAAGAAAAGATGATAATGTACCACCAAACCTTGGACCTGTTGATTCCTCGGTTTGAGAAGCTGAACTTTGCTCATCTATTAAGAGAGAACAACAAGTTCGCAGATGCACTAGCAACTCTATCTTCCATGATAGACATTCCTTTTGGGGTCCGAATGCGTCCGATCATCATTGACCAGAAGTTTGTGCCGGCTTATGAGTCAATTACTGCCATAGAAGAGGTTCAAGATAAGAACCCTTGGTATTACGATGTCTGGAACTTCTTGGAAAAAGAAGCGTATCCACCAGGGGCAAATGCCAAGGATAAGAGGGCAATCAGAAGAATGGCTATTCAGTTCATCATCTGCGGGGATAAATTGTACAAGAGAGGTCATCTAGGAATGCATAAGCTGTGTGTTGATGCTGAAGAATCGAAGTGCCTAATGGAGGCCATCCATGGAGGAGAGTGCGGAGCTCACATGAACGGGGTGATATTAGCTCGGAAGATCCTCAGACAGGGTTAATATTGGTCTACCATAGAAGAGGATTGTATCGGCTTTGTTCGGCGATGCCACAAATGTCAGATCGATGCAAACCGCATGAACATCCCACCGTCGAAGCTGTATAATATGACTTCGCCATGGCCATTTTCAGTTTGGGGAATCGATGTGATCGGGGCTGTCACTCTGAAGGGGTCTAATAGGCATGAGTTTATTCTGGTCGCGATAGACTATTTCACAAAGTGGGTTGAGGCCCAATCTTATGCGGTGTTGAAGGCTTCACATGTTGCGAAGTTTATCAGGAACAACATCATCTGTCGCTATGGGGTCCCGAACGAAATCATTTCAGATAACGGTTCCCACTTCAAGAAGGAAGTGATTGACTTGTTGAAAAAATACAATGTGGCTTTTCATAAGTCGTCCACATATCGGACACAGACCAATGGAGCAGTTAAGGCCGCCAACAAGAACATCAAACACATTTTGCAGAAGATGGTGGAAACTTATCCGGACTGGCCAGATAAGTTGCCATTTGCTCTGTGGGGCTACCGGACTTCAATTAGAACTTCTACTGGGGCGACTCCGTATTCACTGGTTTATGGGATGGAGGCCGTTCTACCTATCGAGATTGAAGTTCCATCTTTGAGAGTGCTGGCTGAGTATCAGATAGCCGAAGCAGATTGGCAATAGAGCAGATTTGAAGAACTCATGCTTTCTGATGAAAGAAGACTGGAAGCACTGTACCGTGTTCAAGGTTATCAGCGCAGAATTGCCAGGGCTTTCAACAAGAAAGTTAAGTCCAGGAATTTAAAGGAAGGAGATTTGGTGCTCAAAGACAACCGAGCTCCCATCCACGACCCTAGGGGCAAGTTCAGACCCAATTGGACTGGTCCTTACATCATTCAGTCTATCTGGTCAGGTGGAGCTGTCGTTTTGATGAACCTAGATGGCCTAGAGTTCTCACAGCCGATCAATATGGACAAGTTGAAGAAATATTACCCTTGAGTGGCTCGCTAGGCCGAAAACCCGAAAGGGCGACCTAGGCAAAAGTTAGAGCATGAAAAATTTGAAATTATAAAAACTGAGCTCGTAAGGTTGAAAACCCGCAAAGGGCGGCCTTGGCAAAAGTTAGAGGGTAAAAGGAGAGTGAAAATACTCGAGTGAACCTGAGCCTGAACTACGTAAGGCTTGATTCCCATCTTTGGGATACGTAGGCAACTTCATCCTGAAGTTCAGCCATAAACTTTTCCCCGATCAACTTTGTCCATTTGATCATCTCGGTCATCTTTGTCTATTCAGCATTCAAGAGCTTCAGTTGTGATCTCCGGTGCAGTGCTATTCAGACTAGGGGCAACTTTCCAGTTGCTGGGATCCGGGGTTGTGCATCTCAGTGACAGATCTCGGGCGTGTCCAGTTCTGATCCATATCGAAAATGGTTTTGAAAAGTTTTAATAAAAGTTGTTTTTGCTCAAATTAATCTTGTTACAACTTAGACCATTTTTGGACCAAAGTAGAAAATTTCAGTACCCACAACCTTCAATTTTATTGATTTCAATACAGAATCCTCCTGCTCTTGCATACAAATTAAAGTTGCTTTTGGTTACATTCATAAAGAAAATTTGAAGGTACTAATAAAGCAATAAATCTGAGGCACAGCTAAGTTAGGTGTTCCTGCGCCCCCTCCCAGAGCTGGTCGAAGCTTCTGACGCCAAAGTAGGCCCAATCTATGCCCCTTCATTAAGCCAATCCATGCACTCATCAGACAAAGTGCAACTGAAGGTGGGAGCGGGGGCCAGAAGCTCTCTAGTCCTCCATGCCGTCGCATACCGAGTAAGCTGTGCGCCTCGGACCGGGAATGCAGCAGGGTACTCTATCCCCTCTGGCGAGCAAGTCTGATCGTGGCCGAACTGGCACTGGAATCGGAAAGGAAAGTAGAACACGCAGTGTGTCAGGCCAATCAACTGAATCCCAGTCTGTCGGGACATACTGTAGCTCATTGCCGGTTGATTGAGCCAAGGACAACACCAAGCAATACAGTCTGCGGACAAGTTGCACATCCAGTCGAACCACCATCCCTCATCCAGGGCATTGACTAGGCAACATCGGAAGAAGTAGCCGCGTGCTGAGTATGCTGGGCAAGAGTCCACAACCTGTAATTTTTCCATCAACCACGCCTGGAGAGGGATGAAAAGTGAGAGATTGAAGAATAGAGAGGTGTATGTTGAGAGAAAAGTTCGAAAGGGTTTTGAGAGAAAAACCGAGCTTAAGGGTCGAGTGACGTGAGCAATATATATATGTGAGATAGGGTGGGAAACATTACCTGCAGCAGTAGTGGACTTCCCATAAATCTGGTCGTCTCTCGGTGATAAAAAGCATTTGAGCCCATCAATGTCTCGGCCAACGACATGGCAATGCAGCTTTTGCTCTCCTTTAAGCCTTGGGCAACCTTGATTAATCGGACGCTAGATCCTCCAGAGCCTAAGACAAGCAAGAAATGAGATAGCATGTACAAACAAAGGGCATGTCGCCGAAAACCTTGCCAATGATGATCACCACGGTCGCCAGCATCGGAAAACCGACACATCAAACTCGGAATATCTAGCATTCCGTCACAAATCAAGGACCGAGCGTCGTGCATAGTCAGCCCACACATTCGTCCTAAGGATTAGGTGTGGCCGAAGCGGAGCTGGGGCAAAATTTCTTCGTTGTGCTCGAATTCCATCAAAGCTTGAAAGTCTTCAAAGGTAGGACATATCTCTTGCCCGCCAAAACTAAAGACATGCGTTACCGGATTCCAAAACCTTACCGCGGAATGGAGAAACAGAAAATGCAACGGGGTGCAACTCAGCGTGAATAGTACATTTATGCCAAAACCTCAGAAATTCAGATTGTCCGAGCCATCCAAGTCGGCAATCCAATTTGAGAGATTTTGGGCAAGAAACTCTTCCATTTGGTGCAAACCAGTGTTGAGATGAGGGAAACCACGAAGCTGGGGAGTTTGTAGAAGATAAGATGTGAGTGGAAGACAGATAGTAGCATTCTGGTGGTCCTTGCCATTTTTGGCCGGTCGACCAAAAATAATGCCGGCCGACGACAATTTTGGCCGATCGGCTTGTGATTATGGCCGATGGCCATTTATTGTAGCCGATAGCCTCCTCCTTTGGCCGATGGTCTTCCCTTTTATCCTCAGGACTGCCTGTTTGCTGAGTATGCTGAAAAATTATGACTGGTTCCATCGGTGATGATTTTGCGAAGTCACACCTATTTGCTTATCGAGTTGTTGTACATTTGTTTATCAAGTTGTATTTCATCCTCTTTACGTCCTTGTTTTGCTTATCAAGTTGTATTTACACTTGATTAACTTGTTAAGGTCTTCGTTTTTGCTTATCAAGTTGTTTTGTCGTTAGTCGGTTCACTACCGGATTATTACGGTGCAAGTGCTTAGCTTTCAAAACAAAGTTCAATCTTATTTACATTGTTATTTAATTTGATGCAATGCGATGCGATGTATAAAAACAAACTTTTTCAACAAAAAGCTTGTTTCATTCCATCATCTTTTCAATTACATAGCTTTGAGAAAACAAAAACCTGCCTGAGGCAACGCAATGTGCTCAAACTACCAGTAAAAAGAAAAGTAAAACAAAAAAGGAAAAGAGGAAGAAAAGCAGCAGATGTCTGAATCGGCGTCAATCATCTCAAGCACAGGGATCCGTCCGAATCCTCTTCCTGGACGAAAGAGTGGTTGAACGAGCGCACTAGAATAAGCGCACTCGTTACGCATCTTCCTTTGAATAATGCCTCGTCTTGTTTTGGTTATATCTCAATATCGCGAATAGCATGCCTTCACCATACTTGTGCTGAACATTATTTACTCCTTGTTATACACATTGTATATGTTGTCGCATGCACTTTACTTATATGTGTTCAAGTTCCTATACACATTGCATGCATTGTCGTGTTATGCATTACTTATATGTGTTTAAGTTCCTATACACATTGCGTGCGTTGTCGCGTTATGCTTTACGTATATGTGTTCAAGTTCCTATGCACATTGCATGCGTTGTCGCGTTATGCTTTACTTATATGTGTTCAAGTTCCTATACACATTGCATGTGTTGTCGCGTTATGCTTTACTTATATGTGTTCAAGTTCCTATACACATTATACATGTTGTCGCATGTGCTTTACTTACATGTGTTCAAGTTCCTTTTATTTCACACATTGTACACGTTGTCGCATGTGCTTTACTTACATGTGTTCAAGTTCCTTTTATTTCACACATTGTACACGTTGTCGTTTGTGCTTTACTTACATGTGTTCAAGTTCCTTTTTCACACATTGTATGCGTTGTCGCGTATGCTTTACTTATATGTGTTTGTGCCTACCTAGCATTGTTATGCTTGTTTCAAATCGCATTGTTATGCATCCTAATTGGCTTGCGTTGTCGCGCATGCCCTCCTTGCATTGCTTTGCGTCCATCCGCATTGTTATAAGTCGTCCTTGGGTCGCATTGTCTCGCATCCCTTCACCTGCGTTGTCTCGCATGTCACTTGCATTGTTATGCACACTTCACCTGCGTTGTCACGCACTTTTCACTTGCATTGCTATGCATGTTTCCTAACGATGTTGTACCTGTTAAGTTTTCTTTCTTTTTCAGGCACGATATTGTATGTACGGTTCATTTGAAGCTGACACGACCAAACGAGCCAAACAAGTATTGTATTCTCCGTGTGAGACGTAGCGAGAATTGAATAATTCTCTTACATCCTCTCTGCATTGTAGTGTAGTTTGGTATATACTAGCTTAAAACTGTCGCATGTTATGCTTCGTTACAGCTTTCTTTGCATGATCATAGGTTATGCCCGGCTTTGTGCATTGTTCTTGCATCTTGCCCCAGCCTACGGGCACATATCTTACTAGCTTGTATGCTTTGTCTAAGTCTTCGGCCTTGTCAAAAATGGGTTGTCTCGGGGCTTTGACATTCACTCCCGTCATTGTTATGACTTTCGAGTTCTGTCAAAGAGAGGCAACTGTAGACACCCCATTTTTGACTACCCTCAAGACTTGGACGTCATCATTTGAACACTCGATCATCATCCATGTTCGTGTTCGTTTTGAGTTCCCGGAGGTCTTGGCCGCGCGCCTTGCCTCAGGATCTCTTAACTTGCCTGTTCTGTGCTTGGTTGTGGACCAAGAACTTGTTTGTTTTTGCTTCTGAGGGCAAAGAATGGCTTGTTGGTCATCCCCACATCTCACCGGCCTTGGCTTGAGGCCACCGGCCCTGTTTTGTTGCTACCGGCCATTGGTGATGGCCGGTCAGCATTGTTTTTGGTCGGCCGGCCGTTTGTTTGGTCAGTCGGCCATATTTTCTGGCCGAGACTTCTTTTTTTGCCTTTTTTAGGCATTGTGCATACCAGCTGTGCCAGCTGGAGCACACTGACCTGTCCTCCATATACGTGTAGGGAGGATTTTTACCCTTTGTACCCTTTTGCTATAGCTTCTTGAGGAAGCTTGAACCCTTTGCTCTAGCTTCCTCAAGAAGCTTGAACCTTTATCTTAGCTTCCCCAAGAAGCTTGGACCTTTGTTCTAGCTTCTTGAAGAAGCTTGACCCCTTTATCTTAGCTTCTCCAAGAAACTTAGGCCCTTGTTTTGTTCTATAAAAGAGGGCCTCCCTTCTCCTTTAGAGGGGTTGAGCAAATCAGAGATATATATCACTCTCTCTCTCTATATCTTCCTCTCTCTCTCTCTACATTTGTGTGTGGAATAGTGTTCAAAAGTGTGTTTTGTTCTTATTTTTGCACTAAAGCACCTAGTGTTACACTATACCTTGGTTATTAAGGTGTTGAGAGTTTTTTCTTGGAGTTTTGAGTTGGTTTTGATCAGAAGGAGGGGGCTAGAGTTGCTGTTCTTGAAGTGTTATTCAAGGGTGAGCACTATTGCTTTATATTTCCCATTTTTGCACTAACTTTTAGCCTATCTTGCATGCTGTTTTGAGCTTAGTGTATAACTGATAAAAGTTTTGTATTTGCATGCTTAAGATGTTTGTTTAAGGTCATTTTGGTGTTGGGGGTCATCCTCCCCCTCTTAAGCCTTGTTTGGCCTCTTTTTGTGCCTTCTTTGTTGAGCTTTGAAACTTTCATGTATTGGCCTTCTCACCACTAAAATCCAGAGGATTTTCAGTGGTGGTGAAGTGGTTTTGAGGTCTTGTATAGGGGAGGGACACCCCTCTCCCTTTGTGTCTCATATGCTTATGTTTTTGGCTCATAAGGGTAGCATGCATGCTTAGTCGATTTTGGCTCCATCTCAGTGGGTATTTAGTGATATTTGGTCATGGTTTACCTCTGTTTTAGGTTGGTTTGTTGACCCCTTGCATGCACCATACACTTGCCTTGCATTCTTCTATTTTGCTTAGAAATGCCTCATGCATTTAGACCACCATGCTTGCATGTTTTGACTTAGCTTTGTGAAGTTTTTAGTCATGTTTTAACGTGTTTAAGTTCTATTTGGTGTCAATTTGGTCATGCTTTCCATGCTTTATATAGCCTCTTCGCATTCTAACTTGTTGGCTTCGGGTGTGTGAGTCATTAGCATGCTTCATTTGAGCTATTTCAGTGATTTGGCATCACTTGTCATCATATTTCAGTCCATGTTTCGTGGCCACACACTTGCATTTATCACCTATTCTATACTTTGGAGAGTTGTTGTCTCATGCTCCTTATTTGGACCATTGCATGTGCCTCCATGATTTAGTCTTTGGAAGACCTTCTCATTGGGTTTTGGGGTTTGTTTTGGTGTATTATAACTCTGATTTTATTTGCCTAAGTCATGTCATGTTCGGTTGTAAGAGGTGTAGTGCATTTGCCCTTTTGGGCCTTGTATGCGTCTTGTTTCGTGCCCTTCTTTACAGCATGTTTTGGCTCTGTTCCATATGAGTTTTAGCTTCATTTTGGTCTGCCACGGGACTGTTTTGAGTCACTTTAACCATTTGGGGCTTGGTTGACATAGTCATGGCTCAAGTCTCGCAGCTAGCTTTGAGCTTTAACTCCATTAACATGCCATGTTTGCATTGTGTAGTCGATTTGGCATCATTCTTCATGTGATTTCAGAGTTTATTGTAATGCCATATCCTCATATTTATCACATCTCACTCATGTTTGAAGGTTGTGCATTGTGGCCTAATTGATGGACTAACATGTGTGCATGTTTATCTCGCATTTTGGTGCCTTATTTTTGGTATTTTGGCCACTGTTTTGGGATTGGCTGAGGTCTTCCCATTTCGGTTTAAGCCCATCTTTGCATATAGTTGCATGTTTGACATTTTGCATTTGTGTGTTGTTGCATGCTTGCATTATACCATGTTTGCGTGTTTATTATATTGCATGTCATTTAGCTAGTTGCATCACATAACCTTGTTGCATACTTGGTGTGTTTGTGTTACATTAGCTTAGCTTGCATATTAGGTCGCATTACATTGCATCTTGCGTGCTTAGCACATTGTACATTTGCATGTTTAGGTTGCATTGCATTTGGCATGCTTTGCTAAATTAACCTCATATTACATACATGAGCCATTTTGCATATTTGAGCCATATTGCATAAATGCATTGCATTGTGTTTGGTTTGGGGTGCCAAACCAAACATGAGGAATGAGGTGTGTTCATACTTAAAGTGACGAAACATGCCTCAATCCTCGGTCGCCGGCACTCTTGATCCCAACATGATAGAGTGTGTAGCATTCATTTGTTTTCGTTGCATTCATTTTACATTGATTTGCAAACTTGGCACCTTTGGCCATCATGCATCGAAATGCGTGATTGGTGGCCCGAGGACCGAGGGCCATACTCCCTTGAGTTCATTACATGATAGGGAGAGTGGCTATGCACACATTGTCTTGAAAATGCTTTGCCATGCACTGTCAGCAAAACCAGTGCTCTGTAGGAAGAAATGGCCGGTCGGCCACTTTTAGTGCCGGCCGGCTACCAAAGTCTAGCCGGTGGTCCCACTTTTGGTCGATAACTGTATTCCAATGGCCGGTGAACTTGCATTATGGCCGGTGACATCCCACAGTGCTATGGGAGTGTTCCAGAAGCATCACAAGTATTTTCACACTTCTCAGAGGTGCATAACAGTGCAAACAAAGGCAACAGTGGCATGGCGACGGGTTTCCAAGCGAGGCGAATCGAGCATACATCATCCAAGCATTCTGAGGCAGGGCTGCAGTGGCCTCCCTTTGTAACTAATTTGTCAATTAATTTAGGGTTTTGTAATATTTAATTAGCTAGAGTAGTTAATTATTTATTCGGTCTGTAATTATTTATTCGAATCCTCCGAGAGAGGGCAATGTTGTAAATAAGTGTGCGTGCGTGTGTGAATGTCTTCCAGCCCCACGTCTTTCCCCCTTTTATTTACCAGCTTATGATGGTTAGTTTTAGGACATGTTTCAATTACCATACTTATGCTCGCATGTTTGCATTTATTCATCTGTATTGCATGCACCGGGCTCGGCAAATCATACTAACTGCATTGTATTTCAATTCCCAGTTGAATACATGTTATCTGTAGCATCTCATATGCCATCTTAGAATAGCCGAGCCTATTGTAGTTGCATTTTTCTATGTGTTGCATTAGGCATTTCAGCATAGTTAGGATTCATGCATGTTTTCTAATTAGCTTATTTTTTTGGCTTAAAGTACTCGGTAAGTGTTTATGCTTTAGCATCCTTGCATGTATATGAGTGACTGCCACGATAGCATGCTTACCATGAGGCTATGTGCTTATATGATATAACTGCCTGAATGCCTGTGGGTGAAGGTTAGATTACTAGAATTGGAACAATTCATTGAAATGCGAGTTTTAAGCCCACTTGATTGTGGCAAAATCATGTTTTCTAAGCCCACTCGAGGGTGGCAAATCCACGTCTTAGCCTACTTGCGAGTAGCATCATCAAACCATTTCCAAATAAACAAGCATGAAATGTTTTGTTCCAACTCAGGCGATCTAGTCTATACTTGTATGCTGTGTGCATCACATAGTAATTCTAGGCTAATAAACCGGAATAAGAGCACATAATGTATTCAAAACTCGATATCATGGTTAGTAGAGGCCGATCTTCGGATCGGGCGAGCGGGGGTGCTCATGAGATGACCTTCCCCAATCGTACCCAAGTTCCCAAGCCGAGGCAACTTTGGTGATGATGGACACATGGCCTTAGGCACGAATCAGGGTTTCCTAAATTCCCCCAAAATAAAATATTTAGGTGGCGACTCTGTATCTGGCAAAGCAATCCATGTTTGGCACTTCTTTCTAAAAATCTATTTTTCAAAACGATTTGCCGAATTTGGACTCTTTGGTGATTTATCGGTCTCGCATTGCACTTTGCAGGATTAGATTCAGAACCGTGACATTTGAGTCCGAACTGTAGTAAGCCCAATGAACAAAACGGGATTTCTCCCGGGACGTTCGGGAACATCTACACCTATTATCGCGGCTAGACTAGCCTTTCCACTGTGAGTTAGGCCCAAGTGCTTAAGGACTTGCGTGGACTGTTGATCATAGAGTTGGGCTTTATTAGTTTGCCCACACATTCACCTGACCCACTTGGATCTAGGTTTAATGGATTAGGCTGGCCCAAGGCTTGGATCAGACCCATTTATATTTTACCCCTTTATTTGCCCCCTCGCTCGCGCTAAGGTTCCACTTGGAGGGAGCTACAGCCTAATACCCCAAACATCACGTTGATTCTGATCTGCTCTAGTTCGACCTTGGTGGCAGTTCGATCCTGACACATGCAAAGGACATAGTGACACGTGGCAGCGCTATACTAGTGTACAAAGATAGTGCACCAATTCCAAATAGAAGGGCATGATTTTGTACCTTCATGCTGGTTGAGAGTAATAAATGGCCTCGGGGTGTCAATCCAAACCCCTTCGTCTATCTCCAAACTTCAAAAAATCCCAAAACCCTTTTATTCCTCTGCCTTGGTTCTGACGGTGCTTTGCCCAGACGCTTATTATCATTACTGAGGGTTGCGAACTCTGTTATTCTCGTTCCTGTTCAAAGGATCTTCACACTTTGTCGTTTATTTATCAAATCATTGTAAGTTCTTCCCGAAGCTCCTCTTTTCTATTGTTTTTCTGTCTATGTCGCCATCGTTGGCCCTTTCGCCATTGTTTCATGCGGCTGGTAGTATTTCTATGTTTCTTGCTCAGTTATAGTTTTATCTTTGCCCTCTTCGATCTAGGTAATGGGAAAATTTCGTGCACTAGTAGATACTCCTGAGACAATGGCCTTGTTCCGCCGTGACTACGATATCCTTAACGATGTTACCCTTTCACTGGCGAAAGTCAACGCTAAACGCATGGGTACCAGAAACACTGTTGCTTTCCTCGTTGCTAACATTGTTAAAGGAGGGGTCCGATTCCCTCTTGATCCATTAGTACATCACTTCCTGCACTAAGTCCAACTTACCCCAATGCAAGTGTTTGTAAATTTGTTCCAAGTTGTCTACAGCATCTCCACTCTTAACAGGCGGTTGGGTCTAAATCTGGACATATGGTACGTTCTGGGTTGTTATACCTTTTCACACAATAAAGATCATAGTACCTATTACCTCTGCGTCCGCTCGGCTGACTGTCACCTTGTCACCGGCTTACCTGATTTCGAGAAACACAATGATGGTTTCCTGCAAGTTGGTGGTAACTAGGAGTTCTCTGCTAGAACTGAGTTCCAGTCTAAGAGGATGCCCCAAAAGGATGGCTGCCCAAGTCTAAGTCTTGTGCTCTACTTGTCTTTATATTTTCGCTTTGTTTGGATGTTATGCTAAGGATGTTTTCTGTCTCTACAAAAGCTTATGTTATCAACATAGACTGAATCGTGAGAATGTTGAAACAATCAAGACTATTTTGAGGTACAAAAAGAGATTTGCCCCTAAACTATTGGATTACCAGGCGACCTACCGAATCACAATCCCGAAAAAAACAAAGCTTGCTGCATCCTTTCTCGATTCTGATACTGAGACCGACACACCCCCTGCTCCTCTAGTCACAAACCGCCGCCATGGCCGAAGTCTATTTGTTGAGAGGACACCTTCTCATGCCCCCAGTTTCACAAGGGGTGTATCAATGTCAAAAAAGAGAGTGCTAGTGGATCTAGAGGCGAAGGCTTTTGGCTTTTCTGATATTCTGGAGGCTCCTTTGGTCAAGGACAAGCCAAAGAGCCTTATGGATATAAAATTGGAGATACGTGCCTTTGGCCCATCTACTGCTGCTACCGAACCCGCTGCTTCAATCACTGAAAGGGCGAAAAGGAGGAGGAGGGAGACTGGCACGGCCATAGTTTAAGAGGCTTCTGAAGATCCTGTTAGAGATAAGTCTTTTGAGAAGTGGGAGCCACCTATGATGCATCAAGGCAGACCTATTTCCACCTCTAATTTGGTTGTTGCTTTTAGGGATTTTGCTTTTGATTTGACCAAAACCCCGTTGATGCCAATAGATATAGTAAATCATAACGGACCTCGAGACATCCCAATCTTGAAGGGAACCCTTCAAATAATGACTACTGTGAGTGCTTCTTTATTTCTTTTTATGTTCTTTACTGGTTTAAATCGTTTCATTTCCTTTGATACCTGTTTATTTGTTACAGTGTATCCAAAGGATGCATCTGTTTATCACCTAAGCTGAGGAACTAGAGAAGGCCGTACAGGAGGCTACCATGAACGTTGAAAGATTGACAGCAAATTTGGAGGCCAAGAATGAAGGACGTAGGACCGTCAGCTTCTGCTGAGAAGTCCAAAGAGGCTGCTATTGGGGTTCAGGCCCAACTTGAGGGAAAATGGCTGAGCTAAAGGCTGTTATAGTTGTGATGGCTGCTAAGCATTCAAATTTGGAGGCCAAGCATTGGCAGCAGAGTTGGGATGAAGCTGGAGCTACTTATAAGGAAGAGGTGTTGGTACTTCGTGACAAACTCTTCTTGAAAGGCTGGATGAGTGCCTTGGCTGCTGCTCAAATTCCTGAAGAATCCTCTTTGTTTTAGAACATTCCAGTTCCCAGAAAGTCTTTGGGTCTAAAGACTGCTGCCACCCCCTACTACTCCTCCAGCAAGGATTTCCCCAAGATTTGATTCTGCAAACAAGACTCCGGAGAGCGGTGCTACCAGTGAAGCAGTAAATGTTGACGGGAGTGGGAACTTGGAGACTGAGGCTATGGGAGACATGGTTAAAGAGGCTCCTGCTTATCAGAAAGTCTGAGCTACCTCTACTTTTCCTCCCCAAGATATTGTGTAGAAAATTGTGAATGCTGCCCCTAAGGCTCCTCCTGCTAATGAGAGTTAGAACAATTCTTTTTTTTTTTTTTTTTTTTTGCTTTCTGATACACTGGAGCTCGGTCTTCCTGACGAGTTGCCCCTTGATGCCTGTTAAGATGATTTTTCCTTTTGTTGCTGTTTTTGTGAGGCTAGTTGTACCTTGGTTGAATAGTGGAACTTTTTTCGGTTAATCTTTGCAATTTGATACTTTTTACTTCAATGCTTGTGTTAATTATACTGTTTGCCCCCGCCCGAGCACTGTTAGGACCGCAGGACCCGAATAGCTATTCGGTCTGGTTAATAGGCTGCATGGTTGTGCTTATCTTGTAATCAATGGAGAGTGTCTTACTTGGGTCCAGGTTGATTTAAGAAAAACAATTGTTTGCCCCCACCTGGAGATAAGTAAGATTGATATTGGGGATCTTGCTCCCTGGCAGAACTACCTAAGTCTGTCTCACTTGTACTTTGTACTTTGGAATTGAGATAAAGGTATAAAGAGGTGTCTTACTCAGGTCTAGGTTGATTTGAAAAAAAAAAAAATTTGTTTGCCCTCACCTGGAGTTGAGTAAGACTAGTGTTGGAAGTTTGCTCCTGAGAGAATTTTGGCCAAGTCTGTTCCAACTTTGTTTGCATGGAGCAGTATTGAAGTGTTGATGTGTTTGTACTTAAGAAATTCTGTGATTTCAAAAAAGAAATGATTGTTAAAAAAGAAAAGTTCGTTAGTGTGGTTTCCACTAAGCAATCCCACTTGGCTAAGGTTCATTTTAGTTGCCAAAGATAATTCTACCAAGTAATTCCACTTGGCATGTTTGAGTGCTAGCCAAAACTAAATTCTGTTCAGTCGCTCTAAAACGAAGTCCGTTTGGTTAAAAACCAAAGCTAATTCTGTTTGATAAACACCAAAGCTAAGTCCGTTTGGTAAACACCAAAACTAATTCTATTTGGTAAACACCAAAACTGAGTCCATTTGGTAAACACCAAAGCTAATCACTTTTATTTGAAATATGCCCCCAAGGCTTGGATTATAAAGACTGGGTTAAGCAATAATCTGTTCTGACCATAAAGCTGTATAGGTGCTGGAAACAAAAGTTTAAAGAAGTGAGGAAGCATTCTCATTAATCAACAGATAAATGCTTGTACACTTGAATGATAACTTTGACGGTCTAATCTATTAATAGTACTGCTTGAGGTTGGCTACGTTCTAGGGCCGAGGTATGGCCTTGCCCTTAAGATCCTCCAAGTAATATGCTCCATTTCCAACAATAACTGTGACCTTCTAAGGACCTTTCCAATTAGGTCCTAACTTCCCTTCGCCAAGTACCTTCTTGTGATCCATGACTTTCCTTAGAACCAATTCTCCAGGTGTGAATTATCTTGGAAAAATTTTCTTATCAAAACTTTTGATAAGCTACTGCTGATAACCGACAAGTTTGATTAGTGCTACTTCTCTTCGGCCTTTCGCCATGTCCAAGGCTTGTGCTATAGCTTCCTCATTACTTACATCTTCAAACAATTCTGATCGAAGGGATGGGAGACTGACTTCTAGTGGAATAACAGCCTCTATTCTGTAGGTCAAGGAGTAGGGTGTTTCCCTGTTGAGCACCGCCATGGTTCGGTAGGCCCATAACACATGGGGTAACTCTTTAACCCACTTCTCCTTTGCACTTTCAAGCCGCTTTTTTACTCCGTTAATGACGGTTTTGTTGGACGATTTCGCCTTCCCATTGCTCTGTGGGTAACCCATAGAGGAGTTTCGATATTCAATCCTAACATTAGCATAGAACTTCCTGAAAATTTTTCCGTCAAACTGCATACCATTGTCTGCAATCAGTACCTGTGGAATGCCGAAATGGACCATGATATTTCTCATAACAAACTGCTTTGTGTCTACTTCTTTAATGCTTGCCAGTGCTTCAACTTCCACCCACTTGGTAAAGTAGTTGGTTGCAACAATGAAGAATCACCTGTTTCTAGTCCCCCCGTGCCAAAAAGTCCAATGATGTCCAAGCCCCACTAAGCGAAAGGCCATGGGCTAGTAAGTGAAGTAAGATTTTTGGTTGGCTGATGAATTAGTGGAGCAAATCTCTGACACTTATCACACTTCTGAACGTACTGTTGTGCATCTTGCTGCATCTGTGGCCACCAGTACCCATGAGTGAGGGCACAGTGTGCCGGTGACCTTCCACCAATGTGGCTTCCACAAATCCCATCGTGAATTTCATAGAAAACATTCTCGATTAGATTTGGATGCACACATAGCAGATAAGGGCTAAGGTAGGAGCATCGGTATGATTTTCCAAATGGTGAAATCCAAAATCAAGCTGATTGGTGCTGAATTTTATTAGCCTCTTTCTTGTCTTCGGGGAAAGTACCAGATCTTAGAAAAACAAGTATTAGGTCCATCCAGCTTGGTCTTAGGTTAGTGTAGAGGACTGGATCTAGAGATGCAGTGCTTGGTTGTGGCACAAACTCAACCCAAACTTTTCTAGCACCTTCAGTGTCCACTGATGAGCCAAGGCAGGTGAGGGCATTAGCATAACTGTTTCTGTCCCGATTGATCCGTTCAACTAGTATGGATTGGAATTTCTTTAGTAAATCTCTTGCCTTTTCTACATACATAGTCATTCTCTCATCTCTTGTTTCATAGACCCCAGTGAGTTGGTTAACGACCAATTGAGAATCATTGAAAACCAAGAGTTGATCTGCATTGAAGTGTTCGGCACTAGATAATCCAGCCAGTAGTGCTTCGTATTCTGCCTCGTTGTTAGAGGCCTTCCATCTAAGCTTCAGAGGTTACTCCCAGATGAATTATTCTAGAGATATGAGTACCACCCCTGCCCCCGAGCCTCGGTTATTGGATGATCCGTCAACATAGAGCTACCAACTGTCACCAATAAAAAGTTTTCATGCTTTTGAAGCACATTGTTTTCCCAATTTGGTAATACGTGGCACCTATACCACGCTGAAGTTCTGATGTTTTATGCTCTGGGAGAGGCAAATTCAGCCACAAAATCCGCTAAGAGCTAGGCCTTGATTACTGTTCTAGGCTGATATCGTACGTCAAAGTCACCAAGCTCCACTGCCTAACAAGCTCCACCGCCCATTTCGCTATTAGGCCTGAAAAATCAACTCGGCCAAGGACAGATCTGAGAGGGAACTCAATGAGAACATTGACGGTATAACCCTAGAAATAGTGTTGTAGCTTCCTTGAGGCAATAAGCAGAGCGTAAGCCAACTTTTCCAACGGTAGATACCGTGTTTCAGCGTCTAGAAGAGTCTTGCTGATGTAGTACACTGGTCTCTGTTCCTTTTCAACTTCATGAATCAGTACCGCGCTTACAGCATGGTCCGAAACTACCAAATACAGGTATAGTTTTTCCCTTGGTTCTAGAGTGGAAAGGAGAGATGGTGTACTGAGAACTGAGATACTTCTTAAGGTCTTACAGTGCTTCGGTACATTCAAGACCCCATTTGAATGGGCCTTTTTTCTCAATAATTGAAAGAAAGGCTTCATTTGATCTGAAGACTTGCTAGTAAACTGATTTAGGGCGGCTGCCATTCCGGCGAGTTTCTATAGTTCATAAGCCTTTGTTTGTAATTCGAGTTCTTGTATTCCTTTGATTTGATCTGAATTTACTTCGATTCCTCTGTGAGTTACCATATACCCCAAGAACTTCCATGTTCCTACCTGAAAGCGTATTTCGAGGCATTGAGGTGAAGTTGGTGGGTTTTTAGAATGTAGAAAACTTCTCTTAGATCTGTGAGGTGGTTTATAGCAAGCCTACTTTTCACTACCATATCATTTATGTAAGCTTCCATAGCCCGACCGAGCTGCTCTTTGAACATTCAAGTTACCATTCGCTAGTAGGTTGCTCTGGCATTTTTAAGGCCGAACGGTATTACTTTATAGCAGTAGGTGGCTCTTGGAGTAATAAATGTTGTCTTCTCTTGATTTGGGCCAAACAGTGGTATCTAGTGATAGCCGCTGTAAGTGTCCAGAAAGCTCATACGCTCATGCCTTGCTGTTGAGTTTACCAGTTGGTCTATACGAGGCAGAGGAAAGCTGTCTTTTGGACAAGCTCTATTGAGGTAAGTAAAGTCAACGCAGACTTTCCACTTTTCATTTTTCTTTTTGACTACGACTGTATTGGACAGCCACTATGGGTACTGAATTTCTCGAATTACCCCAGCCGCTAGGAGCTTGTCGACCTCCGCAATTACTGCCTTGGTGTGCTCAACCAAAGATCTCCGACTCTTCTGTATAATAGGCCAAGCGGAAGGGTTGACGTTGAGCTTATGACAAGCAAATTCTGGATTCAGCCCCGGAGTATCATATGCTAGCCATGTGAATACCTCCATATTTTCCCTCAGTAAATCTAGCAACTAAAGTTTCTCATCAGTGCCTAGCGAGGTACTGATCAGAAAGTACTTCTCTGGGTCACCCGTTTTTACTAAAACTTTCTCTAGATCCTCTTCTCAGTTAGGGTTCCTCCGACGTCCTCCAAGATCGGCTGTTCTACTACTTTAACTGTCTAAACCCGATTGCAGAGTTGTTTTCCCTTCATGGCTGCTATGAAACAATGCTTCGATGCAACTTAGTCCCCTGAAATCTGCTCTACTCCATGTTCTGCTGGGAAGCGGATAAGCTGGGGGTAGGTTTAGGGGACTGCTTTCATTTGATAAATCCAAAGCCGACCGAGTATGGCGTTGTAAGGAGACGGTGTGTTAATAACCAGGAATTCTATCTATAGGGTCTTTGTCACAGCTACTACAGGCAACACTATCCTGCCAAATGGCCACTCAAACTGCAAATTAAAGCCGACCAACGGTGCTGCTGCTGGAATAAGGTGATGCTCAAAGAGACCGAGCTTCCTGAACAAGTTATAATACAATATATCTGTTGCGCTACCCTGGTCTACTAAGACTCATTTTACATCAAATTATTTTTTAATTCCCACAGTAATAATCAATGCGTCAATATGTGAGTGCTGAATTCCCTCTAAATCCTACTCATTAAATGAAACAGTAGACACGGGGGTCTTAGGTATTGTACGTACCTTTTTCGGTGCTAGACCCACTAACATGACTTGCTGAATCTGTATAGTCTTTGTGATTTCCTCTTGAAGTACCTCTTCTCACTCATGATTGACTGCGCCTTGTAGGCACGCCCTTGGGCCTCACTACAGTTCAGACTCAATTTGTGCCATGGTTCTTAATCTGAACCAAAGAGTCCAAATCCGGCAATCGTTTTGAGAAAAAAACAAATTTTTGTAAAGAAGCGCCAAACATGGACTGCTTTGCCAGATACAGAGTCGCCACCTAAATATTTTTTATGGGGGAATCTAGGAAACCCTGACTCGGTGCCAAAGGCCACGTGTCCATCATCACCAAAGTTGCCTCGGCTCGGGAACTTGGGTACGATTGGAAAAAGTCAGCTATGAGCACCCCCTCTCGCCCGATCCGAAGATCGGCCTCTACTAACCATGATATCCAATTTTGAAAACATTATGTGTTCTTGTTCCAGTTATTCGCCTAGAATTACTATGTTATGCGCACAGCAAACAAGTATAGACTAAATCGCCTAATTTAGAACAAAACATTGCATATCCATTTGTTTGGAAAACGCTTTGGAATTTGCTACTCGCAAGTAGGCTAAAATACGGATTTCAACGAGTTGTCCCAACTCAAACAACCCAACCTTCACCCACAGGCATTCAGACAGTTATATCACATAAGCATCTAGCAACATGATAAGCATGCTATTATGTTAACATTCACACTCATGCGAAATGCTAAAGCATAAAATACTTACAGTGTACTCCGTGCCAAAATAGGAACATGTTAGCAATCATGCATGATCCAAGTCCATGTTTAAATGCCTAATGCAACGCATACGGAATGTCACTAGAGTAGGCTCAGCTAGTCTATAGATGACATGTGAAAATGCACAAGTAGCATGTATTCAAGTTAGATTTGAAATACTTATACAGTTAGTATGATGCGCCGAGCCCGGTGCATGTAAGACAAATGAATGGATGCACGCATGCATAACATAAGGTATGCTAAATTAAACATGACCTAATATTAACCATCAAAAGCAGGTAAGTAAAAGGGAGAAAGAAGCGGGGGTTGGAAGACATGCACACACGCACCCACACTTATTACAAATACGCCCTCACTTGGAGGGACCGAAAGAATAATACAATTTAACTAACCAACAAGCTAATTAAATATTACAAATCAATTAAATTAGCTAAGCTAATTAACTAATCTAATTAAGCAGTAAACAACGGCCTCAGGAAGAGGGCCCAATGCATGCGTGTTCGGGTTTGCTCGGAAATCCACCGCCATGCACAAGTTGCATCTGTTTTCCCTGTTCTGCTCCTCTGAAAATTGCACAACTTCCAAGGTTGCTCCTCTGAGTGCTGTAGAACACCACCAGCTAAAGGAGTTGGCCACCGGCCACAAAATACACCATCGGCCAACAATGGATGGCCGGTCGGCACTAAAGATGGCCGGCCGGCCAAATCTTCCTGCAAAAACTGGTTTGACAGCAGCAGAGGACAGAACTTGGCATGGCAATACATTTCAAGCAATGTATGCACCAACCATATTCCTTATCATGTGTATGGCTCAAAGGAGGATGGGTCTCGATTCTCGGAGCACCAATCACGCATTTCCATGCATGATGGCCCAAAGAATCAAGTGTGCATGTTGATATGGAATGCCATGCACATAAGCAAATAAAAGGGCTCAACCTCTATCACAAGCAATTCAAGAGGCAAAGCATGCATGCCAATGCAATGCAATCCTAAGCATGTCAACCAGTATGCCAAATGGACAATGCAAGCAAGCAATGCATGTTAGGTGCACAACCTAAAGAAGCATGTAAGGCATGAAGCAATGCAACCTACAAGTATGCAAGATGTAATCTAAACATACAAGTATGCAAAGCATGCGACACCATACAAATGGGACCAAGCATGCGACAACACACAAGGTAAGCATGCAACACATGCTAAGGGAGGGACTTACACTAATTGGACAGCCCTAAACTAGGTCCAAAATAGTGGCCAATGCTATGGAAGTGAGGTCCAAAACACACACACACATGCATGCAAATATGGTCCAATTCCAAAGTGTAAAGGGACAACTTCTAAGCACACTTAAAAGGAGGTAAACATGGACAATTAGCATGCAAGGTAAGCTCTGAAAAATCATGTCAAAGTGGTGCCAAGCCAAGCCAACAAGACAAGCATAAGCATGCAATTAGAGGTCCAAAACATGGAGCATGAGATGACAACCTTATGAAACATTAAAGGGACATCAAATGCAAGCATGTAAGCACATCATGAGGTTTGAAATAACACACCAAGTGATCCCAAACCACTGAAACAAAGCAAGGATGGCATGCTAGAGGGGCCAATGCTTAAGGCATACAAGAGGGATTGCATGATAGCTATACAAAGCAAGACATGAATGACTCAAATGACCTAAAACAGTCCTCAAGCACACTAAAATATGCATAAAAGCTTCACAAAGCTTGGGCAAAATACATGAGCATGGTAGTCTAAATGCTATGCATGTATGGAGGCAAATCATGGCATTACAAGGCATGTATGCTAAGCAAGCATGGTGTACCAAAACCAACTAAACACAATGCTATATTATGACATAATAAGCATAAAAATCAGCCAAGGCATGGCCAACATGAACCTAAACATGGTGCTCATTAAAGAGGCAAAAATGGCCCTTTTCAAGGACAACAAGGAGAGGGGGTGGCCCTCTCCTTCCTAGGACCTCAAGGCACCATCCTCATCACTGAAATCCCTCAAGATTTCAGTGGTGAGGAGGCCCAAACACAATGGTCCCGGAGCTCAACTAAAATGGCACAAAACAAGGGCCAAACAAGCCTTAAGAGGGGTCAAACAACCCCAAAGCTTGAAACACCCTTAACAAACTATTTAGAGCAGATAAAAACAAGATTTTTCTATGTTATATGTTAAGCTCAAAAACCATTGCAAGATAGGAAAAAAGAGTATGCAAAAATGGAGGAAAAAGAGCAAGTTTGTTACCCTTGAAGACCTCCTTCACAAGTGGTGGCCCAACTGCTTTTCCAAGCTCAAAACCAGCTCCAAAACTTCAAAACAACCCTCAAGGGCCTCAGCTCCAAGAGAAGGTGTGATGGTGGGTGTTTGTGTACAAAAGTAAGACAAAAAAACACACAAGGCAAAGGAAAGAGAGAAGTATAGAGATAGGATAGATTCACAAACCCTAACCCTAAAACCAGAGCTCTCTAGGAATGTTGTCTAACTTGTCTCACCCTTAACAAGAGAGAAGAGCCCCTCTTTTATAGACAATTTGTCTTGTAAAGCTTCCAAAGGAAGCTAACAAGAAGGAAATCCCTCCATACACGTATATGGAGGGGGTGAAAGTGTATGCCAGCTACACAAAAATATCTGCAAAAGCAGATGCACAGTAGTCGGCCGGCCAAAAATGCAATTGACCAAAGAAAGATAGCCGGCCGGCCATCTATAGTGCCGGCCGGCCAAACATTTGGCCGGTGGCAACAAAACACAGCCGGTGGCCTCAAGCCATGGCCGGTGGAGTGTGGGGATGGCCCACAAGCCATTCCCTGCCCCTCCAAGGCAAAGCACAAGTGTTTGGTGCAAAACCAGACACGAAACAGTTGAGTCGAGAGATCCTGAGGCAAGGCGCGTAGCCGAGACCTCCGGGAACTCAAGACGAACACAAACATGGATGATCACCAAGTATTCAAGCAGTGACGTCCAAGTCTTGGGGACGGTCAAAAAATGGGGTGTCTACAGTTGCCCCTCTTTGACAGAACTCGAAAGTCATAACAATGACGAGAGTGATTGTCAAAGCCCAGAGACGACCCATTTTTGACAAGGCCGAAGACTTAGACAAAGCATGCAAGACAAACAAGATATGCGCCCGAGGGCAGGGGCAAGATGAAAGACAATGCATAAAGCCGAACATAACTTATGATCATGCAAAGAAAGCTGTAATGAAGCATAACATGCGACAGTTTTAAGTTAGCATACACCAAACTATATTACAATGCAGAAAGGATGTAAGAGAATTATGTAATTCTCGATACGTCTCACTCGGAGAATACAATACTTGCCCGGTTCGTTTGGTTGCACCAGCCTCAAATGAATCGTACATACAATATCGTGCCTGAAAAGAAAGCAAGCTTAACAGGTACAATATTGTTAGCAACATGCAAAATGAATGCAAAATGATATGCAATATATACAAAACTATGTATAATAATGCAAATGAAAATGCAATGCAATTGAAACAATGCAAACGAAATGCAATGCAATTGGATCATGATCCAATCATGAGCGCTTCAAAACCACACAAATGTCAAATAGATTGATGGAAGTAACAAGTCCGTCTACCATAGAAAAGGTGCCACAACCCTCAAAGCGCGTACACATGCAGAACTATGAGTGATGTAGACGGACACAAGAACAAGTATTGGGTGGAATGACATAAGTGGGGAAACAACCCACTAACGAAAGAACAATGATCCTAATGCCGGATACAAAAATTACACTACAATGTAATATATACAGTGGATATGGCATGCAGCCAAACCAAATCTTGCCTAGGAAGGGCATGTACACAAACGAACCGCATCTAACATAGAAAAGGTGTCGCCACCCTCAAACCAAGTTCATCAAGGAATAGGCGCGTACACATGCAGAACTGTGCTTTGACGTGAAAAGTATGAGCACATACCAAACCAAGCTCAACAAGGAGAGGTGTAAGCCAAAGATGGAAGTGATGTAGTGAATGCATGCAAGCTACAATGTGGTATTTACAATATGCAATGGAATGGATAGATACGATGGATAAGGCACGCAGGCCAAACCAAATCTTGCCTAGGAAAGGCATGTACAGAAACAAAACGCGTCTAACACAGAAAAGGTGCCGCCACCCTCAAACTAAGTTCATCAAGGAATAGGCGCGTACACATGCAGAACTGTGCTTCGACATGAAAAGTATGAGCACATACCAAACCAAGCTCAACAAGGAGAGGTGCAAGCCATAAATGGAGGTAATGCAGTGAATGCATGCAAGCTACAATGCGGTATTTACAATATGCAATGGAACAAATATTTACAGCGAAAATGCATGACATATGCACTATATTACGATGAAATGCATGACATATGCACTATTTACAATGATGCATGACATATGCATTATTTACAATGAAATGCATGACATATGCACTATCTACAATGATGCATGACATATGCATGCGTGTTTTTTTTTTTTTTTTTGCTTTGTTTTTTGAAATGCATGACATATGCAGTATTTACAATGATGCATGACATATGCATGTTTGTTTTTTTTTTGGTTTTTTGAAATGCATGACATATGCAGTATTTACAATGATGCATGACATATGCATGTGTGTGCACACCAATGCACTGAAGGTCTTGCACCTTCCAAAGATTTAAGGTCTCCTAGACCGTCGAGTGCACAGGACGGTGTGATGCGCAAAATAGCGCGATTGAGTGCATGCAAAATGCAATGGGATGCGCAAAATAGTGCGATGCGTTAAACAACGCGAGTGCACAAGATAGTGCAATGCCCTAGACAGCGCAATTGAATGCATGCAAAATGCGATGAGATGCGCAAAACAGCGCGATGCGTTAAACAACGCGAGTGCACAAGATAGTGCAATGCGCTAGACAGCGCGATTGGATGTATGCAAAATACAATGAGATGCGCAAAACAGCGCGATGCGTTAAACAACGCGAGTGCACAAGATAGTGCAATGCGCTAGACAGCGTGATTGAATGCATGCAAAATGCAATGAGATGCGCAAAACAGCGCGATGCGTTTGAAATGCACATGGGGCAACTTTCGAATCTTGTAAAAGACAAAAGGATACGAAAAGGATACACCTTGGACGAATGCGAGTACCACGTACTGAAGACACGGTCCGAGGTCAAAACGGAGGCCGGTTGAGGTTCGAAAAATGCTATTTCTTGCACTATCTTGAGAAATGAAGGTCCCAAACCACTCATTCAACCCAAACAAGGTTGTAGGAGGCTCACCGGCCACATGGGGAGGCCACCGGCCATCCACCGGCCACCAAAACACATCACCGGCCAAATGTTTGGCCGGCCGGCCAAAAATGCCTAATTCGGGGCAGTTTTGACTTTTTGCCTTGGGTCTTTTAAAATAGGGTTTCAAACCCTATTTCACTCATATTCCTTAGCCGAAATCTCACTCTCTCTCTCTCTAGAGCTTTTTCCTCCTCTCATTCTCCCATTTTCTTGCGTTTCACGCCCGTTTCATCGTCCGATTCGCGATCTCCTTCGCGTTTTGAACATTTTCATCCAAACATTTCTTCGTTTCGGTGTTTCCTTTGCTATTTCTACTTTTTGGGGTTTGTTCCCCTCGTGTTCCTCTCGCTTTCTATACTTTTTCCACTTCCCGGCTTTTTCGGCCATTTTCCACCCTCTCAGGGGTTGACTTTTCGTTGACCTTTCGTATTCTAGCCCGGTTTTCCCTCTTCCGGCTATTTTCTCATCACCTTTGACATAGCGGATGACATCCCACAGGGCGGGACTCCCCCGGGCACAAGATGGATCCCGGGGTCGAGCTTCTCCCCCTAAGCGTCCGTTCAACATAGCGACCTACCGGCCGGCGTTCCTACCGATCCCGTCTTCCTCCTCGTCGGTCTCGTCAGTTTCGGAGCTTTGACAGGGCGATGCCTCCAGAGCTTCTCCTGCGTGAGCCTACATCTCATTGTCCTTCGGCGCTTCCGAGGTAACATTCCTTCCTCTGTTTTACTTTCTGCAATGTAGAACACTTAACTGCCAACTGCCATAGCCGATTATGTTCTTTAACTGCTTAACTCAGATACACTGATGCACTGTACACTGTAGTTAACTGTGAACACACTTACAACTGATATCTGTTTGAAGTTGTCACGTGCACACGCACTGCACTAATCCTGAACCACTCAAACACACGGCACACACCGTATTTCACTGCAAACACAACCGCGCACCCGATATCTGTTTGAATCTGAAAACATGCACACATGCTATATTTGCGCTGAACCACCCAAACACGCTGACACATCACACGTTATAGTTCACTGTAAGCACATCGGCACCCGATATCTGTTTGAATCTGAAAACATGCACACATGCCATATTTGCGCTGAACCACTCAAACACGCTGACACATCACACGTTATAGTTCACTGTAAACCGCACACCGGCACCCGATATCTGTTTGAATCTGAAAACATGCACACATGCCATATTTGCGTTGAACCACTCAAACACGCTGACACATCACACGTTGTAGTTCACTGTAAGCACACCGGCACCCGATATCTGTTTGAATCTGAAAACATGCACACATGCTATATTTACCCCAATTCTGAATGCCTTTCAAAACTGGTATATTTTTAGCATTGCTTCACAATTGTTTGCCTGAAAATAGGGGGATTCCCATACCGTCCGGGGGTATGGGAACATCGCCACTCGAGATTGGTACGCAGAGCTACCCGATGCGGTTCGACACATCGTGGATCAGGCCGGCTTCGGCGCATTCTGCAGAGGACTATCCAGGCTTACCACGAGCAGGCCTCTCCTCGTCGCTCTAGCGGAGAGGTGGTGGGACACCACCGATTCATTCCACCTCTCTGCGACGGGAGATATGACGATGACTCCCTATGATTTCTCGATGCTCCCCGACATCGGGGTAGGGGGTGATCTGATCCCCTTCGATACCGATATGGATGAGTGGACGACTGCTCAGATATATCTGCTTGGCGAGGTGCCACCTCTCGCCCGTCCAGGCTTCGTCCGGTATTCATGGTTTGAGGTTCAGTTCAGGGTCCAGCCAGCTTTGACCGAGAAGGCTCCGATGACCCAGGAGGCGGTGGAGCAGTACGCCCGCAGCTTTCTCATGTTCTTGCTGGGGACGACTATTTTCACCGACCGAGCGAATACCGTGCCCCTCTGCTTGCTCAGTGCCTTAGTGGATGTCACACAGATCCTGCACTATGACTGGGGTGGCGCCGCTCTAGCCACCCTCTACGGATACATGAGCTCGGCTTCCCGTGGCAGCGGACAGTTGCTTGGGGGCTACTGGCGTGCTTGGAAGGTACATTTCTTTTTCTGCTTTATTTTCCTACTTTCCATTATCTGTACTCTGTACTGTATTCTGTACACTGCACACACTGTAGTCTGCTTTTCACTAACTGTATACTGCACACACGGCACGCATATACTCTACTTTACACTGACTGTACACTGCTCTCACTGCACAATACACTGTCTGCACAATACACTGCACGATACACGGCTCTATTATTTCTGCTTCATTCTGCACTCCGCTTTATCTGATAAGCATACTGGTATTTGCTCTGCAGTTGTGGGTCTACGCCTACTTTCCCAGACTAGCCCCAGTGCTCGATGTGGAGACCCCTCTCGGCGTTTCGTTCTCGCGCCGCTTCGACAGGAGGTGCGTGCGGAGGCCTCGAGAGACGGTTAGCTTCTTCCGCCGCTACTTTGACACCATCACCCCCGCGGAGATATGTTCAACTTTGTAGTTCATTTAAGCTTTGCTTTTCACTGTATGTTTTCAATAACAGTAGATAACAAACTGTATTTCATTTTCAGATCACCTGGCAGCCTTGGGCTCTGTTGCCAGCGACGATTCGGGACCGATTTGCCGGTACTGAGGAGACCTCGCGTTTCCAGATTCTGCTGGAGGGCCCGGTTTGTCGGGCTTAGTACCTGGGTGAGCGTTTCCTACGCCAGACACTAGGGTTACCAGAGCAGATAGTCCCGGTTCACCCTTCTGAGGATATGAGGGAGACCGAGAGATTCACTACCGAGCAGATGGCTGACTACACGATCGGCTGGGACGCGATTCGTTTCTGAGGCATAGGCGACTACAAAGAGTACGTGCAAACCTATATCATGCGGCCTCTGAGTGGTGGCCGTCGAGCTGAGGGAGAGAGGCCCGTGGCGTCAGCAACTAGGGCAAGAGCGGGGGCTAGAGCAGGAGCGTCGAGGAGAGCTCAGGTCTGCGGCAGGGGTGGAGCTCAAAGAGGGCGGGGGGCTGGCTGGCCTGCACTGCCCACCTCGCTGACATATAGAGGGCAGGGTGGGGTGACTTACCAGATCCTCTTTGCTCTTCCTCCGGCTGATCACGAGTTGGTCGGTTTCCATGACTTGCCTCCGGTATGTACTACTTCATATTGCATCTTGCATTGGTATTTCATTTTAGTTTATTTGATATTCCGCGGAATACTGATGCATCTGATACTTTTGCAGGCTTCCTCCGAGTACACCCGACAGTCCCTAGAGCTGAATGCCTCCATGATGGGGATGCTACAGCGGACCTTCGACCTCCTGGCCCTTTACAGTATCCCTGTATGTTCTTTTGACCACAGTCTCAAACCATACGTAAGTAGCTTCACATAATCTGATGCACAACACAACACTCGACACACTGCTCTCACGGCATTTGATACACTGTACTCATACACTGCATTCTGCACTGATAAACTGCTCACAGTATTCACACACTATACTCATACATTGTATTCTGCACTGATAAACTGCTCACAATATACTAATGCATTTGCCTTTTGTACTTTTCAGCCTCTCTTCCAGATTCCCACCGTAGGAGGTGTTCCAGCCAGGCCTTCTGTTCCTGCCGGAGGAGATGGAGAGGGCAGAGTATACCCCCGTACCAAAGCGAGGCGCACTCATGTCGGGAGTAGCTCACAGGCTCCAGTCCCTGATGACGATGATAAGGAGGAGTCCGAGGTGGAGGCAGAGGCAGAGGCAGAGGGAGATTCATCGGAGGAGGAGACTGGGGATGGCTCGGACTCGGGCTCAGATGACAGTACTGATGATGCTCCTGGACCTTCGTCCATGAAGAGGACTAAGACAGACCGGTAGCCCTGAAGCCACTTGATATTTGATACAGATTTTGCTGTTTTTCTTCTTTTCTGTACTTTTCCCTTTTTGGTTGGTAGCTAGGATACTTTGTACTGCCGCAGGTAGATTTTGTTTTCAAAACTATATACTTGAAAAGATGATGGAATGAAACAAACCCTTTTTTGTCTGAAAAAGTGTTATATTTGTATATCTCATACATTGCACTGCAATACATCATATTACATCTCAATGTAAATGAAATTGACTTGTTGTCTGAAAATTGAACACTTGCATTGTAATAATCAGATAACTAACCAACCAACAGTAAAACAACCCAAGCAACCACTGCTTAATTCTGAACACACAGCCCATACTCTACTGGGGATTAATCTGCATACAGCCCGTAACACAGCATTTCGTTCATTCTGCACACGGCAAACCTGAGCAATAGTCCAATTACGAAGGCGGAATCGGCTGAAGTTGAAACACACTCAGATGCCCCAAATTTTCCTTTTTTTTCCTTTTGCTTCACATAAATGTAGAGAATGGCACAGCACTCTGAGCATAAACGATTTTTGAAATTGAAAAGGGTTTCAACCTGGGTATCGAGCCTACAACTGAACACAGCAGGAAAGACTCAAACAAAAGGTACACAACCTAAACACAATGAAACACGCTTGGAAAAGACCCAAAGCGAAAGCTGGGCTAAACAAGACAAAAGACACGACACACGGACATGTTTACAAAACGAGAGACCTCAAATCTCGAGGAGCCAGTTCCTCTAGGTATGTTTCCCACCCTTTCTGATTTGTGATTCTCACATCACTCGACCCTCAAGCTCGGTTTTTTCTCTCAAAACCCTTTTCTTACTTTTCTCTCAACTTACACCTCTCTATTCTTTAATCTCTCATTTTTTGTCCCTCCCCAGGGTAATTGACAGATGGATAGGAAGTCGCAGGTTCTCACCCAACACTATTGGCTCGCGGCTATTTCTTCCGGTGACGTCTAGTCGATGTTCCAGACGATGAATGGTGTATCTTGATCCATTCCGATTTGTGCTTCGCTGTAACAACCCTCGTCACTGTTTACCGAATAAGCACTGATTACCGTTAAACTGAACTGATTATGACTGATAATTGAACCGAATAAATTACTGAACTGACTGGCTGAAACTGGAACTGAATTGATTGTGTATATGTTAGTTAAATTGCATTCTATCTGTCTGATTGATTATTTATCTGTTCATGTTTTATGTTTAAACTGCTAATTGAAGGCCTTATCGGCGGCCGAACCGTAAATTGATTGATGATTTGGAACCATTAGAATTTATATAATTTTATGGTGTATTTGATCAAAATGTGATTTGGTATGATTAAATTAGATTAAATGTTGATATATTGCAAACCTTGGCTTAATTACGGAATTGCCACTTAGTGGCCCATTACCTCACACACTTAGAGGCTTGCATACACTTGACCAAAACATTTTGATCAGTTATCTTCTCACACCCAACCGACCAAGAAGAGAATTAGAGAGAGAGTGAGAGATTTGGACTCAACGTTGGGGATTTAGCTTGAATCTTGAAGAATTGGGGTGTAGAATGTCAAGTTAAGTTTCCTCACCTTGTAGTTGGAACTCTAGGTAAGGAATTCATCCTCTTATTGTTGACATTGAGCTAAGTCTTGCATGGTTCATGCTTCATTATAGAGTTAATTCCTGTTTTAAGTTCAAACATGTTGAATTGGAACTCAATTGTTGCATGCATGTAAGTATTGTTGGATTTTGAGTTGAGTTCATGGCAAATTGTCACATGCATGTCCATGTTTTGAGAATAAACCATGTTTTCATCTTGTTTTTGGAACAATTGGCTCCTTAGAACACCAAATTGAAGTTTGGAAATGATTTGAATCCATGCATGTTGCATGTTCATCTTGTTCTTGAAAAATGGTTTGAAATTGGGGTTGAATTAAACACCCTTGGGCTTTGATTTCTTAAATTGAGCTTTGAATCATGTTATTCTATGGGTTTGCAAGAGTTTTTCCAGAAAATAGCCCAAGAGGATCGAAAATATTGCTTTTGAACTTGGTTTTGAGCTTGGGACTCAAATCTGGAATTTCCAGATTTTGGTTGTCCGCTCGAGCGGGGGAAGTGCCGCTCGAGCGGGAAAATCGAGCTCCCAGCATCTTGCACTGCGCATCAGTCCGCTCGAGCGGAGTATTGGGCGCTCGAGCGGAGGACTGGGTGACACGCTCGAGCGGGCGTCGAGCGGAGATTTCACATATCCGGTACTTTTTGGTCTACTCGAGCGGGGATGTTGCCGCTCGAGCGGGGACCTTTGTTTGCTTGTCCGCTCGAGCGGGGAAACCTGCGCTCGAGCGGGACTCTGTTTCACTGAAAATTCTGCAAATATTTTCTGAATACATCTTTGCATCCTCATTCCATCCTAGGCATTCCTAGGCCTAGTTTTAGACATCTTAGTGACGATATAGATGTAGAACACACCGAGGCATTATAGGGAGTTAATGTTTATCTTTCCCAACTGTGAAACTTAGAGTGTGTTCAATCTGTTAACTGTATAGGGTTGGCATTCCGAGGAACCGCGCTCTAGCCTACTGTAGCCCAATCTCTGTGAGTAACAATTGTGTAAAGATATGTTCAAATGATTATCTTCTGAAATACTGAACTGAACTGTTTACTGAATTGATATTGCTGACTGTACGAATGTATGTCCTATATTCTGAACTGTACTGTGGCATCCTTAGCAACTATTGTTTACTGTTACTGCTACTGTTTGAGAAATCTTTGCCATCGACGGTCTGTGAACGGATGGCCCCACCGACGGTCTATGAACGGGTGGGTTTGTCTAATCGACTCGGTTCCCATGTTGGAACCACTACTGTTTACTGATTGATGGCCATCAATTGTTGTTCGGTCTTTTAAGACCTATCGTTTACTGTACTGCTATGCTAATGGATGTACTATATATCACTGAATGACAGATATACTGAATCAATGAACTGTTTTCATTACTGTAAGGACATTCATTCTTAACTCCTTTACGCATTGTGTTATTCACTGGGCTTTAGCTCACTGCTCATATATATATATGTAGGTGTACAGGCACCGGATCAAAGCTAGAAGCGTCGGAGTAAACTCCAGTTTTGTCAAGCCAACCAATGTGCCTCACTGCGAGGTTCCGAGCCTATCATGCTAAGGCTTAGGGGTGTTTTAGTATTTCCCCTTTTTGCACTGTCTCACTGCTTTGTAATAACCGAATGGATGGTATAGACTGAATATTTACTGTACTGTTGAGTGGGGATTAAGTCCCTGTTTCACTGAATGACATGTATATATATGTACTGTTCTGTAAATATGTATGAAAAATCTTTTTGGCATACAGACTGTCACAGCTCATTGGACATTATTTTATTTACTGTATTGGCTTTCGCCAGGCCCTGTACTCTGTCTTACTGTATTACTGTTAAGCAGGCCTTCGGTAATCTCGGATTACTGGCCGGTTACGGTGCTAAACCCATAGGGCCGGGTTTGGTTCGTGACAGAGTGGTATCAGAGCAATATTTAACCACGAGTTATACCGCACACACGTGTCCAAATGAGCTATAGGGTGTCCTAGGAAAGTGATTTGGGCATTCATGAGCATGAAAAGCGTGTGGTTATGACGTGACTGATTATGTTTTAATGTGTTAACCTGTTTAAACACATGACTGCTTATGTGATAAACTGTTTCAGTATGTAACTGCTTATGATTGAAACTGTTATAACTGTTTATAGAATAATGGATAATGCAAGCACTGCAAATGAAACTGAATCCTCATCCACTGAGGCTAGAATGGCCAGAATGGAAAGGATGATGGAACTAATCACTGCTAGACTTGACCAACAACAGAATCAACAGCCCCCACCCCCCCTCCGGTACAGCCGGAACCGAATGTGAATGTAAATGATGGGGACATAATTGCTCTTACCCAGAAGTTCAGCAAAATGAAACCGCCATCCTTTCAGGGAGGCCTTGAACCGTTGAAAGATGAAGCTTGTGTACTTGAAACTGAAAAGCTGTTTGAAGTGTTTCCGTGCTCCGAGGCACATAAAGTACTGTTAGCTACCTTCACCTTGCAAGAAGAGGCCAGAAGGTGGTGGATGCTAATCCGTGACACCAACACTGTAGTAACTTGGGCTCAGTTTAAGGAGTCCTTCTTTGAGAAGTACTTCCCTCAATGTGTCAGGGATAGAAAAGTGACAGAATTTGAACAACCAAAACAGGGCACAATGTCTGTTGCCGAATATGAGACAAAGTTCACCGAGCTAGCTAGATATGCACCGCATATGGTGGACACCGACTACAAGAAGGCCAGAAAGTTTGAAAGCGGCCTTAATGTGGCAATACTGGACAGAATAAATGTTTTAAAGCTACCGACCTATGTGGGTGTTCTTGACCGAGCATTGATGGCCGAGTCGAACATCGAAGCTGTGAAACAATCTGAAACATCAGCGTCTGAATGGCGTGGGAAAAGACGGAATTTCAAATTCAAGAAAGGCAAGCATAACCCCTCGAACAAAAAGCAAAACACGGGGTCAACAACTAGCCCCAGCCAAGGGAGTGGTTTCATTCCAACTTGTTCTGAATGTGGCAGGAAGCACAAAAGGGTTTGTTATAAGATATCAGGAGCTTGCTACAGGTGTGGCAAAATAGGCCACATGGTTGAAGACTGTCCCTCTGCTCCACAAGCTAGTAGTAAAGCTACACCGAGTGCAGCAGCATCAACAGTTGCACCAAAGCCTAACCCCAAAGCTACCGGGAAAGAGCCTATGAGGCAGGGCCGAGTGTTTGCCCTAGTACCAGGAGACGTGCAAAATACTGAGACTGTTGTGTCAGGTATCCTCTCTATCTGTGCTCAAAATGCATATGTACTGATTGATTCGGGGTCTACACATTCTTATGTGTCGCATGCTTTTTCACGGAAATTGAATAGACCCTTAGAACCCATGAACTATCTGTTAGCTGTATCATCACCTGTTGGGGGATCCATGACATGTGCATATATGTATCCTGCTTGTGAAATTATTGTTGGGGATATGCATCTGTTTATTGATTTACTGCCATTGAACATAGACCATTTTGATGTTATATTGGGGATGGACTGGTTAACGAAATATCATGCCACCATTGACTGTGTAACGAAACAAGTAGTTTTCCGTCCACCAGGTTTGCCCGAATTTGTGTTTAATGGGAGTGGAGTAGTACCTCCTCCGTATTTGATTTCATCTGTGAAAGCTGTTAAATTGATTAGAAAAGGGTGTAAAGGATATCTGTGTTCTGTACTGACTGCATCTACTGATGATAATGTTAAAACTAATGTGAACTGTATTCCTATAGTCAGAGAATTCCCAGATGTATTTCCAGATGATCTGCCAGGGGATTTGATTGACAGGGAGATTGAGTTCACCGTTGATGTAATTCCGGGAACACAACCGATATCTAAAGCTCCTTACCAAATGGCCCCAACTAAACTGAAAGAATTGAAAGTACAACTGCAAGAACTGTTAGATAAAAAGTTCATCAGACCAAGTACCTCACCGTGGGGCGCACCTGTTCTGTTTGTAAAGAAGAAAGATGGCTCACTGAGACTGTGTATTGACTACCGTGAACTGAACAAGGTAACCGTGAAGAATAAATACCCATTACCTTGTATTGATGACTTATTTGATCAGTTACAGGGTGCCCAAGTATTTTCAAAGATTGATCTCAGATCGGGGTACCATCAATTGAAAGTTAAACCAGAAGACATTGATAAAACTGCTTTTAGAACAAGGTATGGACATTATAAATTTTTAGTTATGCCTTTTGGAGTTACCAATGCACCAACAACATTTATGGACCTCATGAATAGAATCTTTAAACCGTACCTTGATGACTTTATTGTTGTATTCATCGATGACATCCTGATTTATTCTAAGACTAGAGAAGAGCATGCACATCACCTGAGACTTGCCCTACAGCTCCTAAGAGAACAGAAACTGTATGCTAAACTGTCTAAATGTGAATTTTGGCTTGACCATGTTATGTTTTTGGGGCATGTTATTAGCAAAGATGGAATCTCTGTTGATCCGCAGAAAATTGAAGTTGTAGTAAACTAGCCTAGACCGACAAATGTGACAGAAGTCCGAAGCTTTTTGGGATTGGCTGGGTATTACAGAAGATTCGTCAAAGATTTCTCCAAAATTGCTTTACCATTGACTCAACTGACTCAGAAGGGGATATCATTTGACTGGACTGACCAAAGGGAATCAGCGTTCCAAGAGTTGAAAACCCGATTGGTGACTGCACCTGTCCTTACTTTACCTTCAGGTACGGATGGTTATACTGTATTTAGTGATGCTTCTCATAAGGGTTTGGGATGTGTTTTAATGCAGAATGGGAGAGTAATTGCCTATGCTTCCCGACAACTGAGACCGCATGAAAAGAACTACCCAACCCATGACCTGGAACTTGCTGCAGTAGTTTTCGCACTGAAAATCTGGCGTCACTATCTGTATGGGGCAACATGTGAAGTATATACCGACCACAAGAGTCTGAAGTATTTCTTCACCCAGAAAGAATTGAACATGAGACAGCGGAGATGGCTAGAACTGATTAAAGACTATGACCTACAGATTCTGTATCATCCGGGAAAAGCCAACACTGTTGCCGATGCATTGAGTCGGAAATCAATTGGGAACTTAGCTTGTTTGCTCACCAGGCAGAGAGAGTTGCTTTGTGACCTTGAAAAATCTGAAATCGAAATTGTTTTGCGAGAGCAAGGTTGAACCTTAGCTGCTATTTCTGCTCAACCAGCTTTGATTGAAGAGATTAAAGAGAAGCAGCAACAGGATGACTTCTTGAGGAAGATCATCGAAGAAAGAGAATCTAAACCGAGACCGGGCTTCAGATTTGAAAATGATGTACTGAAATTCCAAGGAAGACTGTGTGTACCGAATGACACTGAACTGAAAAGAAGAGTTCTTCAAGAGGGCCACAACTCAAAATTTTCTATCCACCCAGGGAATACGAAAATGTATCAAGACTTGAAATTGAACTTTTGGTGGCCGGGGATGAAAAAGGAAATTGCCAACTTTGTGTCAAAATGTCTTCATTGCCAACAAGTCAAAGCGGAACATCAGCGACCCGCAGGCTTACTGCAACCCCTACCCATACCGGAGTGGAAATGGGAGCATATCACGATGGATTTTATCATTGGATTGCCTCGCTCCAGAAAAGGTATGGATTCAATTTGGGTCATTGTTGATAGACTGACCAAATCTGCTCACTTCTTACCTGTTAAGACAATTTATAATGCGGACAAATTGGCTATACTCTATATTGATGAAATTGTTAGACTGCATGGAGTGCCTGTGTCCATTGTTTCTGACAGGGATTCGAAGTTTACGTCGAGGTTTTGGCAAAGCCTACAGACTGCATTGGGGACTGAACTGAGACTGAGTAGTGCCTATCATCCTCAGACAGATGGCCAGTCAGAGAGGACCATCCAAACTCTGGAGGATTTATTGAGAATGTGTGTCCTTGATTTTCAGGGAAATTGGGAAAGTCATTTGCCATTGGCTGAATTCGCCTACAACAACAGTTATCATTCGAGTATTGGTATGGCGCCTTTCGAGGCATTGTATGGCAGAAACTGTAGATCTCCGATTTGCTGGGCAGAAGTTGGAGATGGGCCTTTGCTCGGGCCCGAGATTGTGTATGAAACGACTGAGAAAGTGAAACTGATACAACAGAGACTGAAAACTGCACAGAGTAGACAGAAAAGTTATGCAGATGTCAGAAGGCGAGACAGAGAGTATGAAGTAGGTGATCACGTCTTTGTGAAAGTGACACCAATGAAAGGCCAGACTCGTTTTGGAGTCAAGGGCAAGTTAGCGCCGAGGTATGTCGGACCGTATGAGATTGTTGAGAAAATCAATCCAGTGGCGTATCAAGTTGCGCTCCCTCCTGAAATGGAACATATGCATAACGTCTTTCACATCTCTATGTTGAGGGATTATCTCCGGGATCCATTCCACGTGATCGAGCCTACTCGGATAGTGTTGAGTGATGACTACACTTACGAGGAAAGGCCTATACAGATTGTAAATAGACGGATCAAGAAACTGAGAAACAAGGAGATCCCGCTAGTGAAAGTTGACTGGCAGAACCATGGTGGTGTGTATGCCACTTGGGAAAGGGAAGATGACATGGCTAAAAGATACCCAGAACTGTTTCCACTGAACCCTGTTTTCTTCCAGAATGAAGGTAACTCGAGTTTAGAGGACTAAACTCTTTTTAAGGAGGGGAGACTGTAACAACCCTCGTCACTGTTTACCGAATAAGCACTGATTACCGTTAAACTGAATTGATTATGACTGATAATTGAACCGAATAAATTACTGAACTGACTGGCTGAAACTGGAACTGAATTGATTGTGTATATGTTAGTTAAATTGCATTCTATCTGTCTGATTGATTATTTATCTGTTCATGTTTTATGTTTAAACTGCTAATTGAAGGCCTTATCGGCGGCCGAACCGTAAATTGATTGATGATTTGGAACCATTAGAATTTATATAATTTTATGGTGTATTTGATCAAAATGTGATTTGGTATGATTAAATTAGATTAAATGTTGATATATTGCAAACCTTGGCTTAATTACGGAATTGCCACTTAGTGGCCCATTACCTCACACACTTAGAGGCTTGCATACACTTGACCAAAACATTTTGATCAGTTATCTTCTCACACCCAACCGACCAAGAAGAGAATTAGAGAGAGAGTGAGAGATTTGGACTCAACTTTGGGGATTTAGCTTGAATCTTGAAGAATTGGGGTGTAGAATGTCAAGTTAAGTTTCCTCACCTTGTAGTTGGAACTCTAGGTAAGGAATTCATCCTCTTATTGTTGACATTGAGCTAAGTCTTGCATGGTTCATGCTTCATTATAGAGTTAATTCCTGTTTTAAGTTCAAACATGTTGAATTGGAACTCAATTGTTGCATGCATGTAAGTATTGTTGGATTTTGAGTTGAGTTCATGGCAAATTGTCACATGCATGTCCATGTTTTGAGAATAAACCATGTTTTCATCTTGTTTTTGGAACAATTGGCTCCTTAGAACACCAAATTGAAGTTTGGAAATGATTTGAATCCATGCATGTTGTATGTTCATCTTGTTCTTGAAAAATGGTTTGAAATTGGGGTTGAATTAAACACCCTTGGGCTTTGATTTCTTAAATTGAGCTTTGAATCATGTTATTCTATGGGTTTGCAAGAGTTTTTCCAGAAAATAGCCCAAGAGGATCGAAAATATTGCTTTTGAGCTTGGGACTCAAATCTGGAATTTCCAGATTTTGGTTGTCCGCTCGAGCGGGGGAAGTGCCGCTCGAGCGGGAAAATCGAGCTCCCAGCATCTTGCACTGCGCATCAGTCTGCTCGAGCGAAGTATTGGGCGCTCGAGCGGAGGACTGGGTGACACGCTCGAGCGGGCGTCGAGCGGAGATTTCACCTATCCAGTACTTTTTGGTCCGCTCGAGCGGGGATGTTGCCGCTCGAGCGGGGACCTTTGTTTGCTTGTCCGCTCGAGCGGGGAAATCTGCGCTCGAGCGGGACTCTGTTTCACTGAAAATTCTGCAAATGTTTTCTGAATACATCTTTGCATCCTCATTCCATCCTAGGCATTCCTAGGCCTAGTTTTAGACATCTTAGTGACGATATAGATGTAGAACACACCGAGGCATTATAGGGAGTTAATGTTTATCTTTCCCGACTGTGAAACTTAGAGTGTGTTCAATCTGTTAACTGTATAGGGTTGGCATTCCGAGGAACCGCGCTCTAGCCTACTGTAGCCCAATCTCTGTGAGTAACAATTGTGTAAAGATATGTTCAAATGATTATCTTCTGAAATACTGAACTGAACTGTTTACTGAATTGATATTGCTGACTGTACGAATGTATGTCCTATATTCTGAACTGTACTGTGGCATCCTTAGCAACTATTGTTTACTGTTACTGCTACTGTTTGAGAAATCTCTGCCATCGACGGTCTGTGAACGGATGGCCCCACCGACGGTCTATGAACGGGTGGATTTGTCTAATCGACTCGGTTCCCATGTTGGAACCACTACTGTTTACTGATTGATGGCCATCAATTGTTGTTCGGTCTTTTAAGACCTATCATTTACTGTACTGCTATGCTAATGGATGTACCACATATCACTGAATGACAGATATACTGAATCAATGAACTGTTTTCATTACTGTAAGGACATTCATTCTTAACTCCTTTACGCATTGTGTTATTCACTGGGCTTTAGCTCACTGCTCATATATATATGTAGGTGTACAGGCACCGGATCAAAGCTAGAAGCGTCGGAGTAAACTCCAGTTTTGTCAAGCCAACCAATGTGTCTCACTGCGAGGTTCCGAGCCTATCATGCTAAGGCTTAGGGGTGTTTTAGTATTTCCCCTTTTTGCACTGTCTCACTGCTTTGTAATAACCGAATGGATGGTATAGACTGAATATTTACTGTACTGTTAAGTGGGGATTAAGTCCCTGTTTCACTGAATGACATGTATATATATGTACTGTTCTGTAAATATGTATGAAAAATCTTTTTGGCATACAGACTGTCACAGCTCATTGGACATTATTTTATTTACTGTATTGGCTTCCGCCAGGCCCTGTACTCTGTCTTACTGTATTACTGTTAAGCAGGCCTTCGGTAATCTCGGATTACTGGCCGGTTACGGTGCTAAACCCATAGGGCCGGGTTTGGGTCGTGACATTCGCACTCGGCTTAATACCTCGTTGCTTGGAGGTTGTTGAGAGTTTTCAGTCCTTCACTGATAGCTTCAGTTGCGTCTTCCTCTGGTGAATAGGGTCCCTTTCCGGCAAATATGTTGATGACGGGGGAAAGACAGAACACCTGACTTGACTGTGCCCCTAGTTCATCACTTTGACCATTTTTTTAGTTTTCTACTAAAACAGTTTTGACCAAAATGAGAGTTAGATTAACTTGCTTGTTCGATTTTTGATTTGAAATCATGCAAGTCAGGCTACAAGCACTGAAAATTTTCCCGTCTAGGTCTCAGAAATGGTCTAGTTTTGGAAAATGAACTAGTTTTCGAGAAAATAGTCAACCTCAATAAAAATTTTCAAAAACTATTTTTGCAACCGGCCAATGCTCAACGAGCACGAAACTTACCCTCGAGATGCGCAACCTCGGATCGGAGGCAATGAAAAATTGCCCCTTGCTTGAAAGAGCTACACGGCAACGGAAAGTTGCCCCTGGGTTAAATGGCGACTCATAGCAACTCATGGCAACGGAAAGTTGCCCCTTGTTTGGATGATGCCGCGGCATGCTGAAAACCAGTCCTCATCAGTGATGCTTGCAAATGAACTCTCGGACACGGAGAAGACGAGACGGTCAAAACCAATATATGGACACAATCACTGTGAAAGCGTTGGTGGCTGGACTTCGAAATGAAGTTGCCTACGTATCCCAAACATGGGAATCAAGCCTTACGTAGTTCCGGTTAAGCTACACTCGGGTATTTTAACCTTCACCTTTTTTGGACTCTAACTTTTGCCAAGGCGCCCGATGCGGGTTTTCGACCTTGCGAGCTTTTTTTCTCTTCTTTTTCTTCTTTTCTCTTTTCTTTGTTTGCATATATTTTTTTGTTTTTGTATTTTTGCATTTTTTGTATGTTTCTCTCTTTCTTTTTTTTTTTCTTTTTTTCTTTTTTTGTATATATTTTTCCTTGCTCTAACTTTTGCCTGAGTCGCCCTTCCGGGTTTTCGACCCAGCGAGTCTCTCAAAGGGTAAAAGTGTAACAAGTCCATGCCAAATGGTTTTGAGATTGAAGCCCTCTGTATCCAAGAGAGTGGCTGTTGTATTTGATTTGCAGACGGATTCATCACGGTTGCTTCACGGGTTTCTTGTGGTGAGATCCGACCTTCTTGATCTGATTTTGGTGCCTCTTGTTCGAGGGCTGCTTCAAACCAGGCCACATGGGCCTCACATGACGGTTGATCGTTGAACATTCTGAATGGGTTCAAGGTTCGAGAACAGATGGATTGGATCTTGAGGCTGAGAGCGATCCTAGGCTGCATAATTTCAAGAGCGATTCCACACAGGTCTTCACAGGGCCGCGCAAAACATTTTATTTTTAAAATTTTTTCAGAAAGCGACAAATCGCTCGTGCTGAAGATAGTGTGAAACCAGTCTGGGTCAAGCTAGGGTCCTTCTCAGTACTCACGCTAACAAGCACGATTTCATTCATAAAAAGGCTTAGCATGCCTCACCTTCTCTCAAATTGATCAAAGTTTTGCAAAACCCGAGAAATTCCTTCCTCTTCGTTTTCATCACCACAGTGCTCAAAAAGGTTTTGGAAAAACTTAGGTCATTACAATGATTTTCAGGGAACAAGAGAGCTGGTGGAATGTGCTGTTGTCCCATTCAAATCTTCTGGCACAACCAGCCCAAAATAGCAATAAGCACGAAAACATGATAGCCGCAGTTGTTTCATTTAGATTTCCTGGATGCAACTGGCTCCACAGCAGAGACAGACTCAAAAAGAAAGCAAAAGGAGTAATTACAAAACAAAACGGTGTTTGAGGCAACAACCCCAGAATCACCTGGTATTCTATACAAAGGGACTGACTCGCTACAACAAGACGGACCCTTAAGCGAAAAGGACTGACTCACGACAATGAGACAGACTCAAAACAAAACAAAACAAAAGACCGACTCGACACCTAAACCAGAATTTACAAAACTAGCAATCGCAGATGCTCAAAAATGCGTGCCAGACGCCACATCCAAAAATACACCAAGCGCTGCCCGCAGGTGGTTCACTCCCTAGTTACATACTCGCAGTATCAGTATCCTCACAATCCAATAGCTAGGTAGTAACGGACTTGGCTGAGGTGGGCGGGAGGATAACCTCGTTGTCGATCAAATCTTACACCTCATGACGGAGGCGGAAACAATTATCGGTAGCATGACCTGTTTGCTGGTGGTACACGCAGTACAAGGCAGCATCATATGTGGGAGGGAGATTCTTCGGGAGAGGCCTGGGCTCCAAGGGTTTAAGGTGTCCCCTTTCGGCTAGGATCTGAAGTGCCTTGGACAATGGCATATAAAGAGCATGAAAGACCCTGCGCCCTCGGGGCAGGTACTTTGAAGTTTGAGTATTCTTGCTAGACGCACTAGTGAAAGGGTCGGCAGGCACTACCTTGACTTTCTGGTCTTTCTCGGGTGCAGGGTTGGGAATGGGAGGAACTGTTCTGGCATGACGGGGCCTATCCCGGTTTTCTGACTGGCTTGTACTGCCTTTGGCTGGAGCGGGGAAAACATCATCCACAGTCTTGGTTAGGACTACGAATACTAGCTGTTTACTCATCCCCCCGGCTTTCAAAGCCTCGACTGCCCACAGCAATTGTTCAATGGGATCGGCATCTGCCTTCACTTTGTCTTTACCTCTGGCCTCAGCCTGATCGAGGGTTTGGGTTGATGTTGGCATGTCATTGTTATAGTTGGAGGCCATCTCCGGTTGGCTAAGCTCGATCACAATCCGTCCCAGCAATGGGGGCTCCTGTGGTACAAAACTTCTGACATATGGTGCGGCTGGTGGAAAAGCTGACATTCCGTAGGCGAGATCCGCCACGGACCTCTGGAGGTCACCTATCATCCCCATCAACTCGAATGTGGTGGGCTCACGAGCCTGATACAACTGGGGTTCCCAAATCGGGCGCGCAGCAGGCGACCTGGTTGGATGCGGCACATCGACATTGGTCTCACTTTGCAGAGTGATTTCTTGATCTAATGCGGCTGTCATAACCACAATCTCTTCCGAATTTTGCATCATCATAGGTCCACTGTTCTGAGCGGTGACTGACGGATCAGATATCTATCCTGCCTCAGCAAGGGGGGAACACTGACTATTCTGGATCAACTCTCTGAACTGAAAGGAAAAACAAGCAGCATTTCAGCCCAAACAGATCCAACGCAGGTGTAGCCGAATAACTGTACCCTACTACTGATCACTGTTTCCCAAAATCTCTGCCTCAAAACACTAAATCAGATACCCACAAATATAACTGATTCTCATAAATACTGACACTGGTGCCCTCAGGCCTGATACTCACACTTGCAAACTGATATGCGCGTTCCTGTAGAGATACACTCTAAAAAGCACATAGCAAGTAAATGAGAGCCAAAACACCCCTATGTTAGGGTAGGATTTCCCTGTCCTATTTTGTCAAGAGCTAGGGTTTCACTATGCACGCAGCGGCTTCAAACAACCTAACATCGGGTAAGCAACATGTCCTAGCTTGGAATGGTCACTATGGATTTCGATATGCACTAGGTCGAATGGTCGAAAAAGGTGCCCCGGTAAAAATTGGGGTTTGTGTTCCCATACTGGCAGAACCCGCAACCGGTCAGCCTTATGGCATGCTTTGACAAAGTCATGCCTCCGGCAAACCACTCAGGAATAGCAGATAGCCAACACAGTGTCCTAGGCGCACCAATGCACATGCAATGCAAAGAAACACATAAGTGAAATCAAAACAGAATATCACGAATTCGGGTCAAGCTCTCTAATCTCCCCAGCAGGGTCGCCAAAAACTGTAGGCGCGCCTTTGGGCCTCACTACAGTTCGGACTCAATTTGTGCCACGGTTCTTAATCTGAACCAAAGAGTCCAAATCCGGCAAATCGTTTTGAGAAAAAAACAGATTTTTGTAAAGAAGCGCCAAACATGGACTGCTTTGCCAGATATAGAATCGCCACCTAAACATTTTTTATTGGGGAATTTAGGAAACCCTGACTCGGTGCCAAAGGCCACGTGTCCGTCATCACCAAAGTTGCCTCGGCTCGGGAACTTGGGTACGATTGGGGAAGGTCAGCTATGAGCACCCCCTCTCGCCCGATCCGAAGATCGGCCTCTACTAACCATGATATCCAATTTTGAAAACATTATGTGTTCTTGTTCCGGTTATTAGCCTAGAATTACTATGTTATGCGCACAGCAAACAAGTATAGACTAGATCGCCTAATTTGGAACAAAACATTGCATATCCGTTTGTTTGGAAAACGCTTTGGAATTTGCTACTCGCAAGTAGGCTAAAATACGGATTTCAACGAGTTGTCCTAACTCAAACAACCCAACCTTCACCCACAGGCATTCAGGCAGTTATATCACATAAGCATCTAGCCACATGATAAGCATGTTATTATGTTAACATTCACACTCATGCGAAATGCTAAAGCATAAAATACTTACAGTGTACTCCGTGCCAAAACAGGAACATGTTAGCAATCATGCATGATCCAAGTCCATGTTTAAATGCCTAATGCAACGCATACGGAATGTCACTAGAGTAGGCTTGGCTAGTCTATACATGACATGTGAAAATGCACAAGTAGCATGTATTTAAGTCAGATTTGAAATACATATGCAGTTAGTATGATGCGCCGAGCCCGGTACATGTAAGACAAATGAATGGATGCACGCATGCATAGCATAAGGTATGCTAAATTAAACATGACCTAATACTAACCATCAAAAGCAGGTAAGTAAAAGGGAGAAAGAAGCGGGGGTTGGAAGACATGCACACACGCACCCACACTTATTACAAATACGCCCTCACTCGGAGGGACCGAAAGAATAATACAATTTAACTAACCAACAAGCTAATTAAATATTACAAATCAATTAAATTAGCTAAGCTAATTAACTAATCTAATTAAGCAGTAAACAACGGCCTCGGGAAGAGGGCCTAATGCATGCGTGTTCGGGTTTGCTCGGAAATCCACCGCCATGCACAAGTTGCATCTGTTTTCCCTATTCTGCTCCTCTGAAAATTGCACAACTCCCAAGGTCGCTCCTCTGAGTGCTGTAGAACACCACCGGCTAAAGGAGTTGGTCACCGGCCATGTATAATGGTCACCGGCCACAAAATACTCCATCGGCCAACAATGGATGGCCGGTCGGCACTAAAGATGGCCGGCCGGCCAAATCTTCCTGCAAAAACTGGTTTGACAGCAGCAGAGGACAGAACTTGGCATGGCAATACATTTCAAGCAATGTATGCACCAACCATATTCCTTATCATGTGTATGGCTCAAAGGAGGATGGGTCTCGATTCTCGGAGCACCAATCACGCATTTCCATGCATGATGGCCCAAAGAATCAAGTGTGCATGTTGATATGGAATGCCATGCACATAAGCAAATAAAAGGGCTCAACCTCTATCACAAGCAATTCAAGAGGCAAAGCATGCATGCCAATGCAATGCAATCCTAAGCATGTCAACCAGTATGCCAAATGGACAATGCAAGCAAGCAATGCATGTTAGGCGCACAACCTAAAGAAGCATGTAAGGCATGAAGCAATGCAACCTACAAGTATGCAAGATGTAATCTAAACATACAAGTATGCAAAGCATGCGACACCATACAAATGGGACCAAGCATGCGACAACACACAAGGTAAGCATGCAACACATGCTAAGGGAGGGACTTACACTAATTGGACAGCCCTAAACTAGGTCCAAAATAGTGGCCAATGCTATGGAAGTGAGGTCCAAAACACACACACACATGCATGCAAATATGGTCCAATTCCAAAGTGTAAAGGGACAACTTCTAAGCACACTTAAAAGGAGGTAAACATGGACAATTAGCATGCAAGGTAAGCTCTGAAAAATCATGTCAAAGTGGTGCCAAGCCAAGCCAAGCCAACAAGACAAGCATAAGCATGCAATTAGAGGTCCAAAACATGGAGCATGAGATGACAACCTTATGAAACATTAAAGGGACATCAAATGCAAGCATGTAAGCACATCATGAGGTTTGAAATAACACACCAAGTGATCCCAAACCACTGAAACAAAGCAAGGATGGCATGTTAAAGGGGCCAATGCTTAAGGCATACAAGAGGGATTGCATGGTAGCTATACAAAGCAAGTCATGAATGACTCAAATGACCTAAAATAGTCCTCAAGCACACTAAAATATGCATAAAAGCTTCACAAAGCTTGGGCAAAATACATGAGCATGGTAGTCTAAATGCTATGCATGTATGGAGGCAAATCATGGCATTACAAGGCATGTATGCTAAGCAAGTATGGTGTACCAAAACCAACTAAACACAATGCTATATTATGACATAATAAGCATAAAAATCAGCCAAGGCATGGCCAACATGAACCTAAACATGGTGCTCATTAAAGAGGCAAAAATGGCCCTTTTCAAGGACAACAAGGAGAGGGGGTGGCCCTCTCCTTCCTAGGACCTCAAGGCACCATCCTCATCACTAAAATCCCTCAAGATTTCAGTGGTGAGGAGGCCCAAACACAATGGTCCTGGAGCTCAACCAAAATGGCACAAAACAAGGGCCAAACAAGCCTTAAGAGGGGTCAAACAACTCCAAAGCTTGAAATACCCTTAACAAACTATTTAGAGCAGATAAAAACAAGATTTTTCTATGTTATATGTTCAGCTAAAAAACCATTACAAGATAGGAAAAAAGAGTGTTCAAAAATGGAGGAAAAAGAGCAAGTTTGTTACCCTTGAAGACCTCCTTCACCAGTGGTGGTCCAACTGCTTTTCCAAGCTCAAAACCAGCTCCAAAACTTCAAAACAACCCTCAAGGGCCTCAGCTCCAAGAGAAGGTGTGATGGTGGGTGTTTGTGTACAAAAGTAAGACAAAAAAACACACAAGGCAAAGGAAAGAGAGAAGTATAGAGATAGGATAGATTCACAAACCCTAACCCTAAAACCAGAGCTCTCTAGGAATGTTGTCTAACTTGTCTCACCCTTAACAAGAGAGAAGAGCCCCTCTTTTATAGACAATTTGTCTTGTAAAGCTTCCAAAGGAAGCTAACAAGAAGGAAATCCATCCATACACGTATATGGAGGGGTTGAAAGTGTATGCCAGCTGCACAAAAATATCTGCAAAAGCAGATACACAGTAGTCGGCCGGCCAAAAATGCAATTGACCAAAGAAAGATAGCCGGCCGGCCATCTATAGTGCCGGCCGGCCAAACATTTGGCCGGTGGCAACAAAACACAGCCAGTGGCCTCAAGCCATGGCCGGTGGAGTGTGGGGATGGCCCACAAGCCATTCCTTGCCCCTCCAAGGCAAAGCACAAGTGTTTGGTGCAAAACCAGACACGAAACAGTCGAGTCGAGAGATCCTGAGGCAAGGCGCGTAGCCGAGACCTCCGGGAACTCAAGACGAACACAAACATAGATGATCACCGAGTGTTCAAGCGGTGACGTCAAAGTCTTGAGGACAGTCAAAAATAGGGTGTCTACACGCCTTGGATTACATTTATGACCAATCGAGGCAGATGCTCTGCGTTTGGTTCTGGTGGAGGATTCCCCGGTTTAGTTACTACTTTGTTCGGATCGATGTATTCTTGGAGGTGCCCGGCAGCTACCAAATCCTCTAGGTTTTGCTTCAATGCTCGACAGTTCTGAGACATATGCCCCCTATCTTGGTGATAGGTGTATCTGAGCTTCTGGTTTTGCCAAGCTAGGTCTCCTAGCATCTTTGGCGGCTAGGTAAAGAACGGTTCTCTCTTGATTTTCTCCATAATACAATAAATAGGCTCCTTGAAGACCGTAATAACTGTTTCATGGGAGTTAGACTTGTCTACTTCATTCACTGTGATTCCTCGAGGTTCCCCTCGGTCTGCCCTTCTTCTGTTCCCCCGAGTTGTCTGTTCGGCCGATGCCACCTCGATAGGGATTTGATCATCTTCGAGGCGAGCGTACTACTCAATCCTGGCATGTAAATCCTTCAGTGCTGTGGCTGGTCGTTTGGTAAGTGATTGTCTCAGCTTGCTTTTCAAACTAGACCGTGTTTAAAGGACATTACAGTCATCTATTCACTACAGACATTTTCCTCCAAATCATTATACTCTTCCTAGTACCTTTTTGCATAATTACGCAGTGTTTCCTCTTGTTCCTTTCGGAGACCAAACAAGGTGTCCGACTCTTTCGGGATTTTGGTGTTGGAGACAAATCTAGCCAAGAACTCTTCAGAGAGCTGCTTCCAATCGTAAATTGATCTTGTAGGGAGATGATCGAACCATCAGAGTTCGGATTCTCCCAGGCTGGATGGAAAGACTTTGCACATTAGTGCCTCATCTCGGCTTCACAGAGACATCATCTGCCGATAGTGGTTGATGTGTGTTAATGGGTCTGACTTCCCATCATATGACGTGAATTTTGGTGGAGTGAACTTCTTGGGAGGTCTCATAGCTTCGATATTTGGGAAGAAAGGAGTGGAGACGAGCCGATATAGTGCTCAGTGCTCTCTTTGATGGACAGTACGATCAAGGTGTTGAGCCTAACGCTCTCGTCGTTGCTCATTTTGTCTGTTTTTGACCAACTAGGTACGGAGATCCTAAAGAGGATACTCTGTCTGCTGACTAGTCATTTTCTACCTCTTAGCTCTCTTCCGGCGTGAACCACGAGTGTGGCTGCTCGCTGCTTCACTTTGCACCGGGATTGGCTAACGTTGCTGCCTAGACTCATTTCTGGGACTTTCTTTAAGGGTGGTTCCAGGGATGGGCGTCAATTACCAAGGCCACTCTCCATCTCCATCGTCGATTATTATTATCGAATTTTGATTAGCATTTTTTTTAGGGGAAGGGGTTTTGATTGTTGATTGGTAACTATGTTACTCATCAGACTTATGAGTACATAAAAATAATAATTCAGACTAGACTTGTTTTGGAAAGTTGGGTAAAAGACTTTTTGACTTTTTTTAAAAAACATGTAAAAAAAATAAAGAGGTGACGTAACCCAAAATAAGCTAAAAACTACGAATTAAGGGCACAGCAGTGACTATTGTGCCTCAATTTGATGTGTATTATGGGCTTATTTTTATGATTTGAACTATTTATTTTGTAGGGTTTGTTGAGTACTTCATGCCTACCAAAAATCATGTTAATCGAATATCAATAACTATATGATCAAATTGCATATTTTTTTTTTTTTTGTCATTTCTCAAAAGAAAAACTTTTTTTTTTATTATCGATCATATAGTTATTGATATCCGATTAATATGATTTTTGGTACGCATGAAGTAATCAACAAACCCTACAAAATGAAACGGTTTGAATTATAAAAATAAGCTTATAATACATCTCAAATTGAGGCACAACAGTCACTGTTGTGCCATTAGCACAGCAGTGACCCTTAATCCAAAAAGTAATTAGCTTTTAGCTAAGTTCAGAATATAAGTAGATAAAAAGAGATTTATAAATAAATGCCCCTACTTTTTATTATTAACATTATTAATTTATTGACACTTTTTTCCTAATATAATATATTGGATTATAAAATTTGATCAATTTCAACTTTAAAAAATTATATCTCCAAAAATAATTGCAATTAGTATAGTCAAATAATATTCTATAAATAATTTATATTTATTAATGATCCATTACTTTTAAATAATTCACCAATTCAAAAGTTTTTTTTTTTTTAATTCTATACATCTTTATTTTTAAACTATTAATACTATAATATATTGTTTAGTTTACTGAAATAAAATTGAATTGTATCAAATAGTTATTCCTTAGTATTTTTATATAATGACTATTCCCTCATAATGACGAATGATAATTTTGTTTGTAATATGTTTTAACAAATCAAACGTGAAGATGAATATTATGATAAAATAATTGTTCCATTCAATCGCATTTCAATAAATTATATATAATTTAATACTGAAATAATTAATCAAATACAAATTAAGATCAAAATTATTTCAAGACTTTATTTTAAGATCAAAATTAACCTCTCTTTTTTTGGAGGGGGAGGGAGGGTTTGATTATTGATTGCCATGGCTACTAGCCACTAAGCATCCCCTCCTCCCTCCCTCTCTCTTCTCTCTTGTCACTTTGTATTAAAATTGTTGTTCTAATTTTGCCCTTGTTGATTGCCATGGCTACTAGCCACTAAGCATCCCCCTTCTCCCTCCCTCTCTCTTCTCTCTTGTCACTTTGTATTAAAATTGTTGTTCTTATTTTGCCCCCATAAGCCAAGCTAGCGTGGCCACTCTCCTCTGATTGGCGATTGTGATTGTTGAGTTTTGATTGGCCTTTTGTCGGGTTTTTGTTGCCATGGCAATTGGCCACTAAGAGTTATTTCTCCCTCTTCTCTTTGTATTAAATTTATTGTTGAAATTTTTAATAGTGCTTTATTTTGAAGGAGTAGAAGTTGGAAGATGGCTGGGGTGGCTGAGGGAGTACTACTGGTCAGTGGTGTTATTTAATTAGAGAGCGGGGGAGTATAGTATGAGATGGTAGAGTAAAATCGTAAAGTATTGCATTGTGGACTGGGCGGTATTATTTGGGTTTGTGAAATTAATCATGAGTTATATTTTAATTATTCAAATGATTTATTTCTTAGGTCATTTTGTGTAGATTATCCACGCACAAAAAATCAATTCAATCTGATATAACTGAGAGGGGGGAGTAGAGTATGAGATGATAGAGTAGAATTGTAAAGTAATAGATTTTGGACTGGATGGTATTATTTGGGTATGTAGAGTTCATTATGAATTTTGTTTCGATCATTCGAATGTTTATTTTTTAGGTCATTTTGTGTATATCATCCACACAAAAAATAATTCAATCCAATATAACTACATAAATTTTATTAAATTTGTCTATGAAAAAATAAATAATAAAAATGATTTCAATGAATAGCCCTATAAACTGCACAAAGCAATACCTTAAAATATTACATTATTCTGAAGAATCAATAAAAGAATTTCTTGTGCTAATAAAAAAAAATTATAATGTATTATGATGTTAATACTATATTTGACCATTGCCTCTCTTTTATCATAGTAATATATGTTATTTAAATAAATTATTTTTATGAATTTCATTTACAGGCTTGAATAATTTCTAGGGGCATTTATACATAAGTCATAATTTATGAATTTATATTCAATTAGGTCGTAACTAATATTTTTTTGACTTTCAAATCCTATTAAATTTTTAATAGTCGGAATTACCCTTCAAATAATGATTGTTCATCATTTATCATTATCTATAAAAGAACATAATTCTTTGACATTTATTTTGATTTTCAAAATCTTAAAATATCAATTTTCAAATTGCAAAAGAAAAAATACCTGCGAAAAAGAAAAAAAAAAAAAAAAGAAAGAAAAACACTAATGTTTTTATTTTTTTAAATTAAAAAAACTAAATTATTTTTTGTGCAAAACTGAAAATTTTGTCTCTATAAAGGAGTATGATGATGAAACATTGATGTGCAAAACTAAAAATAAAAAACTTTAAAAATAAAAAAAAACTAATAATATTCTCCTTTTTAAAACTGGAAAAAATTAATAATGTTCTCGGTTTTATTTGATAGTTGAATCAAACCAATAAATAGAATGGCAAAAACGTTTAATCGCATGCTCTATTTTATTTTTCCATCAGTTAGTGAAACAATTATCTAGAACATTACTATGTAAAATTATAATATTCTTAGTTTTAAAAATTGAAAAAAAAAACTGATAATATTCTCAATTTTACTAAATAGAACTTATTGATTTAAAATTTTTTAAATAAAACCTAAGTTATCATAACATTTGTAAATAAGACTTTTAAGTAATTAACTCTAATTTCTCTCAGTTGATTCCATTTTGATATTTCCAAACATTACTATTACACGTGATTTTAAATAACAATACAATTATATATCCACACAACATGAAAAACATTTATTTCAAATCCCTAAAATACTGAATATATATATTGATTGATAAATTCTTTATTACAAATCACATCAATTAAAAAGAGCGATGCTAGGTAGCTTGAGCGAGAGTATCGCTCGAATGGCTCGAAATTTATCTTGTCGGTCTTTCAGGTGGACGTCCAGCCGGTCGTCTGGGTAAATGTCCGGCGAGGAGGCTGACATCCGCGCTCGACAAAGGTGACAACCGTAATAGATAAGTTTTCACCCGGTTGTCCGGACGAACGTTCAGTAAACACCCATTCGAGCCATTTAAGCCCCTTTTCTAGCCCTCAAACATTTCTTAATTAAAAAACAAAAAAACTAATATATATAACTATGTTTGAGGAAGCACTATGGCAACCAGGGGTCAACACGGGCGTCCATGGCGAATCGGTAATGTCTATGTGGGGCAGTCCAGTAAGCAGGGGAATGGAGGATGGCAACCAGTGGTCCGCAGACATGGCGGTAGAGGAGCTGGGGCAAGGGGAGATGGGCACTTAAGGGAGAACAACATACACTCTGTTTTTGTGGATGACATACCAGAGTCTATGGGGGTGTCAGGGTTAGAAAAAATCTTCTCCAACTATGGAGTTGTGCTGGATGTGTATATTCCAAACAAGAGAAGACGTTTCACAGGGTCTAGGTTCGGTTTTATACGGTATGACTGCCCGGTAGCAGCGGACATGGCTGTGCTCAAAGCACATGGCCTTTGGTGCGATGATAAAGCCTTAAAGGTCAAAATGGCGGAGTTTAGTAAGGAACATGCGTATAACTAGAATAAGGCTCCTACATTACAGAAGGGATGGGTCATGAAGGGTAACCAACCTGTACGTGCTACTCACGAGGGGAGCAAGTCATACGCCGATGCATTAAGAGGCAATGCTCGTCAACCTAACTCGGCTCATACGATTAAGGTTCAGAGAGGAGGGAATGGGTGGCTGTATGAAAGCGCTGTGGCAAGATTAAATTCACATCTCTCGATTGAAAATTTTAAGGCTGAACTACAGAGACGAGGTTATGGGGATATCATAGTTCGGGCAGGAGGCGGACGTCAGATACTTCTCTCGTTTCAATCAGTGGTAGCTTTGAAGGAACAACTGCTGCTAATGAAGGAATGGATTCAAGAGTAGTGCGAGTCGATTGCGGAATGGGATGAAAACATGGAATTGGATCAGGTCAGGTAGGTGGGTTAAGTTGTTATGGGGTGCCACTGACCCTATGGAATAGTAATACTTTTTGTGGCATTGGTCGAGAGTGGGGTGAGGTGCTCAAATTGGATGAGAGTACCATTAATGTGTCCTCTTTTCACTGTGGGAAAGTGTAGATAGAAACTAGTTGTATGACTACCATCAATCACACAGTCAATCTGGAATGCAAAGGTGCGATTTACCCTGTTCGGATCTGTGAGGAACAGATCATAATTTCGCAGGTTGTGAAAGACCATTGCATTTGTCAATCTTTTATGAGGAACAATGAGGCAAGTTACAACTCAGAGGAAGAAGTCGAGAACATTGCAGATAGAGGCAGTAGGCAAGAAGAAGAAGATGCTAACGTGGCTGTCCAAGTGGGTGCTGAGGTGGATAAAGCCTGTGGGGTGGAATCAAGAGGTAGGGCGATAATTCAAGTCTCGAGTAATGGCTTGGAGGAGGAAGAAAGATTGAGGGAGGTTTCGGTGGTGGAGGAGTCAGGCACGATGGTGGCACTGTCCGAGGAAGGCGTTGCACTCGATAAAGGGATGTCAGCAGTAGGTGAAGCAATCAAGGAGGGTACAGGTAGTGGGAATGAGGAGGCGTGCACTCCAGGTTTTATAAAAAGCTTGAGTGGTTCTGTTGGTCTTCAACCAGGAATTAATCTGGAAGTGGCGTTGTATAGGGACCACTTGGGTATAAATAAGGAGGGGCCGGCCCATTGGGCTGTAAACCCATGTAATGGATCTGAGTTATGCACTCCAAATTTTAGTAATTCTGTCAATGGGCATGAGAAGCCCAATTCCGTGGAAACGAGGGTGAACCCAGATCCACTGCGGAAGGATAAACAAAAGGCGAAGAGAGAGGCTAGTACTCGGCAGAATATTCTGAAGCAAGGGAAGTAGGAAGGGGGGAGGAAAGCCATGATGTCCAAGTTGAATTTCGGGAAAGGGGCAGTCTTCCGCACTGCTACTGCTGCGATTTCCCTCTCCATGGCCAGCAAGGCCACTGCAGATCGGTCCCGAGTTTCAGAGGCAGCGGCAACTCTCCAGATCAGGAAAGTGCTGGGTGTAGTTTGTGATGGCAAGGAGGAGGCGATTCTTAGTAAGCTAGAGGAACTAGAGGCCAATGATAAACGGAGAGTGGCCAGGAGGAGTGTTGGAGCCAGTTGAGCTGCAAGGTTCAAGGTGATTATGGAGTATATATTAATTTGTTATGAAGATACAATCTTGGAATGTCAGAGGCTTGGAAAGACCTGAGAAAAGGAGAAAGATTAGACAAAACCTAGCAGAAAGGAAAGTCAGTTTGGTGCTGATCCAAGAAACAAAGTCCTCTTCTATCACTTCCGAAATAGTTAGATCCATCTGGTACGAGGACAATTTTGCGTATTTAGCTGTGGATGCGGAAGGCCGTGCTGGTGGGCTGCTCTGTATATGGAATCCGAGGGTGTTCCAGATGGAGGCTTGCTGTGGTCATCGCAATTTCATACTCTTGGCAGGTACTTTATTCTCCTCTTTTAACTGTGTAGTAGTTAATGTGTATGGCCCGTCGGATGTGGTTAAAAGGCAAGAAGTTTGGGATATTTTTGCTCGGTTGAAGAATAATTTTTTGGGCCCATGGTGTATGGGGGGGACTTCAATGAAATAAGAAATATTTCCGAAAGAATTGGATGTTCTAGACGTGACAGAGGAATGAGGGATTTTAATTCCATGATAGATCAATTAGAATTGTTTGATCTACCAATGCTGGGGAGGAAGTTTACATGGTGCAATTCACAAATTAGAGAGAAGTGGAGCCGTATAGATAGATTCTTGCTCGATCCTGTATGGCTTGAAAATTTCAATCTCAAGTTATGGGGACTCTCCAGGCAGCTGTCTGACCACTGCCCTATACTTTTGATGGAGGATGAAAGGGATTGGGGTCCGCGACCTTTTCGGTTCATCAATGCGTGGGCTACTCACCCTACCTTCGTATCTGTAGTGGAGAAAACTTGGTCAGAATATCAAGTTAAAGGGTGGGCTGGTTTCCGCTGCCTTATGAAGTTTAAAGCTCTGAAACAGAAGCTAAAAGTGTGGAATTCTGCTGTGTTTGGGCTGATTGAAAATAAGTTGAAGATTGTTGAAGAGGAAGCCCATGCTATTGAATTAATTGCAGAGGAAAGAGTGCTCCTGGGGGATGAACAACTTCGTAGGCAGGAATTAAGGGGGGAAATATGGAAGCTGAATAAAACGATGGAACGGATCTGGCTGCAAAAGTCCAGAATTAATTGGGCCACAAAGGGAGATAGGAACACAAGGTACTTTCATATTATGGCCAACAGTAGAAATAGCAGAAATTCTTTATGCTCAGTATTAGTGAATGACACAAGGCTTGAGGAACCTTCGGAGGTTAGACATGCGGTGAAGAACCATTTTTTGACCCACTTTTCGGAAACTTGGGCGGATAGGCCTAAACTGTCCGGCCAGTTCAAAAATATTGGTGGTACGCATGTAGCAGACTCCTTGGAAGCAGAGTTTACAGAAGAGGAAGTCAAATATGTTATCACAAGAAGTGATGGCAACAAAGCACCAGGGCCGGATGGATTTAACTTGACCTTCTTTAAGAAATGCTGGAGTATTGTCAAACCTGAGGTGATGCAATTTTTTAGGGAGTTTCATCAGAATGCTAATCTGGCTAGGGGGATAGGTAGCACTTTCATTGCGTTGATTCCAAAAGTAGATAGCCCGTCCAGCCTGAATGAATATCGGCCCATTAGCCTCATAAGTTCGTTGTACAAAATTCTGGCTAAAGTCTTGTCTAATAGGTTGAAACCTGTTCTGCCCATGATTATTAGCGAGTCCCAAACAGCTTTTCTGGGGGGTAGACACATCTTGGATGGGGTTCTTATAGCCAATGAGATAGTTGATGGGTGGCGTAAATCGAACAAGAAAGGTTTGGTACTCAAACTAGACTTCGAGAAGGCTTATGATTCAGTCAACTGGGAGTTTCTGTTCCACATGGTATCCAACTTTGGGTTTGGGGAAAGGTGGGGGCGATGGTTGCGAGCGTGTGTTACATCCACAAGAGTGTCAGTCTTAGTGAACGGTTCGCCTACTGAGGAGTTCCGCCCTCAGCGTGGTTTACGACAAGGTGATCCATTGTCCCCTTTTCTATTTAATGTTGTGGCTGAGGGTTTGAATGTCTTGTTCGAAAGAGCAAAGGATCTAGATTTAATCAAAGGGGTGGTGATTGGAAATAATGGGGTCAAAGTATCGCACCTTCAATTTGCGGATGATACAATCTTGTTCTGTGAAGCCGAGTGGATGGAAGTGGTGACTATCAAAAGAATCCTTCGGTGCTTTGAAATTCTATCAGGGCTGCGAATTAACTATCACAAAAGTGTGTTAGCTGGCATTGGAGTGGAGGAAGGGCTGATGCAAGGTTTTGCCACTATGTTAAATTGTGCCTACCAGGACTTTCCGTTAAAGTTTCTCGGGCTACCTCTTGGTGCTAACCCTAGTAGGAAGATCACATGGAAACCAGTCTTGGATAAGTTTAAACAGAAATTGTCCACATGGAAAAGAAGGGTGTTATCGTTTGCTGGAAGGCTAACCTTGATTAAGTCTGTTATGAGTAATTTGCCTATCTACTATTTGTCGTTATTCAAACTACCAGTGGGGGTGGCAAAAGAAATTGACAGAATTCAATCTAACTTTTTATGGGGAGGGTCAGATCTAAGAAGGAAAGTCCATATGGTTAGCTGGGCTAACATGGCCAAATCAAAAACTCTGGGAGGCTTGGGCCTTAGAAGCTCATCGGACATGAATATTTGCTTATTACTGAAATGGTGGTGGAGGTTTGGGGCTGAGACTCACTCTTTATGGAAGGAAGTCATTTGCTCAAAGTATAATATGAGGGGTGGGAGTTGGCTGCCACATATGGAAGGAAATTGTAGAATCTCAAAAATCTGGTCAGATATCATTCGTGCAGTGACCTCCAAGCCAGTGATTCATAATGTGTTCCTTGCAAACATTGCAATTCAGTTGGGGAATGGGCAGAGAGCTCAGTTCTGGTCTGATAAGTGGGCAGGGGAGTTGTGCCTTAAGGAAGAATTTCCCAGACTTTTTTCTCTATCTACGGAAAAGAATGGATCAGTTGCTGAATTTTACACCAGACGAGGCGGGAATCAAGGCTGGCAACTCGGCTTTAGGAGAACTCTACTGGCGTGGGAAGAGGAGGAGGTTAATAAACTACAAGCTGCAACCAGAGCGGCGCCAGTACCCACGGACTTAAGCCCAGATATATGGAAGTGGAAGGCTGACCCATCGGGGGTCTTTTCTGTTGCATCTGTGTACAAGTGCTGTGAATTATCTTTGGGGCCAGTTAGGAACACGGCAACGGCTGTTTGGAATAACTATGCTCCACCAAAAGTCAAATTCTTCGGCT
>JAXFYN010000146.1:169018-332476 GCA_036172215.1 Camellia granthamiana
CCAGGCTGCTTCGCTCTGGCTCTGCCGGCCATTTCCTTTCCTTTCCTTACCCAGTCTTCTTTGGTGGGCAGATAACCCAGTCCAAAGGTATGTGGATTGTGTGGCACTTCGGCCAACGCTGCGACTCCTTTCCTGCCGCTTCTTCCCAATCCCATCCCGGGGATATGTTGTAGCTTGTTCATGAGGTAGACGGCTTGAGCGCTGACATACACACCCTCATTCACAGCCATAATGTTTTGCACCACCCGGGCCTCGACCAAAGTAAATCCTGATATGAACATGTCCTCCATGCCGTGTTCAATCTCCAGGACTGGCGTAGATATCTCTGGAGGGGGATGGATTGATGAATTCCCAAACACAATGGCTACTCCCTTTCCATAGGGGTATTTTACCATTTGATGTAGAGTAGATGAGACGGCCTTCACCTGATGCAACCAGGGTCGCCCCAAAAGCATGTTAAAGGATGCAGGGACCTCCAAGACATGAAAATCTACCTCGTGTTGTCCAGGCCCAATCTTGGTTTGGATTTTTACTGTCCCTAGGACATCCCTACTTGTATTGTCGTAGGCTCTGATTACTTGAGTGGTCGGTGTAAAGTCCGCAGGCTTCAACCCAATTGCATACGTCGTTCTGGCTGGGCAGACATTGATAGCGGACCCGGTATCAACAAGTACCACCGAATCCATTTGTCCCTGCATTCTACAGAGATGTAGAGGGGTCTGTTATGATCCACGCCCTCAGGCGGCAGTTCCTTGTCTGAAAAGGTTAATGCCCGGGAACCTCCTCCCGGAAAAACCAACCCGACCAGCTGCTCTGGTGTAGTTTCGATAGAGAGTTTGGCTTTGTCCATAGCAGATAGGACAGCCTGTCTGTGTACCCTTGAAGCCATAAGCAGTCCCCAGATGGAGATGTCTGCTTGTATTTTCTTTAGCTGCCTTAGTACAGCCTCTTCTTCAACTTGCTTCTCTCTCTGTTTCTCCGCCTCTTTATCTTTCCCTGATGCCTCGGGTTGATCAAGGTGTGGGGGCTTGAAATACCGCCCACTTCTAGTCATATGGTCTACCTCTTCGAGGTACCAGGTGCTGTCTGGTTGGCCACCCGCCCAATCTTCGTCTGTGTGGGCGAGATACAAGTCGTCATCTTCCCACCACATCCCATTAGCATCTAACAGGCACCTGTCTGGTTCCGGCAAGTTCGTGCTCTCAGCATTTTCATTCGACATGCTCACAGCATGTCCTGCCCTTGTGCTCGCAGCACTTTTAACTTCCTCATGATTCTTTGCTTTTCGGATCCTCTCAGAATCCCATTTCTTTTCTTGTTCCTCCTCCAGTGTCAACTGTTCGGTTTTCAAAATGTCTTGCTCCTGAGCGAAATTCTTCGTACCGGCGCTCTCCGGCAATTCAATCTGACTCTCGGCCCTTCCGGCCACAAATGGTACAATATCTGGCTGATCATCCAACCACCCGACGACTTCTGCTGACTCCTCGTATTAGAACCAGTTGATTGATGCATCCCCTGATTCTTGGTCGTTGAAAAACTGGAGGTTGGCGAAGTCCTCTTCCACCGTTGTCAGATTATCCCCCGCTGATTCAAGTTTGTCCCCCCGGATCATACACAATTCAGCCTCTTCCGGCAGCCCCACACTCAGCTTAGGCTGGCTCATTGACAAGATATATCCACTCGGATCATAAGCTCTGCCAGCTAAATTCTCAGACTGCTCCACCCCAGACTCAACAGTTTTGCTCCCCTCGGAAGCCTGCCCCGTTCCATTTTCGGTGGTCACCACCTTTGGCTCAGGTTGGGTTGTGGAGGTGTCCATCATGCACAAGTCAGTGCTATCAGGAAGGATCACCTTCGGCTTGGGTAGGTGGGAGGGAGTAATGTAGATACTAGGGTCGTAAGACACGTCCCCAGTTTGGATGAGATTGATTCTTTTGGGTGGATCTTGGTTATGTGCTGGGAGTGGGTTGGTTGTGACATTGGGTCTCTCGGGAGGTAGAATGATGTTTTTGTCAATGAGGTCTTGAATCTCATGACGCAGCCTGTAACATTGGTCGGTATCATGACCATGCTGCTGGTGGTATTTGCAATATTTGGCTGGGTTGTGAGAAGGGGGAAGTGAATTTGGAGGGGGCCTCGGTTCCAAGGGTTTCAGATGCCCCTTTCTGACTAGAACCCCGAGGACTTTGGACAAAGGCATATGTAGTGGGGAGAAGGTTCGTTGACCCCTGGATTGGTATCTTGAAGCTTGGTTACTGCTCCCAGATGCATCAGAAAAAGGTGTGGCCGCTGCGGGCCTTGGTTGGGGAGGGGGAGTGGTGGTGACCATACCGACCTCTGAAGCTCTTGTATTAGCAGAGCCACTCGGGCCCGCATTGCTATTACGGTTGAATGTTCTTCGGGGCTGATCCCGGTCCTGGTCAATCAACCCTTGCTTCATAGCATCCTCAATTTGCACCCCCATATCATGTAAGTCTGCGAAGGTGGGAAAGGGAACGACAATCATCTTATGCATAAGCCTTGGTTGGAGATTGCGCACAATCATCCGAATTTGATCTTTATCAGTCGGCCTCAAAGTCATCATCGATGCCTTGGCTCTCCACCGAGTTACAAAATCAGAGAAAGTCTCTTTCTGTTCCTGCCTTCTTGTCTCGAGATCACGTGTTGTAATCTCGATCTGAGTATTATATGAATATTGTGCAACGAAGGCTTCAGCCAACTCATCCCAGTTCCTCTTGACATCATTATCCAACTTTGCATACCAGTTGGCGGCCACTCCTGACAGGGTTCGGCCAAACAGTGAGAGTTTCTATAGTCTGGTTAGGCCCATTGGCCGCAAGATGTCTGAAAACAGCCGTAGATGAACCATGGGGTCCCCGGATCCATCAAAGCGATCGATCTGGGGCATCTTAAATCTGTTCGGCAGTGTCACGGCCACGTCAGTGTAGCCGTCTTCAATATCTGGGATGGCCTTCACCCCCTGTGATTTCTTGAAGAGTTTTTCCAACTTGCTCAATTTCAGAGCTGTCTGGTCTACCTCGAACTCGAATGGAGAGTCCGGGTGATTGGGTGTCAGATTCTTGGACAGTTGCGGTAGAAGCGGGGGCGAAGCCAGCCCCGTTGGAAGACCCGTGTCCTCTTGGGTGTTTTGGAAGTTCGGCAGAGCGTTCTGTGGATTTGGGAGGGTATTCTGGGTGGTCTGGGGATTTGGAGGGGCATTCTGGCCAGTAGATGCCTGCTCAGGTAATGGGGCCCCGGGTGGAGGAGGAACCTGATGCGCCCCTAGTGGAGGAGGGACCTGGTGTGAAGCAGATGCTGTATTCTGCTGTTGTAATCTGGTGATCAGCTCAGACTGCTGGGCCATGGCAGCGGCCTGCTGTTTAGAAAATTCCGCCTGGCGGATAGCATCATCTTGCATTTGTTTCATGCTCTCATTCATCTGGCGCATCATCGCCTCCATTGTTGTATTCTGTTGTTCCATCTGAATAACCGGCAGGTGTATCTCTATAGCAGAAACAGGAATCTCAACCCGACTATCTGACACTAGAGTAGACTGCTGTTCCGGTGATCCGTGCTCTGACACACTGTGCCTTCTCGGCCTTCTTCTAGTGACTGGGGGTAAAGAGTGGAACACTGGATATCCGTCAACTAGATCCTCGGATCGGTTGAGTCGGCGACCTCGCGTCCAAATTGCTTGGGGAGTATCGACTGGTTCGGAAGCAATGGTGCTACAAACTGCCCTAGCAAAAAGATAATAAAGCAAAAAGGAAATAAATGACCAGAAAAACGGGCAGCATAACAGCTTAATTTAAATACACACAACACACAGTCGGGCATACAACACGCAGTTTGATAAGCTGGAAATACACTGTCCTCAACCATTGATCACTGTTCCTGTATCACTGTTCCCCTAAATTGAATCTGATATCCGCAGACAACTGATTCTCAAATACTGACTGATGCCCGCAGGCCTGATGCCCAAACTCAACTGATACATGCATTCCCTGTAGAGACGCACTCTAACAAGCACATAGCAGATAAGTGAGAGCCAAAACACCCCTATGTTGGGGTAAGGTTTCCCTGTCCTATTTCGTCAGGAGCTAGGGTTTCACTACGCACGCAGCGGCTTCAAACAACCTATAAACGGGTAAGCAACCTGTCCTAGTTTGGAATGGTCACTATGGATCCGAATATGCACTAGGTCGAATAGTCAAAAAGGGTGCCCCGGTAAAACCGGGGTTTGTGTTCCCATACTGGCAGAGCCCGTAACCGGTCAGCCTTATGGACATGCCTTGACAAGACAAGCCTCCGGCAAACCGCTCAGGAATAGCAGATGGCAAACACGGTGTCCTAGGCGCACCAATGCAAATGCAATGCAAAGAAACACACAAGTGTAGTCAAAACCAGATATCATGAGTTTGAGTCAAGTTCTCTAAATCCCCAGCAGAGTCGCCAGAAACTGTAACATGCCCGCGAGGGACCTCGCTACAGTTCGGACTCGATTGTCACGGTTCTCAATCTTGAACCAAAGAGTCCAAATCCGGCAAATCGTTTTTGAGAAAAACAGATTTTTTGAAAGAAGTGCCAAACATGGACTGCTTTGCCAGATAACAGAGTCGCCACCTAAATATTTTAAAATGGGAAATTTAGGAAACCCTGACTCGGTGCCAAAAGGCCACGTGTCCGTCATCACCAAAGTTGGCTCGGGAACTCGGGTACGATTGGGGAAGGTCACATCGTGAGCACCCCCGCTCGCCCGGTCAAAGACCGGCCTCTACTAACCATGATATCCGATGTTGAAAACATTGTGCGTTCTTATTCCGGTATTAGCCTAGTTTACTATATGATGCTCGCAGCAAATAAGTATAGACTGAATCGCCTGAATTGGAACAAAACATTTCATGTTTGTTTGTTTGAAAATGGTTTGATGGTACTACTCGCAAGTAGGCTAAGACGTGGATTTGCCACCCTCAGGTGGGCTTAGAAAACATGATTTTGCCACCATCTAGTGGGCTTAAAACAAACAGTCAATGAATTGTCCCAATCCAAATAACTCAACCTCCACCCACAGGCATTCAAGGCAGTTATATCACATAAGCACATAGCCTCATGGTAAGCATGCTATTCATGGCAACACTCACACGCATGCGAGGATGCTAAAGCACAAAAACTCACCGAGTACTCCAAGCCAAAACCGAAAGCAGATTAGAAATCATGCATGATCCTAAGTATACAGAAATGCCTAATGCGACACATGCAAAGATGCAAACTATAGCAGGCTCGGCTATTCTAAACATGGCATATGAAATGCTACAACTATCAAGTATTCAATTTGGAATTGAAATACAGATGCAGTTTGTATGATGCGCCGAGCCCGGTGCGTGCAAAACAGATGAATGATGCAAACATGCTGTCATACTGTATGCTAATTGAAATATGCCCTATATCTAACCATCGTAAGCGGGTAAATAAAAGGGAAGAAAGACGTGGGGTTGGAAGACATACATCACACTCACCCACACTTATTACAATTATGCCCTCGCGCAGAGGGTCCGAATAAATATACAGTCCGAATGTCCGAATAAAAGAATAGTACAGTCCGAATAAATATACAAATTTCTAATTAATTGACAAATTAACTAAGAAAGCTGTAAACTGGCGTGCAAGCCAGGGACTGCCTTGCTTCTGATGAATGATGAATGTTAGGCTGCCTTCGCGCGGAAATCCACTGGGATGCCCCAATTAGCCTCTGTTTACAGTATTTCTCAAAATGCGTGCCAGACTCCGAAAGACTGCTGATCCTTGATTTTGCTGCAACAGAGAGCAGGAAAATGGCATAGCAATGTATTTCACAAATATATGCATGCCTCGATCCTCGTGCCACCAATCACGCATATCGATGCATGATGGCCGAGGAGCCGAATTGCACAACTCAATATAGGATGAATGCATATGAATGCACGACAAAACCTAACTCCATCATGGGTGATCCGGAGTGTCGGTGACTGGGAATTGAGACCCGTTTCGTCACTCGGAGTACGAAACGCATCTCGTTTCCCGTGCCCGGACTAACTCCTATCCCGAACACGATGCAATATGCATGATATGCATGAAATGCAACTAATATACAACCCTAGCATGCGCGATGCTATGAAAATGAGATGCATCGAAATGCGTGCCCGTGGGCACGCAAACCGAGGCGATGGCCCTAAGGCATGAAATGACACTGAAAATGCAATGATGGGCTTACACCAACATGAGAGAGCCTCAGCCACACTCTCATAGGATGCCGGCAGATAAAATGAAGGTGCCTCGAAATGCGTACCCGCGGGCACGCAAACCGAGGAATGGCCCGAAGGCATGAAATAACAAATTGGGCTTACACTAACATGAGAGGGCCTCAGTTGCACTCACATAAGAGGCCGATGGATGAAAAAGAGCTGCCTCGAAATGCGTGTACTCGGGCACGCAAACCGAGACAATGATACATGGAATGAAATGACATACAGAATGCAAATTGGGCTTACACTAACATGAGAGGACCTCAGCCGCACTCACATAAGCTGCCGTCGGATGAAAATGAACTGCCTCGAGATGCGTGCACGCGGGCACGCAAACCGAGGCGGTGGCATACGCAATGCAAATGACGTGAAAAATACAGATTGGGCTTACACTAACATAAGAGGGCCTCAGCCGCACTCACATAAGATGCCGTGAGATGAAAATGAAGTGCCTCGAAATGCGTGCACGCGGGCACGCAAACCGAGGCATGGCCCTAAGGCACAAGAATGGCATGCAAATGAAACGTGGCATATGGCATATGGAAAATGTAAATTTCAGCAACTAAAATGATGCACAAATAGCCCCCGAATTATGGCAAAATTACCTCCGATGCCCGAAATGCAATGTTAAGCACCCGAAATGGCCTACAACTCTACTAAACATGCATAATATGGACATAACATGTAAAAAAGTAGCAAGGCAGCCCCTAAACTAGCATTTTTTCAGTACAAAGTATGGCCAAACAATGATCACAAGTATGGCAAAAATAGCATGCAAAAATGGGGGAAAAGAGGAGAATTACAAAGCAAGTGGTATCTAAAATGCTCAAACTAAAAAACACAGTTCTACAACATTAAAGAGGGGCCAAAAATATGCACATTTAAAAGAGATGACATCCCCCAATTCAGTAGGTAGATAGGCTAAACATAGCATTCAAAATAATGAGCCAACAAAGGCTACAACATGAGGTACCAAAAGCAATTACCAAACAACTTCGGACCCTTAACAAAACATGAATAATGGGTCATTTTAAGACACTTTCTAAGCCTGATGAAGGCTGAAAACAGAAGGTAAGCAAGCCTAACAAAGCATGCAAAATAATGAACCAAATAGGGGGTATAACATGAAGTACCAAAAGCAATTACCAAATGGCCTAAGACTCTTCACAAAACATGACAAGAAGACCAAAATAAGTCTCTTTTCAAACCTGATGAAGACTCAAAACAGAAGCCAAATAAGCTCAAAGGGGGCATGCCAAATAGGAGTAGAACATGAATTCAAAGCAAGTGGCATGTAGAGCATGAAAACCAGGTTGAGCCCTTCTTCAATGTTGAAGAAGGGCTCAAAATAAGCACAATGTAAGTTCATGAGATGCTCCAAATCAGATCACAAATAGGCCAAATAAATCATGCAATTTTACGGAAAAAATGGAGGATTACAAAGAAAGTGCATGATAGAGAGGCCAAACATGATTGAGCCCTTCTTCAATGTTGAAGAGGGGTTCAAAATAGGCCCACTCACAGTATATATCAGGCTCGAAAATGGATCACTCAAAAGCCAAACAAAGCATGCAATTTATTGGCCTAAAGAGTGGTATTGAAAGAGGTGTATCAAGGGGCTCTCAAATGAGGTTGAGCCCTTCTACAATGTTGTAGAGGGGATCAAAATAGTGACATTTTCAGTAGGGGTCGAACCCCAAAACAGAGAGCAAGTAGGGTAAAGAATTGATTCAAAATTATGCTAGAAAAAGGGAATTAATGGCTTACCCTTGGAGACAAGTCTTTTGTTGCTTCTTGGCTTGAAATTGTTGGTCCTTAGCCTTTGAAAATCACTCCTTTGCTGCTGGAATGGAGGTGGTGATGATGAGGCTTAGGGTTGATGAAGGAATGGCTTAGAACCTTGAAGGTTTTTAGGTTTTTTTGGCTATGAAAATGGAGGTTTTGGGAGATGAACTCTTGAAAGAAAATTTTCTAACCCTAACAAAGGAGCTGTCCAGCCCCTTAAAAGGACCAAAAAGAGTGTAAAAGGGGAGGGAAATGCATCCAAACTTTCCCTCCCAAAATATCCCCCTGAGGGTTGGGATATTTTGAAAAGCAGCTGGACAGCTGTAAAGGGTTCAAAAGCAGAAAGCTGGCCGGCCAGGTGGCTTTCTTGAAGGTGGCCGGCCGGCCACCCCAACTGGTCGGCCGGCCACTCCCCCGGCCGGCCATGGCCAAAAATGGAACAAAAAAATTACTGGCCGACCACCATTTTTTAGGGTCCTCCCATGTGTGTAGAATAAGGTTCCAAGGTTGAAATTTGGCAACACTGAAACAGGAGTAACAACATTGCATTTGAAGGAGAGGCTCAAAAATGAAAAAAATAATTACTGGCCGACCAGTATTTTTTGGTGTCCTCCCATGTCCCCTCATCACAAATATGTAGTTTTGGTTGGAAGAAAATAGCCCTAGGGTGTTCAACATTAGCCCGGAAGTGAGCAAAACGGGCGCCGGAGGAGCGAAACTGGTTTTCTGGAACAATTTCTGCCCTTCCACCCTCCAGTGATCTTCCTGATGTTAAAACAGAGGTACCTGCCAAAATTGAACAAAAACTAATGCAAAATGAACGCTCGGGGCCCAAACCGCGCAGTTCGGGGTCCCGAAAATAGGCTGCAAGCACCGAAAGTGGCGTACGGCCAAGAAGTGGGTATCAGAGGCCCCAGTGTTCCTCGGTATGATAAAACAGAGGTCCCCGCCGAAAAAGAACAAAAACTGATGCAAAATGAACGCTTGGGGCTCAAACCGCGCAGTTCGGGGTCCCAAAAATGGGCTGTAAGCACCGAAAGTGGCATTCGGCCACGAAGTGGGTATCTGAGGCCCCAATGTTCCTCGGTATGATAAAACAGAGGCACTTGCCAAAAACCGGAGTAATCGGAGATGGTTGGGTGGTCCCGAACCGAGGCACACGGCTTGACGGCTCCGAAAATCGGGAACCGGGCTCCGAAATGGGCAAAATGGCCTACGGCCACAAAAAGTAGCTCACGGCCACCAGGAGATAGTCTACGGGACCACTCCCTTCCCTCAGGAAAGAAAACAGAGAAAACCGAGTCTGGTTCGCAAACCGAGACAAGGCACAGAAGAGAGTTCGGAAATTCGGAGGCGGGGCGCACGGCCGCGACTCTGAGACTTCTGAACGAGCACAACATGCAATATCACCGAGCGCTCAATCGGTGACGTCTGAGTCTCAAGGTCGGTCAAAAATGGGGTGTCTACAGTTGCCCCTCTTTGACAGAACTCGGAAGTCAAGAAGTGACGAGAGTGAATGTCAAAGCCTAGAGACGACCCATTTTTGACAAGGCCGAAGACTTAGACAATCATACAAGGTAAACGAAGATATGTGCCCGCAGGCGTGCCCTCAGGGAAAGGGGGCAAAATGCAAAGCGACAGGCACGGAGCCAAGTGATCATGCAAGTACAGCATGCTGTAATGAAGCAAGTATTGAGAAATAGATGCAACAGTTGTAAGCAAGAATGCAAAGTAACAACTACATTTCATGCAGTTAGGAATGCGGAGAATCATTCAATTCTCGTCGCGTCTCACACGGAGAAGATACGATACCTGTGCGATTCGTCTGGTCGCACCAGCCTCAAATGAACCGTACATACAATATCGTGCCTGCAAAAGAGAGAAATTCAACAAGAACAGTATGCTAACAACATATATTCAATGTGATTCCTATGATTCCAAAAGCTTGACACTCACAGTGTCGGTGAATGGATGCATCACAATGCGAGAAAAGATAAGGCGTGACAACGCATGTTCAAGCACAGAAGTATTATACATCAAGAAATCATGCATGACAATGCAAAATATCCATGAGAATGCAAATTACGTGCAAAACAATGCAAAACGAGCATAAATCAGGGCGCCCGTTTATTACGAAACAACGAGCTGGGAAACGCGCATTTCGGCGAAGACAACTTGATCTCGGCCTCTGATTCACCTCCCGGAGAGGTTACAACATGTTTAAAAAGGATACACTCTGATTTTGATGAATAATGATGAGACACATGTCAGAAATTGCAATTGAAGTTCCGGCGGAGCAATTCGGCGCCAGAAAGTGCACTTTTCTTGAACTTTTTCAGGTCCCGGGAACTCCGATTTTCCTCAAAATTTGCAGAGAGGTAGGGGAGGGGGTGGGGACCATGGTCAGCCAGCTCATTGCCCTAGGAGAGGCCATCGGCCAGGGGAGGAAAAGCAAAGGGCCGGCCAGCCAGAAAAGGTGGCCGGCCGGCCACCTGCCAAAAGCAGGGGCATTTTGGTCATTTCGGCCATTTCTATATATATGCTCCTCCATTGCCTCCGAAATCATTCCCACAGCTGCAAAAGCTCCTTCTCTTGCTCCCTAAACCATTTTCTCCTTCAGATCTGCATTTTATGTGTGCCCTTCGGCCTTCCACACAAGTTGTTTTTGCGAAATCTTCTAGCGTTAAGCACTTTGAGCCGACTAAATTTTGATTCCGGGGCGTCTCTTCTCATTTTCACCACTTGAGGTAAGTTTGTCTCAATATTTGGAAAATTTTCCCGGGAGTTGACTTTTGTTGACTTTTTCCAATTTGGGCCCATTTTCGCTCATTTTTGCTCCTCTTTGCAGATTCCTTGAAATGGCGGGTCATTTCCCTCACGGTGGAGGTTTTCCCGGCGCCGGAGATGATTTTAATTTCATGACATTACCCCCGAGGGTCCGCCCTTTTGTTCCCGATCGATACGCCCCAGCGGTACATAGGCTTCCGCGGGCCGTTTTTCGTCATTTCACCGAGTTCAACGATCGGGTACCAGGGGATCTTCTTCTGCGAGAGCCGGAGCAGCACCTCTCCCACGATGCAGAGGTATTTTACTTTATTTTCTGTATCTTTCGTGCATTTTGTACCTTTGCCATGCTTAGACACACAGTTTAGCTTACGACATAGTACTTGCATCCTGAGCATGTGATTTAAACACTTGAGGTTCATGAACACACAGCTCATCGCACGGTACACATTAGTTGGAAATTGAACACACGGGTCAAACATTGATTCACCAAACACACAACCCGAAGTTGAAAATGAGCACACAACACATACTGACTAAGAGTAGAACACACAGTCCCAAAACTCAGATTTTCTGAACACGCAGCCCAGATTTGAAGCGAACACACAGCCCACTGATTAAGAGTAGAACACACAGCCCTAAACTCTGATTTATTGAACACGCAGCCCAGATTTGAAGTGAACACACAGCCCACTGATTAAGAGTAGAACACACAGCCCTAAACTCTGATTTACTGAACACGCAGCCCAGATTTGAAGTGAACACACAGCCCACTGATTAAGAGTAGAACACACAGCCCTAAACTCTGATTTACTGAACATGCAGCCCAGATTTGAAGTGAACACACAGCCCACGGATTAAGAGTAGAACATACAGCCCTAACTCAGATTTACTGAACACACAGCCCAGATGTGAAGTGAACACACAACCTACGGATTAAGAGTAGAACACACAGCCCTAACTCAGATTTACTGAACACACAGCCCAGATTTGAAGTGAACACACAGCCCACGGATTAAGAGTAGAACACACAGCCCTAACTCTGATTTACTGAACACACAGCCCAGATTTGAAGTGAACACACAGCCCACGGATTAAGAGTAGAACACACAGCCCTAACTCAGATTTACTGAACACACAGCCCAGATTTGAAGTGAACACACAGCCCACTGATTAAGAGTAGAACACACAGCTCTAACTCAGATTTACTGAACACACAGCCCAGATTTGAAGTGAACACACGGCCCAGATTTGAAGTGAACACACAGCCCACTAATTTTCTTTGCACACAGCTCAAAACACTTCATTTACTAACACATGCTCATTTTCACTTCATTTGCACACAGCTCGTTTTCACTTCATTTGCTGATACATGCATTCATTCTAAATGCAGGTTGGCTCTCGCACAGTGCGAGGATATGGCTCCACTGCCGCGAGGGAGTGGTATGCTGAGCTTCCGGAAGCTGTCCGGGACTTGGTCGACACAGCAGGGTTCGGACCATTCTGCAGGAGGTTGTCACACTGTCATATCAGTAGGACATTGCTTGCTGCTCTGGCGGAGAGATGGTGGGACACCACCAATTCTTTCCATTTTTCTGCCACCGGGGATATGACCATGACCCCACTGGACTTTGCTGTACTCACCGGCCTAGACGTAGGCGGTGGGCCCATTCCCTACGACGAAGATATGGGTCAGTGGGAGGCTGCTTGGATGCATCTATTGGGGGCACTCCCGCCTGTAGACAGAGCTTCCGGGAGGGTCCGGTATACTTGGTTCTCTTCCCATTTCTGGTGGCCACAGATGGAGCCTGAGTCTCCCGAGGAGGTCGAGCAGTATACCCGTGGTTTCCTCATGTTCCTCTTCGGGACTACCTTGTTCGCCGATAGAGGGAACATGGTAGGGTTGTATCTCTTGAGTGCCCTAGTAGACCTATCACAGGTCAGTCAGTATGATTGGGGCGGTGCTGGCCTGGCTACCCTTTATTGTTACATGAGCGCAGTCTCTCGCACGCGGGGGGACTTACTCGGCGGCTACTGGAGAGCCTGGGAGGTACATTCTGTCCTCTTGATTTACATTTTTGCTCCTCATTACTTGTTCACTGCACACACGGCGCACTTTGCACTCTATATTCTGCCTTTAGCATCTTGCATTCACATTCCGCACTGCTTTTCTCAGCTATGGGTGTACGTGTATTTCCCCACATTAGCCCCGGAGATGGAGGTGGCAGGACCTCCTACGACTCCGTTTTCATTGATGTTTGAGGGCGAGCACCTATCGAGGCCTCGAGAGACTCTCTTCTCTCTGCGACAGTACTTCGACACTGTTCGGGCGACAGAGGTATTTCAGAACTCTCAGTTCCTTTCATTTTCATCTTTGATCTGCTTTGTATATTCTTGATTTCTGATTGATTTGTACACTGGTTATCCGCAGATTACTTGGCAGCCCTGGGCAGTCTTCGGCGATGATCTACAAAATCAGTACCCCGGAGGGTCTAGCAATTCCCAGTATAGGTACCTGCTCGAGGGACCAGTTGGCAGGGCGTGGTTCCTAGGGGAACGCTTCCTGCGCCAGGTGTGGGGGTATGATTCTCAGGACCCTCCCGCTGTGCCTCCAGCCACTATGCGGACTGCCGACAGGCTATCTACTGAGGAGGTCATTAGGGATATGCAGGGCACCGATGCTTTGCTATATCTCATTGAGGGGAACTACGCCACCTATCGCCGTATATATCTGATGCCCCCTTAACGGGAGTGCGGGCTCCACCACTGAGGCCCACTGGCGCACCATCTTCGAGTCGCGCCCGTGCTGCAGACATTCCTTCTTCCAGCAGGGCTGGTACATCTAGAGGTAGAGGTAGTTCAATTCCTCTGATCCCTCCGACTTTCGATCATCCTGGATGGCCAGATATGCCGACCGAGTTGACGAGTTGGCAGTATGGGACTACTTCTCCGATTCCGATCCCTATGGAGCCTCCGATGCCTGGTCACAGATATGTCAGTGATCCTGACTCACCACCGGTATGTTCTACCATTTTTCATTTGTCACAAAGATATTTTGGCAGTTGCTTATTTATTGATGACTTGAGCTTTTATCTGCAGCCACCTCGGGAGTACATAGATCAGATGCTCGGGGTGGTGGCCTCACTTGAGGGGATGGTCCTGCGTAGAGAGGCACAGATGTCTATCATGGGCTTCCAGGTACCCTTCGTCTCTCTTGCATTTATCATATTTCTGCTACTGCTCTGGCTTTAAATATTCTGCCATATTAATAGACTGTGTAGAACACATCTGGCACACACTCCATCCACATACTGCATTTGCACCTGCTTTTTATGTTTGAACTGATGTATTGCACTTTTCATTTTCAGATGCCTCCCGTATATGCTTCGACACGAGGTGGGCCACCCGGGCCTTTTCAGAGAGGTCGAGGTGCTAGACTTGCTCGAGGTACTGGGCCCCGAGGAGCTGGGCCATCCAGGCCTTACCGGGGAGCTCGAGGAGCAGGGTCGTCTCGCAGACGCAGGGCACCCATTGTCGAGGATGAGGAGGAGGAGGTCGCGGACCGCGTGTCAGAGACATCTCCTGGGGAGGGAGGCTCCGGTCTTGGTTCCGGGAGCGGAGGCGAGCCTGAGGGGGATCCGGAGGATGACAGCTCTGATCCGGATGGTGATGATGGCGCATAGGTTATCCCGCAGAAGAGGATGAGAGGGCCTCCTCATTCCCGTTCCCGAGGATACTGATGTTATTTCCTGCTTTATTTTACTTTTTGGCTAGTAGTTTGTAGCACTTTGCACATTGTTAGGCAGTTTTATTTTCTGTAAAACTTGTACCTTTATTTTGTTGTAAAACATGATGGAATGAAACAGCTTTTTGAAAAGATGTTTGTATTTGAAATTCTTAGCATTGCATCGCATCAGTTTGTACACAATGGAATTGAATGAAAATGTGCCTCATGTATTTACCGGGTCAGGTAATGAACCGACGCAACAAATCAAAACAACTCGACTCACTAAGAAATAATAGAATCTTAGCAAGTTTACAACTCGATAAACAAAGTACAACAATGTTAATGACTCAATAGACAAGACTTAACAAAATTGCGTAATCAAAAAAGTAACAACTCAAAACATAAAATGCGACAGCTCGACAAAACTTACAACTCGATAAACAAAACAACAACTCGATAAGCAAAATACAACAGAACAAACTTCGGACGGACAATCTGGGTGATGGAATGTATCCGAAACTGAGAGAAATGGAGGCCTTTGACATTCCCGATGCATAAAAGTGCTTCAAACTTCCTTCCGGCGGGCAAAATAGGACCAACGCGAGGTCGAAAACATTTTGCATTTGGAGATTAGAGGGTGGCCGGCCTACTAGAATAGATGGCCGGCCGGCCACCTCCCCCGCAACCTGCAGAAATTTGACACGTGTCCTTTGAATAGTGTTTTGCCCCTCTATAAAGCCCCACCCTTGGAACTTATTCATTTCATCACCTCTCTTCACAAAAATGGAGGCATTTCTCGCAGAGAATCTCACATCTTGGATTTCTTCTTTAGATGGCTCGGAAAAGTTGAACTTCCGGGGTTTCGGCTTGAATGCACTATTTACGCTGAGTCGGACTCCGCTACATCTTCCTTTCCTCCATGCTGCGGCGAGATTTTGGAATCCGGTGACGCACGTCTTCAGCTTTGGCGGGCAAGAGGTATGTCCGACTTTTGAAGATTTTCAAGCTTTGATGGAGTCTGAGCGCTCGGAAGAGATATTGCCTCAATCTCGTTTTGGCCACGCCCAAGCTTTAGGGCGGATGTGCGGTTTCAACGTGCATGATGCTCGCTCACTGATTTGTAATGGGATGTTGGATATCCCGAGCCTGATTTACCGATTCTCCGATGCTGGTGACCGCAGCGGCCACTATTGGCAAGGTTTCCGACAGCATGCCCTCTGCTTGTGCCTACTATCCCATTTTCTGTTTGTCTCGGGCTCCGGAGGAGCTAACATCCGTTTGATTGAAGTCGCCCAAAGCTTGAGGGAAGGAAAGAGTTGTATCGCCATGACTTTGGCCGAGACACTGATGGGTCTAGATGCCTTCTACTGCCAAGAGACAACCAGGTTTGCGGGGAGTCCACTACTGCTACAGGTAATGTTTCCCACCCAAGCTCTCAAATGTATTTGCTCACACCACTCGGCCCTCGGGCTCGGTTTTTCTCACAAAACCCTTATCTTACTTTTCTCTCATCGCACATCTCTCTATTCTTTATTCTCTCATTTTTCATCCCTCCCCAGATATGGTTGATGGATAAATTGCAAGTTGTGGACTCTTGCCCTTCTTACTCAGCCCGTGGCTACTTCTTTCAGCAACGCCTAGTCAATGCTCCTGATGAGAGTTGGTGGTTTGAATGGATGTGCAATTTATCGGCAGATCGCATTGCGTGGCGCTGCCCCTGGCTCAATCTCCCGGCGATGAGCTATAGCATGTTCCAGGATACCGGGATCCGTCTGATCGGCTTGACTCACTGTGTATTCTATTTCCCATTCCGTATTCTGTGCCAGTTTGGCCATGATCAGACTTGCCCTCCGGAGGGGATAGAGTATCCGGCTACATTTCCAGTTCGAGGCGCACAGCTGGCTCGGCAGGCCGCAGCGTGGAGAGTTAGAGAGCTCCTGGCCCCTGCTCCTATTTTCAGTTGCACTTTGTCTGATGAGTGCTGGGATTGGCTCAACGAGGAGGCATAGGTTGGGCCTAGGTTGGCATCAGAGGCTTCAACTAGCTCTAGAAGGGGGCGCAAGGACACCTGACTTGACTATGCCCCAGATTTATTGCTTTATTAGTACTTTCAAGTTTTCTTTATGAGTGTAATAAAAAGCAACTTCAATTGTATGTAAGAGCAAAAGAACTCTGTTTTGAAATCAATGAAATTGAATGTTGTGGTACTAAAATTCTCCGCTTTTGGTCCAAAAATGGTCTTAGTTGTGAAAAGATTAATTTGAACAAAGTCAACTTTTATTAAAACTTTTCGAAACTATTTTCGATATGGATCAGAACTGGACACGCCTGAAATCTGTCACTGAGACACACAATCCCGGATCCTAGCAACTGGAAAGTTGCCCCTAGTTTGAAAGGTACCGCAGCACTTCATAGCAACGGAAAGTTGCCCCTAGTCTGGATGGTGCCACAACACTTCATTGCAACGGAAAGTTGCCCCTAGTCTGATTAGCACTGTACCGGAGATCATGATAAATGCTGATGAATAGAGATGACTGAGATGATCAAAATGGACAAAGTTGATCAGGGAAAAGATTAGGGCTGAACTTCAGGATGAAGCTGCCTACGTATCCCAAAGATGGGAATCAAGCCTTACGTAGTTCAGGCTTAGGTTCGCTCGGGTATTTTTACTCTCCTTTTGCGCTCTAACTTTTGCCAAGGCCGCCCTTTGCGGGTTTTCAACCTTGCGAGCTCAGTTTTTATAATTTCAAATTTTCTATGCTCTGAATTTTGCCTAGGTCGCCCTTTCGGGTTTTCGGCCTAGCGAGCCTCTCAGGGGTAGTATTTCTTCAACTTGTCCATGTTGATCGGTTGGGAAAACTCCAAGCCATCTAGATCCATCAGAACCACAGCTCCACCTGACCAGATTGACTTGATGATGTAGGGACCATTCTAATTAGGTCTGAACTTGCCCCTTGGGTCGTGGATGGGAGCTCGGTTGTCTTTGAGTACCAAATCTCCTTCTTTCAAATTCCTGGATTTAACTTTCTTGTTAAAAGCCCGGGCGATTCTGCGTTGATAACCTTGGATGTGGTACAGTGCTCTCAGTCTTCTTTCATCGAAAAGCATGAGTTCCTCAAATCTGTTTTGCTGCCAATCCGCTTCGGCTATCTGGCACTCGGCCAATACTCGTAATGACGGGACCTCAATCTCAATAGGCAGGACGGCCTCCATCCCATAAACCAATGAGTACGGAATCGTCCCAGTAGAAGTTCTGATCGAAGTCCTGTAGCCCCACAGAGCGAACGGCAGCTTATCTGGCCAGTTCCGATAGGTTTCCACCATCTTCTGTAGTATGCGCTTGATGTTCTTGTTGGCGGCCTCAACTGCTCCGTTGGTTTGCGGCCGGTAAGTAGACGACTTATGAAAAGTCACATTGTATTTCTCCAACAAATCAATCACCTCCTTCTTAAAGTGGGAACCATTGTCTAAAACGATCTCATTTGGGACCCCGTAGCGACAGATGATGTTGTTTCTGATGAATTTTGCGACGTGTGAAGCCTTCAACACCGCATAAGATTGGGCCTCAACCCACTTTGTGAAATAGTCTATCGCTACCAAGATGAACTCATGCCCATTCGACCCCTTTGGCGTAACAGCTCCGATTACATCAATTCCCCAGACAGAAAACGGCCATGGCGAAGTCATGTTGTACAGCTTTGACGGCGGGATGTTCATGCGATTTGCATGAATTTGACACTTGTGGCATCGCCGGACGAAACCAATACAATCATCCTCCATGGTGGACCAGTAATAACCTTGTCTAAGGATCTTCCGTGCCAACATTACCCCATTCATGTGTGCACCACATTCTCCCCCGTGGATGGCTTCCATCAGACGCTTGGACTCTTCAGCATCAACGCACAGTTTATGCATTCCCAGATGACCCCGTTTATACAGTTTACCCCCGCAGATGATGAACTGGATTGCCATTCTTCTAATTGCTCTTTTGTCTTTGGCATTTACCCCTGGCGGGTATGTTTCTTTCTCCAAAAAGTTCCAGATATCGTAGTACCAGGGGTGTTCGTCCTGAACTTCATCTATGGTTGCAATCGACTCATAGGCAGGTACAAATTTCTGGTCAATGATGACCGGACGCATTCGGACTCCACACGGGATGTCTATCATAGATGATAGAGTTGCTAGCGAATCTGCGAACTTGTTGTTCTCTCTTAGTAGATGAGTAAAATTTAGCTTTTCAAACCGAGGAATCAGCAAATCCAAGGTTTGGTGATACATCATCATATTTTCCTCTTTTACTTTCCAGTCTCCTTTAGCTTGAGACACAACAAGGTTCGAATCCCCAATGACGTCCAGCCGTCTCGCCCCTAATTCCAGGGCTGCTTCCAAACCAGCAATGCACGCTTCGTATTCTGCTTCATTGTTTAAGACTTTGAACCGGAGTTTGAAGGCTAGAGGGATACGGGAATTGTCGGGTGCTATCAGCAACACTCCTATCCCATACCCATGTTGATTTGACGCTCCGTCAAAGTACATCGTCCAAGTTTCCTCGTCGATATGCAGAATTGATTCATCTGGGAATAGGTACTCAACTGCCTCATCCCCCTCAACCGGGTGGTCGGCAAGGAACTCTGCCACTGCTCTTCCTTTCACTGACTTGCGCGTCACATATGTGAGATCAAATTCGGAGAGCAACAGCAACCAACGAGCTAGCCTACCCGTAAGCGCTGGTTTCTCGAAAAGATATTTTATGGGATCTAGTCGTGAAACCAACATTACAGAGTGAGCTAACAGGTAGTGACGCAGCTTCCTGGTAGCCCATACCAGAGCTAAGCAAGCCTTTTCTAGCGGTGTATATCGAGTCTCATATTCCAGCATCTTCTTGCTCAAATAGTAGATGGCTTTCTCCACCTTATCTTCTGATTCTTGTGCAAGCATGCAGCCCATCGTGGTCTCAGTCACTGACAGATACAAAATCAACGGTTTCCCTGGTTCTGGTGGCGATAAAACGGGTGGGTTCTGTAGATATTCTTTGATCTGTTCAAATGCAGCTTGACATCGACCGTCCCATTGGAACTTCTTTCCTTTCTTCAGGAGCCCAAAGAGTGGTTCACAAGTCAAGGTTAATTTTGAAATAAACCGTCTTATGAATTGCACTTTACCCAGAAAGCCTCGCACCTCCTTTTCAGTCCTTGGTGGTGGCATTTCTAAGATGGCCTTGATTTTGGAAGGGTCGACCTCGATGCCCCTTTGTGTAATCAGAAACCCCAGCATTTTTCCCGCTGTGACACCAAATGTACACTTCTGAGGGTTTAGCCGCAACCGGAATTCCCTGATCCTTTGAAAAACTTATGCAAGGCGGTGTAGTGGCCCTCTCTTTCCTTGGACTTGAAAATCATGTCGTCCACATACACCTCAACCTCTTTGTGGATCATATCGTGTAGTATTGTGGTCGCGGCCCGTTGATAAGTAGCCCCAGCGTTCTTCAACCCAAACGGCATTACCCGGTAGCAGTATGTCCCCCACGGGGTGGTGAATGCAGTCTTTTCCCTATCTTCTGGCGCCATCACTATCTGGTTGTATCCTGAGAAGCCATCCATGAATGAGAGCAATGCATGCCCTGCTGTGAAATCTACCAACTCATCGATGTGCGGTAAGGGAAAGTCGTCCTTCGGACTAGCTCTGTTCAAATCCCTAAAGTCTACACACACCCGGATCCTACCATCTTTCTTCGGCACCGGAACAATGTTGGCCAACCAAGTCGGATATTCAGATACCAGCAGGAAGCCTGCGTCAATTTGCTTGGTGACCTCTTCCTTAATCTTGAGAGCCCAATCCGGGCGGATCCTCCTGAGCTTCTGCTTGACAGGTCGGGCCTTGGGGTCAAGGGGGATCCGATGCTGTACAATCTCAGGATCGATTCCAGGCATGTCTTCGTAGGACCACGCGAAAACATCTTTGAAATCTTTTAATAAAGCGACTAGGCGCTCGCGTTCCTCCGAAGACAACGTGGACCCGATTTGGACCAGCCGCGGGTCCTCCTCAGTACCAATGTTCACGGAAATGATTTCATCCATTAATGGCTTAACAAATCTCTCTTGCTCTTGCTTAATTAAACGTTGTAAAACTGGAGGAACTTCGTCCTCGTCGTTTTGATCAAAATTTTGGAAGTCTGAATTAATGCAATAAATTAGGGGCACAAAAAAGTACTCGAAAACCACAGATAGTTCATTCTCATTAGGCACATCCAAATCATCCAGTTCATCGGTTACAACAGACTCAAATGAAAAGGAAAAAGACGACTTGGACAGGACTGTGGCACCCGGGTTAACATCCCCAGGAGTACCAGACTCAGACTCAGTCGAGCTAGAACCTGATTCCGACTCACAGGACTCGGTGGAATCAGATTCCGGCTCACTACCTGACCCGGTGCTGCTGGACAAAAATCCCTCCTCATACTGCCAAGTGAGAGAGGGTGCGATTGATGCATCCAAGATAGCTGCTGGTCGGCTCGCAGCCGTTTCATCCCCAATCATGGACACCACGAAGTTATTCCCCAAGCAGTCTTGGTCGATCGGAGGATCAGAGAGGAGACATGCCAGTGCTACCCCCCATTTCCAATTCCATGCCCTCAGAATCCACTGCCTTATTCTGCTCAGCCTCAGTTGTTGGGTCTGTCTACTCTGTGGCAACATCATCCCCGGATAGTTGCAAGTCGAAAAAGATTTCGAAACCTGGTACGCGCTTCCTCTCCGCGTTTAACCATGGCTCTGGGAAGCCGCAAAATGGAAAGTCCTCCTCCTCCCGGACAAAGCGTCCGTTCAGGGTACCTTGGATGGGCCTGTGCATTAGATCAAAAGGCTTCCCAGCCTGCTTCGCTCTGGCTCTACCGGCCATTTCCTTTCCTTTCCTTACCCAGTCTTCTTTGGTGGGCAGATAACCCAGTCCAAAGGTATGTGGATTGTGTGGCACTTCGGCCAACGCTGCGACTCCTTTCCTGCCGCTTCTTCCCAATCCCATCCCGGGGATATGTTGTAGCTTGTTCATGAGGTAGACGGCTTGAGCGCTGACATACACACCCTCATTCACAGCCATAATGTTTTGCACCACCCGGGCCTCGACCAAAGTAAATCCTGATATGAACATGTCCTCCATGCCGTGTTCAATCTCCAGGACTGGCGTAGATACCTCTGGAGGGGGATGGATTGATGAATTCCCAAACACAATGGCTACTCCCTTTCCATAGGGGTATTTTACCGTTTGATGTAGAGTAGATGAGACGGCCTTCACCTGATGCAACCAGGGTCGCCCCAAAAGCATGTTAAAGGATGCAGGGACCTCCAAGACATGAAAATCTACCTCGTGTTGTCCAGGCCCAATCTTGGTTTGGATTTTTACTGTCCCTAGGACATCCCTACTTGTATTGTCGTAGGCTCTGATTACTTGAGTGGTCGGTGTAAAGTCCGTAGGCTTCAACCCAATTGCATACGTCGTTCTGGCTGGGCAGACATTGATAGCGGACCCGGTATCAACAAGTACCACCGGAATCCATTTGTCCCTGCATTCTACAGAGATGTAGAGGGGTCTGTTATGATCCACGCCCTCAGGCGGCAGTTCCTTGTCTGAAAAGGTTAATGCCCGGGAACCTCCTCCCGGAAAAACCAACCCGACCAGCTGCTCTGGTGTAGTTTCGATAGAGAGTTTGGCTTTGTCCATAGCAGATAGGACAGCCTGTCTGTGTACCCTTGAAGCCATAAGCAGTCCCCAGATGGAGATGTCTGCTTGTATTTTCTTTAGCTGCCTTAGTACAGCCTCTTCTTCAACTTGCTTCTCTCTCTGTTTCTCCGCCTCTTTATCTTTCCCTGATGCCTCGGGTTGATCAAGGTGTGGGGGCTTGAAATACCGCCCACTTCTAGTCATATGGTCTACCTCTTCGAGGTACCAGGTGCTGTCTGGTTGGCCACCCGCCCAATCTTCGTCTGTGTGGGCGAGATACAAGTCGTCATCTTCCCACCACATCCCATTAGCATCTAACAGGCACCTGTCTGGTTCCGGCAAGTTCGTGCTCTCAGCATTTTCATTCGACATGCTCACAGCATGTCCTGCCCTTGTGCTCGCAGCACTTTTAACTTCCTCATGATTCTTTGCTTTTCGGATCCTCTCAGAATCCCATTTCTTTTCTTGTTCCTCCTCCAGTGTCAACTGTTCGGTTTTCAAAATGTCTTGCTCCTGAGCGAAATTCTTCGTACCGGCGCTCTCCGGCAATTCAATCTGACTCTCGGCCCTTCCGGCCACAAATGGTACAATATCTGGCTGATCATCCAACCACCCGACGACTTCTGCTGACTCCTCGTATTAGAACCAGTTGATTGATGCATCCCCTGATTCTTGGTCGTTGAAAAACTGGAGGTTGGCGAAGTCCTCTTCCACCGTTGTCAGATTATCCCCCGCTGATTCAAGTTTGTCCCCCCGGATCATACACAATTCAGCCTCTTCCGGCAGCCCCACACTCAGCTTAGGCTGGCTCATTGACAAGATATATCCACTCGGATCATAAGCTCTGCCAGCTAAATTCTCAGACTGCTCCACCCCAGACTCAACAGTTTTGCTCCCCTCGGAAGCCTGCCCGTTCCATTTTCGGTGGTCACCACCTTTGGCTCAGGTTGGGTTGTGGAGGTGTCCATCATGCACAAGTCAGTGCTATCAGGAAGGATCACCTTCGGCTTGGGTAGGTGGGAGGGAGTAATGTAGATACTAGGGTCGTAAGACACGTCCCCAGTTTGGATGAGATTGATTCTTTTGGGTGGATCTTGGTTATGTGCTGGGAGTGGGTTGGTTGTGACATTGGGTCTCTCGGGAGGTAGAATGATGTTTTTGTCAATGAGGTCTTGAATCTCATGACGCAGCCTGTAACATTGGTCGGTATCATGACCATGCTGCTGGTGGTATTTGCAATATTTGGCTGGGTTGTGAGAAGGGGGAAGTGGATTTGGAGGGGGCCTCGGTTCCAAGGGTTTCAGATGCCCCTTTCTGACTAGAACCCCGAGGACTTTGGACAAAGGCATATGTAGTGGGGAGAAGGTTCGTTGACCCCTGGATTGGTATCTTGAAGCTTGGTTACTGCACCCAGATGCATCAGAAAAAGGTGTGGCCGCTGCGGGCCTTGGTTGGGGAGGGGGAGTGGTGGTGACCATACCGACCTCTGAAGCTCTTGTATTAGCAGAGCCACTCGGGCCCGCATTGCTATTACGGTCGAATGTTCTTCGGGGCTGATCCCGGTCCTGGTCAATCAACCCTTGCTTCATAGCATCCTCAATTTGCACCCCCATATCATGTAAGTCTGCGAATGTGGGAAAGGGAACGACAATCATCTTATGCATAAGCCTTGGTTGGAGATTGCGCACAATCATCCGAATTTGATCTTTATCAGTCGGCCTCAAAGTCATCATCGATGCCTTGGCTCTCCACCGAGTTACAAAATCAGAGAAAGTCTCTTTCTGTTCCTGCCTTCTTGTCTCGAGATCACGTGTTGTAATCTCGATCTGAGTATTATATGAATATTGTGCAACGAAGGCTTCAGCCAACTCATCCCAGTTCCTCTTGACATCATTATCCAACTTTGCATACCAGTTGGCGGCCACTCCTGACAGGGTTCGGCCAAACAGTGAGAGTTTCTATAGTCTGGTTAGGCCCATTGGCCGCAAGATGTCTGAAAACAGCCGTAGATGAACCATGGGGTCCCCGGATCCATCAAAGCGATCGATCTGGGGCATCTTAAATCTGTTCGGCAGTGTCACGGCCACGTCAGTGTAGCCGTCTTCAATATCTGGGATGGCCTTCACCCCCTGTGATTTCTTGAAGAGTTTTTCCAACTTGCTCAATTTCAGAGCTGTCTGGTCTACCTCGAACTCGAATGGAGAGTCCGGGTGATTGGGTGTCAGATTCTTGGACAGTTGCGGTAGAAGCGGGGGCGAAGCCAGCCCCGTTGGAAGACCCGTGTCCTCTTGGGTGTTTTGGAAGTTCGGCAGAGCGTTCTGTGGATTTGGGAGGGTATTCTGGGTATTCTGGGCGTTCTGGGGATTTGGAGGGGCATTCTGGCCAGTAGATGCCTGCTCAGGTAATGGGGCCCCGGGTGGAGGAGGAACCTGATGCGCCCCTAGTGGAGGAGGGACCTGGTGTGAAGCAGATGCTGTATTCTGCTGTTGTAATCTGGTGATCAGCTCAGACTGCTGGGCCATGGCAGCGGCCTGCTGTTTAGAAAATTCCGCCTGGCGGATAGCATCATCTTGCATTTGTTTCATGCTCTCATTCATCTGGCGCATCATCGCCTCCATTGTTGTATTCTGTTGTTCCATCTGAATAACCGGCAGGTGTATCTCTATAGCAGAAACAGGAATCTCAACCCGACTATCTGACACTAGAGTAGACTGCTGTTCTGGTGATCCGTGCTCTGACACACTGTGCCTTCTCGGCCTTCTTCTAGTGACTGGGGGTAAAGAGTGGAACACTGGATATCCGTCAACTAGATCCTCGGATCGGTTGAGTCGGCGACCTCGCGTCCAAATTGCTTGGGGAGTATCGACTGGTTCGGAAGCAATGGTGCTACAAACTGCCCTAGCAAAAAGATAATAAAGCAAAAAGGAAATAAATGACCAGAAAAACGGGCAGCATAACAGCTTAATTTAAATACACACAACACACAGTCGGGCATACAACACGCAGTTTGATAAGCTGGAAATACACTGTCCTCAACCACTGATCACTGTTCCTGTATCACTGTTCCCCTAAATTGAATCTGATATCCGCAGACAACTGATTCTCAAATACTGACTGATGCCCGCAGGCCTGATGTCCAAACTCAACTGATACATGCATTCCCTGTAGAGACGCACTCTAACAAGCACATAGCAGATAAGTGAGAGCCAAAACACCCCTATGTTGGGGTAAGGTTTCCCTGTCCTATTTCGTCAGGAGCTAGGGTTTCACTACGCACGCAGCGGCTTTAAACAACCTATAAACGGGTAAGCAACCTGTCCTAGTTTGGAATGGTCACTATGGATCCGAATATGCACTAGGTCGAATGGTCAAAAAGGGTGCCCCGGTAAAACCGGGGTTTGTGTTCCCATACTGGCAGAGCCCGTTACCGGTCAGCCTTATGGACATGCCTTGACAAGACAAGCCTCCGGCAAACCGCTCAGGAATAGCAGATGGCAAACACGGTGTCCTAGGCGCACCAATGCAAATGCAATGCAAAGAAACACACAAGTGTAGTCAAAACCAAATATCATGAGTTTGAGTCAAGTTCTCTAAATCCCCAGCAGAGTCGCCAGAAACTGTAACATGCCCGCGAGGGACCTCGCTACAGTTCGGACTCGATTGCCACGGTTCTCAATCTTGAACCAAAGAGTCCAAATCCGGCAAATCGTTTTTGAGAAAAACAGATTTTTTGAAAGAAGTGCCAAACATGGACTGCTTTGCCAGATAACAGAGTCGCCACCTAAATATTTTAAAATGGGAAATTTAGGAAACCCTGACTCGGTGCCAAAAGGCCACGTGTCCGTCATCACCAAAGTTGGCTTGGGAACTCGGGTACGATTGGGGAAGGTCACATCGTGAGCACCCCCGCTCGCCCGGTCAAAGACCGGCCTCTACTAACCATGATATCCGATGTTGAAAACATTGTGCGTTCTTATTCCGGTTATTAGCCTAGTTTACTATGTGATGCTCGCAGCAAATAAGTATAGACTGAATCGCCTGAATTGGAACAAAACATTTCATGTTTGTTTGTTTGAAAATGGTTTGATGGTACTACTCGCAAGTAGGCTAAGACGCGGATTTGCCACCCTCAGGTGGGCTTAGAAAACATGATTTTGCCACCATCTAGTGGGCTTAAAACAAACAGTCAATGAATTGTCCCAATCCAAATAACTCAACCTCCACCCACAGGCATTCAAGGCAGTTATATCACATAAGCACATAGCCTCATGGTAAGCATGCTATTCATGGCAACACTCACACGCATGCGAGGATGCTAAAGCACAAAAACTCACCGAGTACTCCAAGCCAAAACCGAAAACAGATTAGAAATCATGCATGATCCTAAGTATACAGAAATGCCTAATGCGACACATGCAAAGATGCAAACTATAGCAGGCTCGGCTATTCTAAACATGGCATATGAAATGTTACAACTATCAAGTATTCAATTTGGAATTGAAATACAGATGCAGTTTGTATGATGCGCCGAGCCCGGTGCGTGCAAAACAGATGAATGATGCAAACATGCTGTCATACTGTATGCTAATTGAAATATGCCCTATATCTAACCATCGTAAGCGGGTAAATAAAAGGGAAGAAAGACGTGGGGTTGGAAGACATACATCACACTCACCCACACTTATTACAATTATGCCCTCGCGCAGAGGGTCCGAATAAATATACAGTCCGAATGTCCGAATAAAAGAATAGTACAGTCCGAATAAATATACAAATTTCTAATTAATTGACAAATTAACTAAGAAAGCTGTAAACTGGCGTGCAAGCCAGGGACTGCCTTGCTTCTGATGAATGATGCATGTTAGGCTGCCTTCGCGCGGAAATCCACTGGGATGCCCCAATTAGCCTCTGTTTACAGTATTTCTCGAAATGCGTGCCAGACTCCGAAAGACTGCTGATCCTTGATTTTGCTGCAACAGAGAGCAGGAAAATGGCATAGCAATGTATTTCACAAATATATGCATGCCTCGATCCTCGTGCCACCAATCACGCATATCGATGCATGATGGCCGAGGAGCCGAATTGCACAACTCAATATAGGATGAATGCATATGAATGCACGACAAAACCTAACTCCATCATGGGTGATCCGGAATGTCGGTGACTGGGAATTGAGACCCGTTTCGTCACTCGGAGTACGAAACGCACCTCGTTTCCCGTGCCCGGGCTAACTCCTATCCCGAACACGATGCAATATGCATGATATGCATGAAATGCAACTAATATACAACCCTAGCATGCGCGATGCTATGAAAATGAGATGCATCGAAATGCGTGCCCGTGGGCATGCAAACCGAGGCGATGGCCCTAAGGCATGAAATGACACTGAAAATGCAATGATGGGCTTACACCAACATGAGAGAGCCTCAGCCACACTCTCATAGGATGCCGGCAGATAAAATGAAGGTGCCTCGAAATGCGTACCCGAAGGCACGCAAACCGAGGAATGGCCCGAAGGCATGAAATAACAAATTGGGCTTACACTAACATGAGAGGGCCTCAGCCGCACTCACATAAGAGGTCGATGGATGAAAAAGAGCTGCCTCAAAATGCGTGCACTCGGGCACGCAAACCAAGACAATGATACATGGAATGAAATGACATACGGAATGCAAATTGGGCTTACACTAACATGAGAGGACCTCAGCCGCACTCACATAAGCTGCCGTCGGATGAAAATGAACTGCCTCGAGATGCGTGCACGCGGGCACGCAAACCGAGGCGGTGGCATACGCAATGCAAATGACGTGGAAAATGCAGATTGGGCTTACACTAACATAAGAGGGCCTCAGCCGCACTCACATAAGATGCCGTGAGATGAAAATGAAGTGCCTCGAAATGCGTGCACGCGGGCACGCAAACCGAGGCATGGCCCTAAGGCACAAGAATGGCATGCAAATGAAACGTGGCATATGGCATATGGAAAATGTAAATTTCAGCAACTAAAATGATGCACAAATAGCCCCCGAATTATGGCAAAATTACCTCCGATGCCCGAAATGCAATGTTAAGCACCCGAAATGGCCTACAGCTCTACTAAACATGCATAATATGGACATAAAATGTAAAACAGTAGCAAGGCAGCCCCTAAACTAGCATTTTTTCAGTACAAAGTATGGCCAAACAATGATCACAAGTATGGCAAAAATAGCATGCAAAAATGGGGGAAAAGAGGAGAATTACAAAGCAAGTGGTATCTACAATACTCAAACTAAAAAACACAGTTCTACAACATTAAAGAGGGGCCAAAAATATGCACATTTACAAGAGATGACATCCCCCAATTCAGTAGGTAGATAGGCTAAACATAGCATTCAAAATAATGAGCCAACAAAGGCTACAACATGAGGTACCAAAAGCAATTACCAAACAACTTCGGACCCTTAACAAAACATGAATAATGGGTCATTTTAAGACACTTTATAAGCCTGATGAAGGCTGAAAACAGAAGGTAAGCAAGCCTAACAAAGCATGCAAAATAATGAACCAAATAGGGGGTATAACATGAAATACCAAAAGCAATTACCAAATGGCCTAAGACTCTTAAAAAAACATGACAAGAAGACCAAAATAAGGCTCTTTTCAAGCCTGATGAAGACTCAAAACAGAAGCCAAATAAGCTCAAAGGGGGCATGCCAAATAGGAGTAGAACATGAATTCAAAGCAAGTGGCATGTAGAGCATGAAAACCGGGTTGAGACCTCCTTCAATGTTGAAGAGGGGCTCAAAATAAGTGCAATGTCAGTTCATGAGATGCTCCAAATCAGATCACAAATAGGCCAAATAAATCATGCAATTTTACGGAAAAAATGGAGGATTACAAAGAAAGTGCATGATAGAGAGGCCAAACATGATTGAGCCCTTCTTCAATGTTGAAGAGGGGTTCAAAATAGGCCCACTCACAGTATATATCAGGCTCGAAAATGGATCACTCAAAAGCCAAACAAAGCATGCAATTTATTGGCCTAAAGAGTGGTATTGAAAGAGGTGTATCAAGGGGCTCTCAAATGAGGTTGAGCCCTTCTACAATGTTTTAGAGGGGCTCAAAATAGTGACATTTTCAGTAGGGGTCGAAGCCCAAAACAGAGAGCAAGTAGGGTAAAGAATTGATTCAAAATTATGCTAGAAAAAGGGAATTAGTGGCTTACCCTTGGAGACAAGTCTTTTGTTGCTTCTTGGCTTGAAATTGTTGGTCCTTAGCCTTTGAAAATCACTCCTTTGCTGCTGGAATGGAGGTGGTGATGATGAGGCTTAGGGTTGATGAAGGAATGGCTTAGAACCTTGAAGGTTTTTAGGTTTTTTTGGCTATGGAAATGGAGGTTTTGGGAGATGAACTCTTGAGAGAAAATTTTCTAACCCTAACAAAGGAGCTGTCCAGCCCCTTAAAAGGACCAAAAAGAGTGTAAAAGGGGAGGGAAATGCATCCAAACTTTCCCTCCCAAAATATCCCCCGGAGGGTTGGGATATTTTGAAAAGCAGCTGGATAGCTGTAAAGGGTTCAAAAGCAGAAATCTGGCCGGCCAGGTGGCTTTCTTGAAGGTGGCCGGCCGGCCACCCCAACTGGTCGGCCAGCCACTCCCCCTGGCCGGCCGGCCATGGCCAAAAATGGAACAAAAAAATTACTGGCCGACCACCATTTTTTAGGGTCCTCCCATGTGTGTAGAATAAGGTTCCAAGGTTGAAATTTGGCAACACTGAAACAGGAGTCACAACATTGCATTTGAAGGAGAGGCTCAAAAATGAAAAAAACAATTACTGGCCGACCAGTATTTTTTGGTGTCCTCCCATGTCCCCTCATCACAAATATGTAGTTTTGGTTGGAAGAAAATAGCCCTAGGGTGTTCAACATTAGACCGGAAGTGAGCAAAACGGGCGTCGGAGGAGCGAAACTGGTTTTCTCGAACAATTTCTGGCCTTCCACCCTCCAGTGATCTTCCTGATGTTAAAACAGAGGTACCTGCCAAAATTGAACAAAAACTAATGCAAAATGAACGCTCGGGGCCCAAACCGCGCAGTTCGGGGTCCCGAAAATAGGCTGCAGGCACCGAAAGTGGCGTACGGCCACGAAGTGGGTATCAGAGGCCCCAGTGTTCCTCGGTATGATAAAACAGAGGTCCCCGCCGAAAAAGAACAAAAACTGATGCAAAATGAACGCTTGGGGCCCAAACCGCGCAGTTCGGGGTCCCGAAAAATGGGCTGTAAACACCGAAAGTGGCATTCGGCCACGAAGTGGGTATCTGAGGCCCCAGTGTTCCTCGGTATGATAAAACAGAGGCACTTGCCAAAAACCGGAGTAATCGGAGATGGTTGGGCGGTCCCGAACCGAGGCACACGGCCTGACGGCTCCGAAAATCGGGAACCGGGCTCCGAAATGGGCAAAATGGCCTACGGCCACGAAAAGTAGCTCACGGACACTAGGAGATAGTCTACGGGACCACTCCCTTCCCTCAGGAAAGAAAACAGAGAAAACCGAGTCTGGTTCGCAAACCGAGACAAGGCACAGAAGAGAGTTCGGAAATCCGGAGGCGGGGCGCACGGCCGCAACTCTGAGACTTCTGAACGAGCACAACATGAAATATCACCGAGCGCTCAATCGGTGACGTCTGAGTCTCAAGGTCGGTCAAAAATGGGGTGTCTACACACCCGTTTTGGACCTGCCCCCGATTGAATCTTCATAACCCATTATTATAGAAGAAACGGCTCAAGTTGTTGTGGCCGAGACAGAGAAGGAAGCCAAATAGCAGATTCCAGAAGAGCGGCCGATTCCAGAAGAGTGGGGAGAAAAACGTACCGCCGAGGGAGAGGCCGGCTCAGAGGAGAGCCCCACTGACAAACGGCCTCGCTTAGAGGAGTTGGATGTGGTTGTTCCTTTTGTTGTTCAACCAAAGATCAAAAACACACCGATCTCCTCTGACGCATCTACCTTGAAAGATCCAGCTATAGCGTTGAGCTTGGCTGCCTTAGTCTCGTTGCTGGCTGACAAGGCCACCTTTCGAGCAGAGCCGGATTTGGTAGCTATAGCGTTAGTTGCCCAATCGGCCCTTCTAGTATGTGACTTGATCTTTTTTGCTCCTTGTTTGGTTTGGTTTGCATATGATATTTCTTGGTATGTGATGATCCCAACTCCTTGTTTTGCAGACGGTTGGAAGGATAGTCGAACAAGGTCACCGCCAGCCCGATGCCATTGAAAGAATTGGCCGCTTGAAGTCAGAAGCTGAAGGTGAGAGGAGCAGGGCTGAGTTCGAGGCGATGAGAGCCACAATGGAAAGTGCTCGAGCCGAAGGTGAGAAGGAGAGGGCTTGGACTGTTGACCAGCTCAAATCCGACGCCGAGGAGAGGGCAAACGCGAGCGAGGAATCACTCAAGTTAGCCAAAGAGGTGCTTGCCAAGGTGGAGGCCGAGTTAGAAGAGTTGAAGAAGGCCAAGGAAAAAGCCGACTCTGAGGCTTCTGCGACGTTCGAGATTGGAAAGAGCGCCGCCCTTGAGAACTACATAGAAGAAGTCCCCAAATTCGAGAATTAGGGATTCAAACATGGGTGGCTCAAAGCCCTTGCTGCCGCTGGAGTTACATTGGCCATACCAATTCCATACGAGCAAGTGGATGTTGAGCCATTTGAGTCTGATCCAGAGGATTGATTTGGGAGACATTCTAGTTTTATTAAGTATTTTCAATTTCAGTGTATGTTTTGTTTAGTAGATTTCTGTTAGTTCAAGGTAATTTTCATGTATAAATTAGTTACTAGCTGCGCTCAATTTATTAATGAAAATTTCCTTTTCATTTCACTATTAGTTGTACGCAGTTTTTGATATTAATGAAGAGTTTTGCTTTTCACTACTTTGGATAAAATGATTACTGTCTGTTGTGCTTGCTAACTATCGATCCGATAGGAAGTAGGATCATGAGATAAGTAGATTAAATATCCCACTGCATAGCTGCTGATTGGATAACAGTGCAACTTGGCAATTAATTTAACCTTAATTTATCCGAACAAGTAAATCAACTCAGGGTCCCGTCGTATGCCCTTGCCCCAACCAATGTATGAACTCTGGATGCCGAATAGGACTAGTTCATGGAGTGGCTGCGGCACAGTTTGATCGGCATTGTGCTTAGGTATTTGGCCGAATAGGACTAGTTCATGGGTATTGTACTGATAAATCAATTCATGGAGCGGCTGGGGCACTCAAGCCGACTAGACTGATGAATCTGCCCTTGCCCCAGCTGGTTCATGAACATAGAACGCCAAATATCAAGAACTTATGAAGTACTGATGAATCGATTCATAGAGCGGCTGGGGCACTCAAGCCAACTAGATTGATGAATCTACTTTTGCTCCAGCTGGTTCATGAACATTAAACGCCGAATAACATGAACTTATGAATATTGTACTGATGAATCGATTCGTGGAGCAGCTGGGGCACTCAAGCCGATTAGATTGATGAATCTGCCCTTGCTCCAGCTGGTTCATGAACATAGAACGCCGAATATCAAGAACTTATGAAGTACTGATAAATCGATTCATAGAGCGGCTAGGGCACTCAAGCCGACTAGATTGATGAATCTGCTTTTGCTCCAGCTGGTTCATGAACATTAAACGTCGAATAACATGAACTTATGAATATTATACTGATGAATCGATTCGTGGAGCGGCTGGGGCACTCAAGCCGACTAGATTGATGAATTTTCCCTTGCCCCAGCTGGTTCATGAACATAGAACGCCAAATAACAGTGGTTGATGGGGCGATTGGGGGCATGTGACTCAGTCGGTGCTGGGCTGTTGAGGTTTCAATATTAATGAGATTGCCTCGGAGGTGCTGCCTTCGTAGGGAAAAAATGGGCGTGTACTTCGTGAACGAAGGTCCTATTTATGTGCTCAGTCAGCAACTCAGTCCAGCTCTTTGAGGATGATTAAACAAGTGCGAATGTCAAATAGACTTTTCTTCAACAGTAGAGGGGAAACGAGGATGCTAGCTGAGCTAGGAGGAGATATGAGTCGAAGTGGTGAACCTTCGCGCACGGGAAGTAGGACTTCAAGGGATCGGGATAGACACCAATCTCCTTGTCATCGAAGTAGGTCGCCTAGGAGGGATAATCAGCCACATGCCAAATCTCCTCAACCCCATTCTGGAAGAGAATCTGACGTGAATCCACGCCCATTGAGTTTTGCAGTCTTCGTAGGGAATAGACCCATGATAGAGGCGGATTCGATCATTTGAGATCCAAATGTGGCAGTCAAGTTTGCTCGACAGATTTTTCCACCCAAGGTCCAGCAGTCGATGGTAGCTCGGTAGGACTTCGAAGTGTTTCATGAAGGCGTTCACGGGGCGGTAAAGGGGCTGTACACCGCTTATGAAATCAACATGCGTCTCCGCGCCGCTCGGCGCGATATAAAGTAGAGAGATGAACGCATTCGGAAGTTAGAAGCTCGTGCGGAGAATGCCGAGCGTGAGCTAAGGAAAACCAAGTCCGCCGAGTCTCAATCAGCCAGCCATCCCAACCCGGTTGTGGAAGAGAGGGTGACTCAAAGGCTGACAAGTGATGCTATTGCCGATCGGAATATGGCTAGCATGTTCGCGATTGAGACTGCGAGGGTCGCGGCCTATGAAAAAGGCTTCCATGACGGCCGAAAGGTTGGAATTCAGATGTTTTGGAGAATTGAACTGTAATAGTTGGTGTCAAAAAACTTTGTTTATCCTTGTTACAAGTCTGGATGGTATGGGATTGATGTACGTTCAGTGGTTGTTGATTGATTTTAAATTTCGGGAATGAAATTCTTTAAGGGAAGGAGGTTATAACGGTTTCGGTTTACACTCGACCCATTTCTTGCTTTTGAATCTGAGAATCCATGTACTTAACTGTTGTTCATCTCATTTCCATCTTGTTGCTTATTGAGTTTGGCTATTAGGAGTTTTGGTTGGAAAGTTAGTTTTTCAATGAGTTGTTACCCAGATTTTTGCATATTCGCTCGAGTGGTATTTATTGTGCTCAAGCGGTCTTTTACAACCTACAAAACTACTAGAAAGTTTGATACCTTCGCTCGAGTGGACTTTCTTGCACTCAAGTAGTCTTTTGCAAGTCTGGACTTTTGGAAGGGGGTCATTGTGTGCTCGAACGGTGATTTTTGGTTGCTCGAGCAGTGTTTTTGTCTCTTGAGCGGTCTGCGCATATATCAGTCCGAGAAGAAGGATTTTTGAGTTACTTTTTCATCTCTCTCTCTCTCTCTAAACATTTCAAAACCATAAAATCTTTACTTTCTCTCTATAGTTCTTACCTTCTAGCTCTAAATACTCTCAATCCATTAGTTTTATCACCCTAGCCCTTTGGAGTAAGTGATTGAGCACGTCGAGGGCTTCGTTCTAATCGATGAAGTTATTGTTTTCGGCTTTGCCAAGTTCTACCATTTGTTTCCTCTTGTCTTCTACTTTGAGGTAGGGATTTCTTTGACCTTTAATATGATTTTTAGCTTAGTTATTTGCTCTTTGAAATGGACTAGTGATTTGGAGATTTTGGAAAACCTAGGATTTGATTTTAAAATCAAAGAGGGATTTTCTAAATGAGTTCTTGAAAATGATTGTGGGGATGTGTTTATAATTGAGATATGTTAAAATGGTGGATATCCTTTCTTAAAATTAATTTTGTAAGAAGATGGGGTTTTGTTCTAAATTTTTGGATATTTGGATTTGTGAAAGGAAATGGAAAATAATGTTGGGTTTTGTAAGATTGGAACGATGTTTATGTTGATGATGATGGTGGAGTTGGATATGTAATATCACTCACATTGTAAATGATGAAATTATATATTTTGATTGGAAAGTATCTGTTGTATAGAAATATCTGTTTTGGGTTATCGATGGAAGAGAGTCTTGATTGTTGTAGACATTATATGAGAATTAAGTTAAATTGAAACTAATTTATCATATATTGTGCATTGAGCTTCATTTCTTATTAAACATTGTAAATGTATTGATTTTGAGAAACATCGGTGAATACCTTGGTGAATCTGGTTATGGGGCGTAGTTGTAGTTATGATGTTGGCATGCGTGTCCTTGGTGAAAATCCAGAATTTTGCGCAGTTAGGTGCCGATCCTTCCGGTTAGTATTGGTAAAATAGCTTTGGTAGTGCTTGTATAGCCTACTGGCAGACACATACCTAGAATTTTCAGTGTTTTGTATCCACTACCCTATTTTTTGTATAAAATGATTATTTTCATGAATTAATTCATAATCTGGTATTGCATTGTTTTGAGATGGACAATGAAGAATGTTTGACAAATGACATGCATATATATTCACCTTATAATTTTGCTAAGATCCATATACTGTGTTAGAGTATCTCTACTAGGTTTTGGCTCACTCTATGTGGAAAATAACTTTCAAGTGCTAATGATATACCTCCACCAAGGATGTAGCTTAGGAGGACTTGGAACTTAGGGTTTTATTTTTGTTTATTGATGTAATTATTTTGTTTAAGCCTTGGGCTTTACGTATATTGAGTTAAACTCATTTTGTTGTGCCCAAGTATTGACTTGGAAAGTTGTAGCCATTAGGACATCTAATTATTTGGTTTTACTTTTACTCTGATTCTTGTATCCATGTACTATGCTATAGATTTAGAATATAGGATTTATGAATATATATTGCATATGTCATCTTTTGTATTAATCAACGTTACAAATGGAATAGAAGATTTGATGTTGTTGATCAATTGTAAATAATGTTATGAGTTGGGCTATTGTTATTTATTTTGGGGCGTTACAGTAGATGTTTAGTGTTACACTTTTGTGTATATGTACCATTTTTTAATTAGATTATTAAATTCACATAAAAATTGAAAAGAATTTGTGAATAATTTCTGTAAAATTAGAGATTAGTGAAGAAAGATTTTTTTTAATTATTTTTTAAAAAAAATAAGTTTTTATAGTGTTTGGTTTGGTTTTTTTCTTCAAACTTTTGTTTTGAATTTTTTGATTTTCCCTTTTCTTTTTCTTCTTTGACACTGTTTTTCGATTCACTTAATTTAATACTCTTTTTATTTTTTAATTTTACTTTTAGATTAGATTCACTTAATTTAAATACACTTCGAAAATAATTTGTTGTTAATATATAATAGTAACAATAACTAGCAATTGACCCGTGCAATACGCGTATTATTTTTTTTAAAAAAAAAATATTTGATAATACAATATGTGTTATAAAAGAATAACTTTAATTATAATTTAAAATTAAAATTAAAGTGTGATTTTAATTATTTATTTTGATAATATTGACATTATCGTTCTATAAATTGTTACTTAAATACTTATATATAAATATCTATTAATTTTAGTTAAATTAGCTGTATATTTTGATAATTTTAATTCTATCGTATTATAAAAGTGTAATTATCATATAATAATTTTGTATGATATATATTAAATTATAAAATAATAAAATAAATATTCATTTTGATATTAAAAATAATAGTTAAATTATAAGAAGAATTGGTAACATAAAATTAAAAGTAATTCTAACTATTTAATTTTCTTTTATATCCATTTGGAAAATAAAAATAGAAATTATATAAAATTTATTAAAATAATTAAATATAAATATGTTGTAGTTGGATTATCGTATAATAACTTTATATAATATATATATTAAATTATAAGATTGTAAAATAAACACTCTTCATTAAATTAAAATATCAACTATATAAAAGAAATTCAACAAAGATTAAACAAGAAAGAATCACATAACAACATCTAAACCTAAAAAGAAAAAATAATGAAAACATTCAAATGATAGATACATCTTAAGTGATTAATCATCTGTAATATGATCTCAAAATATAAAAAAATTTACCGTTCAACAATTGAAAAGGTAGCTCAAGTAGTAAAACCAAACTTTAGAGATTACTCGAAAGTATCATTATTGTACAGGTTTTTCTTTTTGTGAGTTGTGAGAATTGGTATTAGGTATAGAATAATGTACGAGAAAAAAAGAAAAAAGAAAAGAAGCAATTTAGCATTAAAAATTCCTAATACCCTTGAAAGAATTAAGAAGACAAATGTGAAACGCAAAATTAGTATTAAGTTTTTAGATTATCTCAACTTACGATGAAAAATATATGAAAAATAAATATTTATCAAGTAGAATGCATATAAAATAAATAAAGTTAGTATAATTTAAATTAAGTTTAGATTTGTGTAGAACTCTATATGTAATCAAAAAAATACAAGCTGACATGGCTCTCTTAAAAAAAAAAGTAAGCCCTTATAATGTGCCACATAAGTATAAAAAAAACACTACTTTTAATAATATATATATATGAAACATAGACATGCGTATATAAAAAATAAATAATAAATATTTTTTTGTTTTTAAGAATTGGAATCGTCACTACAAGAAAAAACACATTTGGCGACTAAAAATTTAGTCGCCAAAAGTCGGTTTTTAGTCGCCAAAAGTCAGTTTTTAAGTTTCCCCGACTAAATTTTTTAGTCGCCGGTTTGATCGCTGGAAAACAGTCGGGAAAGGTATTGGCGACTAAAAAAATTTTAGTCGTCAAAAAACAAGTCTTTAGCGACCAAAACTTTGGTCGCCAATAGTCAATTATATTTTTTAAATTATAAATTTGGCGACTAAATTTTTAGTCGCCAATAGTCAATTATATATTTTTTAAATTATATATTTAACGACCAATGTTTTAGTCGCCAATGCTCAAGGAATTGGCAACCAAACCTTTTATTCGCCAAAAGCTCATTCGTAAAAAATAAAAATTAAAAAAATTAAAAAAATAAAACAAAAATTACACTCACTTGCTCTTGTGAAAATTTGAACCATCAACCTCCCACACCATAAGCTTTATACAAAGTACTCTTTCCACTAAGCCACTATAACACCACATGATTTAATATGCAGCATATATTATTTATATAGTACATAGACTTGTATTAATATAAATGTATATATATAAAGATAATTATTTTTTATTGAATATAATTTATGAAAAAATAAATTATTTACTAGGAGGAAAAAAAAGAGACCACTTTTGGCGACTAAACATAATTTTAGTCATCAATTCTATGCTTTTGGCTACTATTTTTTTTTAGTCGTTAAAAAATTTAATTCCAGCGCTAAAAATTACCACTTTTGGCGACTAAACTTCTTTTTAGTCGCCAAAAAGCCTCACTTTTGGCTACTAACATCTTTTTAGTTGCCTAATGCCTCACTTTTAGCTACTAAATTATTTTTAGTCGCCAAAAAGCCTCACTTTTGGCTAATAAATTTTTTTAATCGGTAAAAGCCTCACTTTTGACGACCAAACATCTTTTTAGTCGCCCAATACCTCACTTTTGGCTACTAAGTTTTTTTTAGTCTCCAAAAAGCCTTACTTTTGGCTACTAAAATTTTTTTAGTCGCTAAAAGCCATACATCGGTAACCAAACAGATTTTTAGTCGTTAAAACCTATACTTTTTGCTACTAAATTTTTTTAATCGCCAAAAATCCTCACTTTTGGCTACTAATGCTTTTTTAGTCGCCAAAACCTATACTTTCAGCGACCAAAGGTATATTTTTAGTCGCCAAAAATGCTTTTTCTTGTAGTGCATATTGCAATTTTACGTGATTTTATGTTTTAAATCGTAACCACTTTAATCTTACCAAATTTAAAATCTGAATACAATATGAATCATTTGCCCTAATTAGAATTGTAAAATCTTACCACCCGAATCCAAATTCTACTAAGCATGATTCGTTTTTTTATCAGGTGGGAAACAAAATTGATCGCTATCATATATTAGTGTGGATGGGGTCTTTTGGGAAGAGGGTAAAAAGTTAACTTTTAACTTTTTACTCATTTTGGGGCACATCAGCTCTCACATTTTTTATTCACAAAAAGATAAAATAGACTAAAAAAATTAAAAACACTCCGATGTGGATGCAATCCAATGAATGGTGTAGATCACTTTTTTTTTTTTTAAACTCAAAATAAGATATTTTGAGATGTCATCACTGCATTTATGAGTTCAGATCTCTGGATAGCCAATTGTCAGCGTGATTTGACCAAACTCATAGGAAAGGATTTACCGTCGAAGCACCAATAGAGTTCAAGTACACGTCACAAACAAACCTAAATGTTGATCAAAGTATAAGACGAAATCTCCATTAAAAAAAAAAAAAAAAACCAACTACAAAATAGCAAATTCACCCCGTCAAGATTCAAACCTGAGTTGTGGAGAAGAATGCCTTCTCCATTAAATCACCACCCCCAGTGGTGTAGATCATGTTGACCATGAATAACTTGTCGTTTTATTTGGAGTTAATAGGAGGCCATCCAACATTTGGTGTAGATCATGTTGACAATTAATGTCGTCTTTTTTTTTTGGAGTTAATACGTGGCCCATCCAAGATTTGGTGTAGATCACGTTGACCATGAATAACTTGTCGTTTTATTTGGAGTTAATAGGAGGCCCATCCAACATTTGATGTAGATCATGTTGACAATTAATAACTTGTCGATTTTTTTGGAGTTAATAGGAGGCCCATCCAATATTAGATGACAGCTGATCAATTGGTATGCTATTCTGTTTATATGGGCGACTTTGAAATTTCTTTATCGGCAAGTCTTTCTTTGTCCTTTTTCTCTTCTTGTATGTTTTCCGTGCAAATATTTTGTGACTATTTTGTGTTTTGTTTTATTTTATTTTTTAGACAAATAAAATAAATATTTAGCATTTTTTAGATTAATTTTGAGAAATTGTTATAGAAACAAGTCGTGTCGTAAGAAATATTTTTTTTTGATTGTTTTGAAAACTGTATTGTACAAATTAAATGATCTAAAACTAGTAGATATTTTTGAAATTGGTATTATACTTTTTTTTCCCCTAAAAGCATGAAAGCAAAAGATAAAATCAAATCAAATAAAAAATATGTATATATATAATTGAACAGACTCTTAAAAAGTTTAAAACAATTTCACAAAATCATATCATCAATATGCGATTAAGTTGTGTAAGTTAGATTTTTTTTATAAAAAAAAAATTAGTGAAAAATCCCTCAAACTAATTTTCTAATTGAAAAATGACATATAGCCTCGTTTGGAAAAATGAATATTTTAGCCAAAAAAATAAAAAAAATCACTATAAATTGTCACATCACTCTTCTATTTTTTTGTACATCTTTTTATAAAAAATTAAAAAATTATTAAAATAACATATTCCCAAACGAGGCCTTATTAGGAAGATGTGTGCACCAATAACTTCACTTAACTCTTGGTGCACTAAAAAGTCTTATTCATTTTCAATTTTTACCACAAATTTTTTTTATTTTTATTTTTTAGCATTGTTTTTTTTTTATAAAAAGTGTCACTAATTATTAGTTTTTAACAACCATTTAAAAATTTTATCATAAAAAACGTTATCAATTGTTAACTTTAGTGATAATTTTTTTTTTAAAAAAAGTCATTAATTATCAATTTTTTAAAACTTTTTATCTATATTACATTTGTGGGACTCAATGATGCGCAGGTTCTTGTAATAGGACCTGTAAGTAATTACCTTATGTGGCATAAAAAAATTAAAAAATTAAAAAAAAAAAAGAATCTATAAAGTTTGAGAGTATTATAGTCATTTCACATATATAGTTAACAATTGATCGCCAAAAATTAGCCACCAAAAAATTATAGGTTGCGAAAACATACCCATCAGCAACTAAATAAATTTTAATTGTAAAAAGTAGACTATTTATCAACTCAAAATAAGTGATCGTGAAAAGTATTTTTTTTTGTTAAGCAGTGACAGACCATTGCTTTGATTCGTGATGAAGAGTATTGGCTATTTGGCCCCTTTTCTCTCTCTCTCTCTCTCTCTCTCTCTCTATTGCGCACTGTAGTGTTGTGGTATTTTGTTTGTTTGGTTTTGGGACCTACTAGTCGGGGAAAACTTAAATTTTGAAAAAAAAAAGAAAAAAAAAAAAAAAAAAAGATGTTGTTTTAGACAAAAGTATCGTAAAAAGCGCCGCAGAAAATTATCGCAAACTCACATGCCTATGTCCTGATCAATTATAAATTACTATGTCTACTCATGTTTCTTAGGTAGTGTCTCACCCTCCACTAATTACATGTGAAATGGCGCTACCTGGACCAACCAAAGAACTTGTATTATTTATAGGGGGTTCATATCCTTTTGGTACTAGCATGGCTAAGACTCCTCTTTGTGAATTGTGATTCAGTAGCTCCTCCTCCCCTCCTCCCCCTCGTCCATTACAGACCAAAAAGAAAAAGAAGAGCGCAGATGGCGGAATTACAACGGTCGTCGGTAAAACGTAAGAAAAAAGTAAGGAATCAAAAACTGAAGATAGATCCATTGGCGCGTGCATTAAAACACAATGAAGTGGAATCATACGGTGGAGGCGATCCCAACATCTTTGAGGTTCCCAGTAGACTCCGAGACCTTGAACAACATGATCCATATACGCCCGGCGTTGTTTCAATCGGCCCTTGTCATTATAACAAGCACAACCATCTCAAAGAAATCCAAAAGCGTAAGTTGAAGCTTCTTCAACATCTCCTCAGGCGGAATGAAAACTCACTTCACAAACTTGTGAGTATTATGTATGTGCCTCTACTAGATCATGCAAAGAAGTGCTATGACAAGCCCATATTAAAAGGTTTAACTGACCTAGAATTCATAGAAATGCTGTTGCTTGATGCTTGTTTCATACTTGAGTTGTTGCACAACTCTGCCCATGAGTGGAACAATTGTGAGGATAACCCGTTGTATGTGTTTCACCAGCGGGGTTTCATACCTTTTATACGACGCGATTTGTTAATGCTTGAAAATCAGTTACCATTTTTGGTGCTTCGGAAAGTTTTTAAAATCTTTTGGGACAGTAGTGCAATGTCAGTTGTTGAACTTGCTCTTAAGTTTTTCAACGAAGTCATCCCTGGGATTTCCGAAAATATATCCGACAATTCGAAATATGATCAATCTCTTCACCTCCTCGACATTATTCACACGTCTCTAGACCCACCCGAATCCGTCGATCAGGTTTCTGATACACATATTTGGATATGCGATTGTTGTCCTTCTCCCCACCTCTTTTCGTGCCCCAATCCATTCCCTTGTTGGCAACGTACCACTCATGCAACACGGAGGACCATTATTCATGACCAAGACCAACACGGTGAGAGGGTGTCCGATGATCCCCCATTCCCCTTGCCAATCATGCAACAAGGATCGAGCAAAAACAAAATGGTGAAAGAGATAGTGTCCGATCCCTCACCTTCCAATCATGCAGCAAGGACTGTTCTAGAGGATGAGATACTCTCTGATCCCCCACCTACAAATCATGCAACAAGGAATATTCATGATGAACATGGTGAGAGAGCGTTTCATCCCCCACCTTCTGATCATGCAAGGACTGTTCAAAACGAAGAGGGCGAGATGATGTCTGATCCCTCACATTCCAATCGTGTAGCAAGGACTGTTCAAGAGCATGAGATAGTGTCTGATCCCCCGCTTACCAATCATGAAACCAGGACTATTCATGATGAACACAGTGAGAGAGTGTTTGATCCCTCACCTTCCAATCATGCAGCAACGACTGTTCCGAATTGTGAGATAGTGTCTGAACCCCCACATTTCATTGATGCAGAAAAGACTGTTCAGGAGGGTCAGGCAGCAGTGTCTGATCCCCCACCTGGCAAACATGAAGCGAGGACTATTCCGGATGGAAAGAAGAGCACAATATCCAATTCCTCTAAAATACCATTGCACTCTGTGCACTCTGTCACAAGGCTTAGGGGTACGGGTATCAACTTTGAAAAAAAGGATTCAACAAAATTCACAGAAATTGGGTTCAAAGAAGGTAAGCTCCTGATTCCACCCCTTTTGATCCATGGCTCAACCAGGTCCATCTTCCTGAATCTCATGGCTTTCGAGCAATGTTATCCAGATTGTGGAAGACATATCACTGCATACATCAGTTTCATGGATGGATTAATAAACACTTCTAAAGATGTGGAGCACTTGATTGAGAAAGGGATTATAGCTCACGAGTTGGGAAGCGAAGAGGATGTAGCTACTCTCATCAACAATCTTCGCAAGGAAATGGTCTTTGACACCAGCGATAACTATTTGTCTAAAATATCCAAGCAGCTGAATGAGCATTATGAACAAAAATGGCGAACTTGGAACGCGACATTGAAGCATGAATATCTCAAAGACCCTTGGAAAATTATTTCTCTTGTTGCAGCCGGTTTACTAATTTTTCTCACAATGGCACAGACCGCCTACACTATGGTAAGCTATCACTTTCCTAAGAATTGAATCGTTCTTAAATCTTCTCCTCTTCAGAATATTGTATGATGACCTAATAAAGTCAGTGAATTATTTACTGTGGTTTTCTATAATCTCATCAAAATCTTCCTTTGATGTTAGTCTTGTCTGAATAAATATTGAGTTGTATTGAATTTTATGTATTTGAATATTATCTCCTCTACTTAGTAAAATCAGGGAACAAATATAATTATTCAGTAATAATAAAAATTGAGTTGTATTGAATTTTATGTATTTGAATTTTATCTTCTCTACTTAGTAAAATCATGGAAGAAATATAATTATTCATAGTACCAGAGAATCATGTGCAACGACAGAGCTAGCGAAGGATGAGGGGTCACGTGGCCCCCACTAAAGTTTTAATAATTATAGCACTATCCATATACATAAAGATTATATATTATTTATGAAAAATTTTATAATATACACCCTTTGAAAAGAACATACTATATATATTATTATAAAAATATATAATTTTATTACAAAATTCTATAACATCCATTATAAAATATCTAAGTTCGTTGCAAATTGACGCAACATCGCCATATGCATCCTACCATGAAATTGATTGTCTAACAGCTGAATGGACAGAGATGGTTGTCAGTCTTTGGAGTTGCTTTTTGGTGAAAGGTGGTAATACGAAGTGGTTGTTGACTGATAGAGGTAGCAGCTGGTGGTGGTAATATAAGATAATGATTCAGATTATTAATTTTTGTGTTTTAATGGAATATTAATGATATGGTAATGAATAAAAAAAATAAAATAAAAATAAATAAAGAACAAAACATTATATTACTGTGGATGGAGCCCACTACTAACTCATTAGAGTTATTTTTAGAATTTAAATATTAGAGTTTCAAAATATTTTTCCTCGTAAGTGATAGCCGCAGGAGATTATAGAGAGAATGAATGAAAATTTACTCTTAAAAAAAGTGAAATAAATTTTTTTCGTTAGAAAATTTTAGTAAAATTTGTAAATTATTTATAATTTTTAGAAAACAAAATAGACATTTTATTTAAAATTATTATAAATATAAATCAAAAAAATTATAAATATAAACGTTACTCTATTTTTGTTTACAATTTTTTTTCTTTTACACAAATTTCTTTTTAAATTCAAAAATACATATTCAACTTACGTTTCACATTATTTAAACAGTTTTCTTTTCAAATTCAAACAGTTATGCCACGAATGTCTAACCCAAAATAAACACAAAGCTATTATCTTAATATTTTAATTAATTAAAATTAAATTAAAACAAAATGTATATTTGTTCAAGACCATCAAATACTATTTTGAATAGAAATTGGACGGACGTAATAGGCTTATCAATTCATTTTTTTAAAAATAATTATGAGGACTATAAATTTAGGGTTTTTTTCTTAAAATTTATTTTAAAATGACATTAAATTGTTCAAATTAATTTAATTATGAATTCTCTGCTGTATGAATTTAATATGTACTACTGATTCTAGGTAAATTCTAAAATCATAAATCACTTTTCCAAAATATATTATGTGAGAAAAAAAAAAAAGAAAAAAAGAAAACATGACATGACATGAAAGGGTTATATCGATTGGAAAGCCATTTGTCTTTATGTACGATGACTTTGAAATTTCTTTATCAACAAGTCTTTCTTTGTCCTCTTTCTCCTCTTCAATGTTTTTCCATGCAAATGTTAGTGATTATTTTAGTTTGTGGTTAAAATTTTTTGTTTAGGATAAATTTATTAGTTTTTTTGATTTTTGTAAAAAAATAAATAATAATTATAATTTAGATGTGATATTTTATTTTATTGAAATAAAAAGTTTATTACCTTTTTGGAGTTAAAATAGTCAAAAATTCAAAAAGCCTGACATGCAAACGAATTCTTTTATTATTTGAGAAAAATAAATTAAATATTTAGCATTTTTTAGAATATTTCTGAGAAATTATAATGAAATTTTAAAATTTGAAACATATATAAAAAAAAATTGCCGTATAAGTATGTGATCATTTTTCTAGATTTGTGCTTATACATAAATAAGAGTAAAAATATTTAAAATTTTGTTAAAATTTTGAAAAGAATACTTATCTTCTAAACAATTTATATAATGAAGAAACAAGTCATGTGACATAATGAAATAGTGTATGAAATAAGATTTCTCGGTAAAACCCCCAACTAGCCTTTTTGGGAAGATAATAAAATAAAAAATAAAAAACAAGAAGAGTTAATTTATTGACTTATTGGCTTATTTAGATCATATCACTTTTCTATTTTTTATTGTACATTTTATTTTTATTTTTTTTAAAAAAAGAAACCAATAAACCAAGAAAAAAGGCCAAACAAAGCCAACAAATAAGTAATTCCCAAACACCTTAATAAAAAAAAATCACAAAAAAAATTAAAAAAGATACTAAAGTAATATATTAAAAAAATCACTAAAATAAAAAAAAATCAAAAAGTAATTCTCAAATGAGTATGATATTGACCAAACTGATAATAAATTTGTTTCATATTTCATTTTCTACATTTTTTTTTTCTTCAAATAATAGCATACTAGCAATTGATCCGTGCAATGCACGACTTATTTTTCGTTTTAAATAATATTTTATGTTACAATGTATGTGTTACAAAAGAATAATTTTAAATTAAAGTGTGATTCTAATTATTAATTTTGATAATGTTAGATATATCATTCTATAGAAGTGTTACTTGAATAGTTATATATAATTTTAGTTAAATTATTTGTGTATTAATAATTTTAGTCATAGTTTGCTATAAAAGTGATTTTATATGATATATATATATATATATGTATTAAAATATGCACTAGTAAAATAAACACTTATTTTGATATTAAAAATAATAGTTAGATTGAAAGGAAATTAGAAATATAAAATTAAAAATGATTCTAATTATTTGAATTTTTTTTTATATTCATTTGAAAAATAAAAATATGTAGAAATAGAAGTTATAAAAAAATTATTTAAAAATTTAAATATAAATATGTTATAGTTGGATTAAGAAGAAAATACATAGATTAATTATGTAGAATATTAATTTTTTCTTTAATATTTTTTTAAATTATTCATACGTATTGTATATAGGTATATAAAATATAAATATTTCGAAATAAAGAATTTCATGTTAAATAGAAAACTCAATATAAATTAATATTAACATATTAATTAGGTAGACAGAAAAAAAAATCTTTAATATTTAATATAAGAAAATTAATTCGTAAAATATTAATTCTATAGGTAATTCAGAATAAGTAGAATATTTTTTTACAAATTATATTTTAGCACTAATTACGTTTAAGGGTATAGTATTGTGGCATTTTTAAAAAAGTGGAAGAGAATAGCAATGCATCACATAGGAGTAGAGTAAAAAAAGAAAAAAAAAAAGAGAGATATGCCATATGGAAAAGAGAAAAAAATTTAAAGTAAGCACTATTTTTAATATATATATATGTGTGTGTGCGCGCGCGTGTGTATACAGGCCCGGCCCTGAGGGAAGGTCAAAGAGGCCTGCACCTTGGGCCCCTAGATTTAGGTCAAAAATAGGGTTCCAAAATATGATTTTATGTTTTAGATATAAAAAAAAAAATTTCAAATACTATAAGCCTAATTGTATATGGGGCCTAAAAAAACAAATATATCATGACAGATTATAGGCCCAATTGACATGGGCCCAAAAACAAGAAACACATGTGTTTGGTTTGAGTTTTTTGAATTAAGTTTTTTGAAAACTGAGTTTTTTGGTTTTCGTATTTTTTTTTGTTTTTAGTGAATAGTTTTAAAATTTTAAACATTTTTTTTTACTTTTTTAGATGCATCTCACTTAGATGTATCTAAAAAGTAAAAAAATTATGAAAAAAATATTTTTAAAAATTAATAAATACATAAAAATACAAAAAATATACTGAATTCTCATATTTTTTTGTATTTTTGGCATTTTGTGAATTTTTAAAAGGTTTTTTTCAAATTTGTTTTACTTTTTAGGTATATTTATGTTAGATATGTCTAAAAATTAAAACAATTGCTCAAAATATTAAAAACATTCAGTAAAAATAAAAAAAAAATACGAAAAATAAGAAAGTAGAATTTTCTGAAAAGTGTTTTTGAAAAATGATAAACAAGCATAATATAATACCCACCGAGGCTAAGAACGTAGGTCACTGAAAGAAATAAACATTAGAAAATTAGAAAATTTCTGGAAGTATATTATAAAATTTCTTAAAATTTCTGGAAGTATATTAGAAAATTTCTGGAAGTCTAAACATTAGAAAAATTTTGAAAATTAGAAAACTAGAAAATTTGTGGATTTGTGATTATATAGAGTAGTCATGCCTCCTAGGAAGTATATTTTTTGATGTGAAAAAAGGAAAAAGAAACAAAAATTAGAAAATTTTATTCAATCTCAATCGGGAGCGCTTGATAAATGTTTTGGTAGCAAGAAACAAATAGAAAGTTCATGTTTGGTTGATGAAGAAGTTGTTGTAAGTAAATTTTTTTGTGACTACAAACAAATAAAAAAGTTGTTATAACTTATTGTTTTATCCATCAATTTTTTTTTTTAATGTAAGAAAGGCCCCATTTCCGAAGGTCGCTTTGGGCCCCCTAAATCTCAGGACCGGCCCTGTGTGTGTATATATATCATATCTATATAATAAGGCAGGAAGGTTTTGAAAATGTATTAAAATATTTTAAAGATACATTTTGTTTCAATGGTTGAGATGAATCCTAAGTTTATATCAACGATTTAGATCAATTGATGGTTCCTATCCAAGCACTTCTCTCCTTAAGCATCCCAACTGTTTGCCTTCCCACCTACTCACGTCTGCCTCCCCACCTTCCCTCTCTCTCTCTCTCTCTCTCTCTCTCTCTCTCTGTTCTTCTTCTTGAATTTTAAACATTTTTTTTCCTTTCTCTGCTCTTGCCTTCATCAGAACTCACTCCGACTGTGGACCACTCTCACCGCTATTCACTTTGGCTGCGACATCACTTTGGCTACTCGACTGTTCATTGCAGTAATTTTTTTTTGTTTTTGTTTTTGCTTTTGCCTCTCCCCTTCTCTCTTTATTTTTGTTTTTGGTTGCGCATTTGTTGATGGTTGTGTTTATGTGTTTGTGTTTCTCAGATTTGGGAATACTTGATAGTTTAAATATTTTGAATTTGCCTTGATGTTCCATTGTATTTTCAATGTGTTGGGTTAGTTTTATTTGAGTTCTCCCACCGTTGTTTACTCCGGCTGCGACATCACTTTGACTGCTTGGTTGTTCATTATAGTATTTTTTTTGTTTTTGATTTTACCTCTCCCCATCTCTCTCTGTTTGTGTTTTTTGTTGTGCATTTGTTGATGGCTGTGTTTGTGTTTCTAAGATTTGGAAATGTTCCATTATATTTTTAATGTGTTGGGTTAGTTTTACTTGATAGTTATTATAAGTATTTTGAATTTCGCTTGTTGCACTTGCTGCAGAAACTAACCCCAATTTCATAGGAATAAAAACTTCCCTCCATCAAACACATTGAAAACAGTAGGTATGATTTAACCAATGTGTTGGATTAGTTTTAATTTTTTTTTATCAGTTTAAATATTTAAACTTTCATCTCATAGGTTCATAGATCTGGTTGTCTTGGAGTTCTATTTATGTGAAATTGGTAAGTCATCACTTTCCTAAGAATTGAATCGTTCTTAAATCTTTTCCTCTTCAGAATATTGTATGATGATCTAGTAAAGTTAGTGAATTATTTACTGTGGTTTTCTATAATCTCATCAAAAACTTCCTTTGATGTTAGTCTTATCTGAATAAAAATTGAGCTGTATTGAATTTTATGTATTTGAATTTTATCTTCTGTACTTGGTAAAATCAGGGAACAAATATATATATAAAAAAAAATTATGGGTAAATTACTAATAGGTCCTAAAAGTTAGATTTGATTCCCATCAAATCCTATTGAAAATAAATTTTGATAAATTTGTCATTAAAAATAATTTTTTTATAACAATTTTTTATATATGTCGTTAAAAATTAATAATTAGTGACTTTTTTTTGTCATGATTTTTATAAATTGTCTTTAAAACCTACAATTAATGACTTTTTTTCATGACAAATTTTTTCCATAAGAATTATTAGACAATAAATTCACTTATTAGAATTTACACGTAAGTATCCCCTATAAATATTCGGTAGTAGTAAAAAATTGAATTGTATTGAATTTTACGTTCTCTACTTAGTAAAATCAGGGAACAAATATAACAACTTTGTTAGAGACCTCAGTAAACTCTCACCCCCACCACCCTACACGCACGTGGGGGTTGGTCATTGGTTCAAACAAAAATAAATAAATAAATAAAATAAAATTTGACCAATCAGAGCTCACTGGGGGCCCTCGGGGTCACCCCCGGTAGGGGTGCGGGCTATTTTCCCAAATATAATTAGTAATACCAGAGAATCATGTGCAGCGACAGAGCTAGCGAATGAGGGGTCACGTGCCCCCTCTAAAGTTCTGATAATTATCCTCATATTTCTATACATAAAGATTATATTTTATTTACGAGAAATCTTATGGTGTGTTATTTTTTAAAAGTGTATATCATATATATTAGGGGAATTGACCAGTAAATCCCATATTCCAATCTTATGGATCATATGATCCTAATTGTTTTTTTAAAAACCATTTAGTCCTGTTGAGGGTTTGTTTACCAATTTGCCATTGAGAGTGTAATTGTGGGGTTGTTTTTTGGGCGCGCGTGTTTTGTGGGACTGGGGTGTGGTTGTGTCTCACGTTCCTGTGAAAAAGGTATTAGTAGCTTTTTTTATTGATGTGTATGAACGGGGCGTCGGTTTGCGTGTGGTTTATTATGTGGGTGAGACGTGAAGTCACGTGTTTTGTCACGGCCGCCCGTTTTGAATGATGGATTTTGTGCAACCCGACCCACACAACAGGTCCTTAATTGTAATTGGTGATGTGGTTCTAGATTGTTCTTTTTCGTTTTGTGATTGCAATGTGAACTGAAGAAGTTGTTACGATTTGTTCCCTTATTCGATTTGAATTTCAAATTTTGGTGATTGGGGTACCCACTTCACAGATTTAGGCAAGTTTTGACGCACTCGTTTTGTGCGTATAACAAGCATTAGGGTTTGGGAATCGTTTATTCGTGGTGGCGTAGAACCCTAATATATTCGTGGTGGCTGTGTGAACATTTCAGATTACACTGAAGTTTCATTGGTGTAGATACGAAAATATTGTTCAGATGTCTGATACGGGTAAGTTGTTAATTGTTTGGGTTATTATTTTACTTTTGGCATTACGTCGTGACGTGGTTAGGGTTTTGTTTTTGGGGTGTCGTGGATTCTGCAATTGCGAATATCAAATATGATATAAATGTGTGCATTTTGTTGTAAATTATTATATCGTGTCGTGTTTCTGAATATGTCAGTATTGTGTTGTTCATAAGATGTTTGGTTCGGTATTGAGAATTGTGTTATGTTGGACCTGTAGGGCCGTAATATTGTGGGATGTCGGGTGTTGTGGATTTCCATTCGTGTGTCGGGTATGTTTTGTGAAAAGGATCTATTCATGGGTGGTGGGGTATGCTGTCGACGGAATGGGGCATTGTGTGGGGGGACCGCATGGACCTGTTTGTGGAATGGTCTGACGATTTGGTATGGGGAGGGTGTGGGGACCTGGCATAGCTATGTTAGTGTAAAATTTTATTTGATCTTTTGTATTTGTAAGTGATGTGGGTGGTCAATGGTTTGCTGATGTGTGTTGGCTGATTTGTCGATTTGTTTTGTTGTGTAGTTGTTGTTAGCATGATTTTTTTAAAGTAATTGTACTGTTGCTGGTATTATGAGGGGTTTTTTTTAATGTGTGTTGATTGCAAATGCTATTATTTGTCTCGTGTTTTTTGAAGTTGTATTTCTTATTTATGTAAATTGTGGTACTGCAGGGGCCAGTTCTGGGGGGAGCCGATGGACACGTTACTGTGAACGTAAAAAGCAAGAGGCGTTGGCGATGTTGTCGAAAAGAAAATGTGGCGTGAACATGACTGGACGAGTACTGTTCAAGCAACCTAAGGTTGTCAGCAGGTCCCCTAGAAAGTCAGGCAAACCAAGGCTCAATTTCTGGTCTAACGTAGCTGGGATAATTAAACTGGTTTACGCTGTAAATTTGAGGGAAGTTCACCTGGCACACTTGAGGACGATACCATTTTGGATAATGTTTGAAGCTATATTAAACAACCAGCTCGATCACACGGAGTTCCAGAAAGGCGACGATTTGATTGTGCGCATCGTCAAGTCATACAGCGTACGTGAAGGGAAGTTTGTTCTTGGTGGACGTGGAGTTGACGTCACGGATGACGATATGAAGCTGCTGTTTGGGTTGCAAGGTGGCAGTGCATTCCTGGATATGACGCCACGACCGAGACCTGCATCTGATTTTGTCCAGCGAAGGTGTCCTGGTACTAGCAGGATTACGGCAAAACTTGTGAGGGATTTGCTGATGGAGGCATCGGTGGGGACACGCCACGTGATCATGAAGATACGGCCAAGTTCCTTTGTTTGTATGTGTGTGGGAAGTTGTTTTTCGCAACGTCCGGAGAGACTATCAGTTGGACGTTGATACGGTACGTGGACAACTTTGACGCCATGAAACTGTATGATTGGAGTGCAGCTGTACGTAACATGCTAATGTGTTCGGTGAGGGATTTCCACAGGAAACCGGAGAAAGTTACTGGATGTGTAGTTGCTCTAACGGTAAGTGTGTTATTTGTTTGTTGGTAGTTTGGTTTGTTTTTAACCTAAATTTGTGTTTGCTGGAAAGGCTGAGGGTGGTTGAAACTTATATGGGTTTTTTGTTTCCTGTTTGGTTGTGGTGCAGTTTTGGTTGTGTGAACACACGGATATTGTGAAAGCCAAATATGGGCACAGGTTTCCAAGATTCCTCAGATGGGACGTTGGTGAGGTGATTTCTAGTTGTCAAAGTTTGAAACTATCCGATCCAAATAAGTTTGAGGTAAGTGTTTGTGATGTGCTGTGGTATTTTTGTAGGTTATTTGTTTTGGTGTTTATCATTTTGTTGTTATCTGTGATTGTTCTTATGTTGGTTTGTTATTGATGCTGTTTTGGCTAGGTGCTAACGCACGAGCTGGTCATACAGGCGCACGAGATGGCGATTTTGGAAGGTAGGGGTTTGATGGGGGATATGAACGTGGGATTGGTTGAAGACGATGGTGTGAAAGAGACTGGAGTTGCTGGTAGTGGGTTTGCATGAGTTAAAGTAGAGGGAAGGAGGTATGGTAAGCAGTGTGAGGGGGGGCGTACGAAATGAACCGTGTATTGCAGCGCATGTGATGAGTAATTCGGAGCGTGGTGGTGTATCCGGTGAGCGGGTGGAAGGGGGAGATGGTGAGTTTCTACACCCATATAGTAGTCCGAAGGGGCGTAACAGTTCAGAACTTGTTGGTCCAGGTAGTCCTTCTATTAGAAAATGTGACGCAGGGGACAGCGAAATTGTAATGGAATTGAAGGAAGAAGTTGAAAGATTGAAGAAGAAGATTGAAATGCAATCAATTAATCTGGTGGAAGGTTTCGAGAGCATTTTTAAGGTGAAAGATGAAGAATGCAAGAAACTTGTAGCTGAGAATGCCGAGTTAAGACGAAGTCTTGCAGCTCTTGAGGAGCAAGTGGCTGAGCAAGCAGTGCATAATGTGACGCAACATTTCGCCAGTGTCAATGTTACGAACACTTGTTTTGACGAATGTGGCGACGGGAATCTGGTTGATATTGAAAATGGACGGGACAATTGCCCGAATGTTGAAGGTGGTATCATGGTGGACGCCTCTCCCGTTACATATGTCCCATTGGTTGACAACAATGAAATGCACGGTCCAATCCAAACTGATGACAGTGACGTTGTTGTTGTGAGTCCTTTGTTGATAGAAGGTTGCAGTGTTGTGGATGGTGTGAACTCCTTCGTACGCAATATTAAATGTAAAGTGAGAAAAAATCTGAAATTATCAGGGTATGAGTACCCTGAGTTGAGGCGTAGGGGAAGGACAATGAACAACGAAGTGAGTCTTTCGAAGCCTGGTGGGGTTGGAAGTAGTGTTAATGTGATGCAGCGTGAAGGCGTCGTTGATGTGGAGTATGTTGGTGATGCGAAGAAATTTTTTTCAGGTTTTGGAATCACGAATCGTAACACAGTGTGGAAGATGATGACAGAAGGGGAGAAAGATGTGATAGGCACTACGTATGAGAGATATGGTGATAGGTGAGTAACGTGTGTGTTTGTGGGTATCATATTAAGGGTGTGGAGTACTCGTGCCAGTGGTATTTCTGTAATACTGTATTACACATTAATGTTGTGGTATTTGTAATTATAATGTTATATTTTTACATATTTGCAGGGCCGTAATGTGGGTTGGTCGAGCCGATGGGAATGCAGTATATTTTTCAGATGTTAGATCACTGGTGAGGCAGTTAGGTGTCAGGGGAAATGTAAGTGTAACCAATTGAAGTGTGGGTCATATTGGTTAAATGGAAATGGGTTCTGTAAATTTTGTGTGAATGTGTGAAATAGCTGCATAATTTATTTTGTTGCACTGTTCGTGGCAGGTTATTGATGCCTTTGTAGAGGTGATGTCGGATGACCAAGAAAGGTTGAATTCGGGAAAACAGTTTCCCGAAAACTCATATTTCTTCAGCAGCATATGTTGGGTATGGTTTTGTTTGGTCTCGTGTTTTTGGCAATTTTTTGCAATGGAGTGGATTGATTTAGTAACTTCGATCTCTGCAGGACGTGCTGAAATGTGACAGTGTCGAGGCAAAATTCAACTATGTGAAGAGCAGTCTTCATGCTGGTAGGGGTGCACGTTACATGCATTTCCCCTTTTGCCACCTTGGCCATTGGACGTTATTGGTTTATGACACCGAGGACGGGAGCTGGAAGCATTACAATTCGAAGCGTAGTAGGTCTGGTACCGGTGGTGTGCACTACGCGGAAGCCGTTAAACTGGTGCGTTGATTTGAATAATGTTAAAGTTGATCAGTTTCTAATGATAATGGAATTAGAAGTTATTTATGCTAACTGGTTTTGATGTGATTGTGTAGAAAAACATTGTCACAGACATTCAGCGGCAAGCGATGGCGGCAAACGGCTTGGATCAGCTGGTTGGTATGCAGGATTTTGATATGATTGTGGAATCAGTTGCTGAATGCCCCCAGCAACGGGCTGAAACGTAAGTGCATTACTTTTTGTTTTTCATAAAAGTTTGTTGGTGCGAAAGTTTTGACATGTGTGTAGTTGACTTTCCGTTTGTGATGTGTTTTTTCTGCAGCATGGATTGTGCGATTATTGTGTGCGCCGTTATGAGGCAGTATGTTAATCACGTTGACGTGGGGCGTTCTTTGGAAGGAGGTAATTGCAGCGTCCTGCGTGCGGACATGGTCAGAAAATTTATAGGAGATCCTGTACGTGGTGTGATGAGCAACATGGGACGAATGATGGGGTGATGGAAGTTCAAGTAGTGTTACATTAGTACGTGGGATAAATAATTTGAACAGTAATACCAAGTTAGTACGTTGCAAATAGTATTTTTGGCTGGCAGATACAGTAGAATCTTGTTCATAGTTATGGTTTGGTTATATTTTTTTGGGGGTTGTCATTTGGTGGTTGGTATTGCGTTGGTGGGGAATATTTTGGGTAACATGGAAAAATGGAAAATGTTCATTCTGCTTCTAGTACATTATGCTTCTTTTATGAAAACAGTAAAACTATTTTGTTAGTTTGTTTGGCAGCTAGTTTGAAATAGTGTCCTCTATTAGACCATTTTAAATACTTTTTTTTTTTTTTGTTGGCAGTTTCAGTACCAATTGTCCCGCGTTTACGCGCTGCTTATGTGTTTTTACTGTTTGCAGATATGAGTGTGTTGTTAAAATGTGATTTACATTGTCATGACAACTGTGTTGTTAATTTGTAGTAGCTTGATTGGTAGCATGATTAATATATGTTGTATGGTGCAATTGTTTGTTGGTATGGGGTGTATGTGTGTGAAGTTGTGAATACGTAGTTACGTTGGTATTGTTAACTCAGTTACAGGTTAATGTTGTCTTGTGTCTTGATTGGAATGTAGGAAGTGAATGTGTAGGTGTAATAGTAATCAAAGCACATTTGCAGGTTAATGTCGAAAATGTGTACGTATTGTTTTGGGATTTGTATTTGTTGTTGTTTCGAATAGTGTGAGTGTGTGTTGTTAATTGAGGTAAACTGAATTTTGACGAATTCATGGGTGCGTTACTATGTAAAACTCAGTAACGTGCATGTGTTGGTTCACTGGGGTTAAAAACTCAGTTAACTCGTTTAATGTGAATGTGTTGATGCACTGATATTCGTAACGCATTTGCAGATTAACGTCCTTAGATGGGAAGTTGTCAATATGTAGTTACGTTGGTATTGTTAACTCAGTTACAGATTGATGTTGTCTTCTTTTGTGATTAGAATGTATGAAGTGAATGTGTAGGTGTAATAGTAGTCAGAACGCGTTACAGGTTAATGGCGAACATGTGTACGTATTGTTTTGGGATTTGTAATTGGTGTTTGCATCGGAAAGTGTGGATTTGTGTTGTTAATTGATTTTACGGGAAGTTTGACTGATTCATGGCTGCGTTACTTTGCAAAACTCATTAATGTGCATGTGTTGGTACACTGGGGTTAAAAACTCAATCACAGGGTAATGTAAATGTGTTGATGCATTGAAATTCTGAAAGGCAGTTTCAGATTAACGTTGTCATTGTGAGTGTATTGTGTGGGATGTTTGTTTGTTGTGAGCAGCAATGCAGTGATTGTGTTGGTAAACTGGGATTGTAAACTCACTTTCTGGTTAATGTGAATGTGTAGGTGCACTGGTTTTCAAAACGCGGAGATAGGTTATCGTTTGTTTGTTCAAATGTATTGTATGTCTTGTTTGTTTGTTATGATCAACGAAAGTGTGATATGTGGTGTGAATCTTCCCACGTGAAGTTGAATGAATTCATGATTGAGTTACTGTTGTGTTGTTTGTTGTGTATAGTATGTACGGTAACATTCATCAATTCATGGAAGCGTTTCCCCCCGCCTGTTTCGATACCGAATACGGATGTTGAATGTGTGTTAGTCAATATGACTTAACAAACGTAGATCACTGTTCTCTTTAAGCCATACCGGTACCGACCATGGATATGAAAATTTTTTATGAAAAAACAAACTCCGTTGTGGTAAAAACATATATCGAAATAAAATGAAGGATAGATGTAATTACTAACTGAGTGTGCCAATTATAGTAAATTGGTTATGACATAGTCGTGTGGCGTCGCACACGATTATTGTAAACGAAACAATTGGAAAGTAAAATATAGTGCATAACAGAAACAAATTAAAAAGTAATAGGAAAGTTGTTTATCCCATAGGGCGTGCAACGAAAATAGATAATAATTTAGAGTTGTTGTGGGTGGGTGGAAGGTTTTGGTTAAATGGGTTCGTTGCATGTCTTCCTGTTATGATTCCCCATGCGCCCACATCTGCTGCATCTGATTTGTTGTACATATTCCCCTTTTGACAGTATTCTCTTCTTCTTTGGTCTACCAGGTGGACGTTTCACGGTGGGGGGCTTGATGATGAAATCATTTGGGTTGAAAGGCGGTTGGTCAACAGTGAGAATTGGGAAAATACTTGCCGCATATGTTGAACGATATTCGGATACGCGGAAGAATGGTTCCACCAATGTGTTCAAATCTCTACCACTTTTACGGACAGCAACCATTGCGTGTGAGCAAGGGAAGCCGTTAAGTTGCCACTTGAAACATGAGCAAGTGCGTTGTCCAATGTCAACAGTGACCGATGGGAAAGAGTGTACTTCATAAACATCAGCGTTTGATTGGCTCACTTTCCATGATCTACCTTCGTTGAATGTTTTTTCAAGACGAGACTCCATTTTCGGACATATGGTGCCGGTCCACGTTTGGGAAGCGTCTCTATGTTTTGCCATTTGTCGCATCAATTTGGTCCGGATACTGTCAACCATTCTTGTGATTGGGAGGTTACGCGCTTCCCGGACCCACGAATTGAACGATTTTGCAGCATTTGAGCACATTTCACCGTAACGCCGCCCCCTATAAAAATGAATAAACATGTCGGATAACAAAATATGAACATTGTGACAAAATGTTTTATGTATATTTTGGATGAGTTTGTGGGACAGACCTGAAAAATGCATTTGCCCAATGTTGTGGATGGGCATTAGCTAGGAATTCGGATGCAACAGCGCGGGCCGATTTGTGGAATTGTTCAACTTTGTGGTTAAAAGCGGTAACAGTTGGTGCGTATGCACAATGTCGTAATTTGCTAACCAAACCCGCCCGGTGCATACTGTTTGTGTAACGCAGCCTGTCCCTCAAGTTCCTCTGCAAATGTTGTAGACAGAATGCATGTTCTGCATTCGGGAATACGGTTGGCATTGCTTCAAGCAGGCCGAGGTTCAGATCGGAAACAAAGGTTAGAGGTCTGTCCCCATGCACTACATGCGCGAGATGCTGAAGAAACCAAGACCAGTTTGCGGTGTTTTCGGAGTCTACCACCGCATACGATAAGGGGAACAAACCTGCGGAATTGGAAAATTTTGTCTAACTACTTAAGTATTGTATTAAATCAGTTTTGGGCTGAGTGGGGCATTGGCGTTAATCAGTTTTATGAATCTGGTATGGTTGGTTGTCATGTAAATCGTGTAGAGTAGGAAATAAAAAATTAAACGAACTGACCTTGGTTTCCGTCTTTAGCAGTGGCGGCAAGTAGAAAACCTTTGAAGCGCCCTTTGAGGAACGTGGCGTCTAAGAAAAACAGGGGGCGGCAATGTTTGAACTCGTCGATACATGCTTTAAATGAAATGAAGTAGCGTGTGAACTGTTGGGTGTGATCATCGTATTCGATGTTGATGTAGGTACCGGGCTTGTGTTTCATTACTGCATTACTATACCAACTGGTCAAACGAAATTGAGTGTGCCCTGAATAGTTCTCCCCTCGCTTTTTCGACACCAAGCCACGCCACGCGGTAAGAGATGTCGAGCCCGTAATCTTGTTTTAAGTCCAATATCACTTCGGTAGAACAGGTTAGTGGCCTGTCCCGTACACGTTTGGACACAATGTTGGCCACAAGATCAGAACCAACAAGTGGGTGTGTGGATGTGCGTACAGCCATGCCACATATGTGCTCGTTGTTCCACTTTCGTAAGTAGAAAAATTCGTTTGCCTCCAATTTTCGCCCGTGCACAGCCCAGGTGCAAGATTTGGATTCATTCATGGCACAGATAGCCGTTACCCGAACGGAGTCATTCTTAACAAATTTGATCTGGAACCCACATTCAACGGCGTATTTTCGTAACACATTTCGAAATTCAGAAGCCCCCCATTCGAAATGCTGTCCGATGTGGGTAAAACCATTTGCCCATGGAGCGGAAAGGAAGACTTTCTCCTTGTGGGGACAAAATGATTGCAGGAGGTCGACCTCATCGTCCATCCCCAAATCATTTAATACTGTAGCCCCCGTAGTGCCGTGGGCGTGGTTTGTTGATGAGTCAATGATCGGAGTGTTGTTATCCCCCCGGGGATGGTCCTCAACGATCACGTCAATTAACTGCAAGTGGAACGATCGTGCAAGGCAAATCATATTCTGCATATCGACATCGTTCTGCAACGAAAAGTTGTTATAGCCGGGTATCTTATAGAACAACAGAATGGTTCCCAACAGGAGTCCGGCAAACTTCGAGCAAACATAGTTGACCAATTCACCAAAAGTGTTCGATGGTTGCAGACTATATGCGATGTTCGTGGACCGGTAAGAACAAAGAAGCATCATAAAGGCGTCCATCTGCAAACGGCAAAGGTACTGGTACCAAAAAAAAACACAAAGTACACCGGTCAAGCAAAAAATAAATAAATACGATAGACATACAAGACAATGAGGAATGTGCATCGGTGCGAATGTGTGACTACGAGGGCGTAACAGTTGGGAAACATGGAATTGTTCGTTGTGTTTGTCGCAATGAATCAAGTAAATTTTGAAGGGGTGAGGGACGAGACGATCATGTGTGGGAATGGTGATGGGGCATTACAAATTGCAAAGAGTTCCTCTGTACGACGATGGTGTAAATGCATATGTCAATGTGTTGGTTGTTAATGTGTGTGTAAGACGTTGTAGCAGTCGGGGAGTCATGGAATTGGGTGTTGTGTTTGTCAAAACGAATCAAGGAAATTGTGCAGAAGTGAGGGAGAATACGTTCATGTGTGGGGATGGTGAGGGAGAATGCATAGAGTACCTGTTCGGGACGATGATGTGAACGTATGTAGAACAATTGCTATGCTGCACAGATCAGCATGAATCCATAATGTAAACCCTAATTATAATGCTGCGTCAATAAATTTTCAGCCACATCCCAGCCATAATTGTTGGGATTGCACAAACGAAAATGGAAAAACATAACATTCCATATAACAACAAGCACATATCCGTCCAACCCACACCAAAAACATTCAAAAAAGGACTAATGGGTAAGCAATCCCACCTAATATGGACTTGCCAAACAAACAAAAAATCAGCAGGACCAAACGGAACAACTTTCAGCCAAAAAGGACTTTCCAATAAATTCCCCTATATATTATCATAAAAATATAAAAAAAAATTTATAAAATTTTGTAATATTAATTATAAAATATGTAAGTTTATCATAAATTGACGCAACGTCACCATATGCATCTTCCTATAAAATTGCTTGTCAACAGCTGAAACAATAGACAGAGATGTTGTCAGCTTAGGAGTTGGTTTTTGGTGGAAGGTGGTAATATGAAGTGATTGTTGACTGATAGAGGTAAATTAGGATCCCATCCTTGCATTATTTCTTACTTGCAAGGTTATTAGGCCCATTTTTAAGTCTAATTTGAGGGACCCACTTTCATTCAACAATAGAAAAGTAAAATATAGAAGACAATTAAAAAAAAAAACTTTTATAACTTTTTTTTTTGAGACTTACAATGCAATAAAAATTTAAATTAATTTTATAAATTTATATTTTAATATTTTAATTTATTTTAAATGGAAAAAGCTCCAATAAATCTCAAAATTCAATTTGTTGAACCATTTAATCTTACATTTTATTTTGTAGACTGATAAGTCCCAGTTGAATGTTAATTACGCATAAACCCATGTAAGTAACACATGGCTTGTCTTTAGTAGAGGGTAAATGAGAGTTTTTGCTGATGTTGTAGTTACCAAAATATCCAAAAGCATACTATAGCATTTTTATGTTTTCCCTCCATCCCGAACAAAATAGTCGAGATGTAATAAAAACTTTTAGGTTTCAATCCGAATGTTAGTGATTAGGATCCTCATCCTGTGTGATTGAATATTCACATTTGGCAACGTTGATCATTCAATATACAATCCCAATGTTGTAACCCAACCCACAAAAACCCTAGAAAATCAAAAAAAAAAAAAAAACCCTCGTTCAGCGTTAACACTTGCAGAGGCGATTCGCCATTCTTGACCTATGATTGTCATCGATCCCATAACATCGGCGAGCTAACATCATCAACGAGTCGGCATTGACGTGGGTTATGTTGTGCGATGACAATAGGTATGTGAATTACTTTGATGTTGATTTGAATGTTTGTGGGTTAGAACATCACGGGCACTACGTCAAAATTGGGCTTTAGCGGCGGTTTTTTACCGTCGTTAAAGGCTGTAAAACCGCCTTTAAAACCTTTAACGGCGGTATTAACGGCGGTTTCGTTACCACCGTTTATGCGCATGTCAGAAAAAGTACAACCATCGTAAAAAGGTAAATTACCGTTATTAAAAGTCGACCAAAAACGGCGGTTTTTTATCGCCGTAAATAAGTTCAAATTTTTCAAAAAATAATTCTTTCTTCTTCACTCCCCAAGTTTTGAACCCAAGACCTCTCATCCATTCACACCAACCACTCTGCCATAGCTACTCTTCATGAAATATATTCCCTAAATAAATATTTAAACATTACTTTTACTTTATTGTAGATGGTTTCACCGGAGCTCGCCGGAGTTTCGTCGGAGCTCCGCCGGCAAAGACCGCCGTCATTAACGGCGGTAATGATTGGGCATTAGCGGCGGTTTTTTACCGCCGTTAAAGGCGGGCATTAGCGGCGGTTTTGTTACCGCCATTAATAGAGGGTTTTATTACCGTCATTAAAGACACTTTAGTAGCGCTTTTTTTAACGGCGGTAACGAAACCGCCGTTAATGATAAATTAATGGCGGTATTAACGGTGGTTTTCGTTACCACCGTTAATAGTACCTTTAACGGCGGTTTTCGTTACCGCCGTTAAAAAAACCGCCGTTAATGCCTTGTTTTGGCGTATTGGGGGTTGATGTTCGACACCAATAATATTTTGGGTTTCGAAGTCGTATTGTGGGTTAGAGGGTTGAATTGTTCTAATTTTTGAAGATGTTATTTTGTTTCGAAATCGACTGTAATGAACGAATCACCCAAGACATGAACATCATGAGAAGACGATGTTACGAACTCCTATTCGTCGGACAATCATAAATACGTTCCAAACACAACATCATACACCTATTGATCCAACAATTACCACAAAATCGTGATTCACCGTGAAAAATGAGAGTTCTTGACCTGTGATTGTCATCAATCCCATAACATCAGCGAGCTAACTTTATCTGTGGTCATGTTGTTTTGTGATGTTTCAGTATTGTGTTTGTTGCTAATGTTGCTGGTGTTACTAATGATGATGTCGCTAATGTTGTTGATGTTGATGATGTTGTTTTGTGATGTTCTAGTACTGTGGCCGTGTTGTTTTGTGATATCCCAAAATATAACATTATAAACCAAACACCAAACTAGGAATGGTGAAACAACTTCAAAAAGAGTCCACGAAATTTCCTCCTACAAAATAATAATGTTACAACATCCTTTAAACACACACACCATGACAAAATCAAAATGAAATCGCAATATAGGCAAAAATTTAAACTCTATATACAATACATCAAAAACATATATCATACCAAAAATAAAAAGGACTAAATGGACTAATTAGAGCAACATTTATCAAAATGGGATTTTTGAGTAATTTTTCCATTTTAAATTTAAATTTAAATTATTCATGTATTTTTGTTAAGTAAAATCAACTAAAAAAATATATTGTAATTCTTAAATTCAATATAGGAATACGTAAAATATTTAAAATACACTTTTTATAGAGTTTAATGACTTAAATATTTATTTAATCAATTTTACTTATATGGTTTAAATTGAAAATAAATATAAAAAAATTTGATTTACATTGACAAAAAATACATCAAATATCTAAAATACACTTTTTATAGAGTATAATGACTAAAATATTTATTTTTTCATCAATTTTACTTAATAGAAATAGACAAATGATTTAAATTGAAAACAAATAAAAATTTTTATATTTAAATCAACAAAATTAAAAATTTAGTGTTTATATTGTTATAAATTTCAAATTCTTTTTTTTTTTAATTTTATAAAATTTTTTGTTAATGTTAACCCTTCGGCACATGTTAAGATGTTTTATTTGTTTGTATGTTATATATAAAAGTAAGTGCAATAAATGATGTACAATACTTTTAAGTTTTATTATCACGTGCCCTAAGAGAATATGTTAATAAGACTTTTTATAAAAAAATATATATATATATATAAAAAGTATAAAAAAGAAACCGCAAATGCAGAGAACCCGTCTTCCTACTATAAACGAGGGAACTCATTTAGTAGTTTTTTTAAAAAAATTTATAAAAAGATGTATAAAAAAAGCAGAGATAATAATTTACACTAAAGTTCCAAAACAAGTGCTACTAAGATCTATTTTGAAAAGTACGTAAAAAGTTAATTTTTTGATTTTTTTTTAATATCAAAAAATGTGTAAAAAAGTATAGATGATGTAATTCAAAAAAAACAAAAAAAATAATAAACTGAAATTTAACCTAGTTGCCAAAATATACTTAAGAACCACTGGACAGTAGAGTTCACATTTCTACTAACTTAAATCTCTACCATACATCTTATTTTGAAGTAAAATTTGAATCACTATTTTTATGAGAGTAATGTTAATGATGTCAAAAGAGCACATTAGAGATGTCAAATAAATTATTAAATATTATGCGAGTATTGATTAAAATATTTTATAAATATTTAATAATTTATTGTTGAATGGAAGTGGAACCAACACTTACTTTCTGTAAACGGATAATCACAATCATTAAATAATGTAATAAAAGATCTTTACTAATAAAAGGAAAAATTATAAATTAGTAATAGTTTAAATAAATTATTACATATTTGTAAAAAAAGAATTATAAATTTAATTATTAATATTTATAAATTGTATCACTTATTTATAATTATTTTTAAAATTTTACACTCACATGAAATTTTTGCTTGAAAATTTACCTCAACAGTTCGTTTATATTTAGAATTTAATTTTAGCAAGCTCTGCTATCAGTCAAACAATAGTCAATCACAACTATATTATTTCAATTCCATACAAACTAAGCACTCATTTGGCATAATAGTTTCAGATTAAAATAGTTATAAAAAGATAAAATAAGTTAAAGTATCACAAAATATCAAATTAAAATCATAATCATTTCATTTTTTCTCTTATAAAAGTTAAAAAAACTAAAAACCCATCCAAAAGAGGTTTTTTAGTCCCATGATAAAATAATCAATAAGTCAAAAAATCAAAAAATCAACCCACATCCTAAATGAATCATAAGGTTTAAGCAAATTTCACAAGCAAGCTTTAATGTAAAAAAAATTACAATTAAAATAAATTTTAATTATGTTTAAAAATAAAATCACGTGTCAACAGTTGCAAGACAATTCACTGTGAAGACAGTAATGTGACATTTCACCATTTTTTTTTCATTTTTTTAAAACAATTATTTATTTATTTTTTTTCCATTTTCAGACAATAATGTGACAATTTACCATGATACAGTTTGCATTTTTCTTTCATTTTTATTTATAGAACCTGGATCCCTTCTGGTTTATAATCTAGAATGGAGGGTGCTATTGAGGTCTGTGAAATTCATCACAAGTTTCATTTTAATGATTCAAACCGTTTATTTTATCAGGCTTTTCATGTATATCATTCATTAAAAAAAAAAAAAAATTTAATTGATCCAATATTGATAATCTATTCAATTTATCAAGCATGTTTGAAAAAACAAATGGCATATTTTTAAAAACACATCTGCCATCTATATTTTTATAGACAAATTTGATAAATTAAATAAATTATAATTATTGGAACAACCTAATTTATTGTGTGGATAATATACATGAAGGGTATGACAAAATGAACAATTTGAATTATCAAAATGAATTATGGTGAATCCCATATGTTCGAGCAATGCCATCCAATTCATGACATATGTTGGGGGAATAACAAAGGATTGTACATTTGAGGGGGAAAAAAAATCAAATTAATGATAAATTTTACAAACTTTATTTATTAAAAATATAAATTTTTCCATATATATAATTATTTTTTTAAAATACAATTAATTTGTAATTTTCCCATACACATCATACTGTAACATTTTTTTTGTATTTCATCACGAAAGTCTTTTTCCTCTTTTCCAACCAACAAAAAAGGTCCGCTTATCATCTACTGGTAGGCCATTCTGTTTTCATATATTTACGGACGATTTTGAGATTTTTCTATCATCATCAAGTTGTTCTTAATGGATATTTTGAATTGTCATGACATTTACATATATATATATATATATATATTAAAAAACACACACACACACACTAGTAAGGAGACCCTTTCTCCGTGATTGAGACAAGTGCTTTGAAAAAAAATGTCATATTAGCCAATGCTCATATCATTGTATATTTTTTTATTAGTTAACCTTATATATATATATATATTTTTTCCTGATGGTTGGGTGTTAAGATCATCTAGCATGCACTTTAATAGTTGATCTTGTTGGGGAAAATGGTTTTGTAAATCCTTATTTTTTTTTTTGTTAATTTTGAGTATTAATTAAGGTCGGATTTAAGTGTTATTTTAACGTTTTTTATTGGATTCATGTTTAATGCCGCATAGTGAATAAAATCGTGTATTTGGTTGCTCAAAACCATTTCCGGATGAATAAGAATTCAACGCGCATTTTCGGGTTCGTAGAATTGGATTTAGGTGGATTTCCTACACATTTGTGAAATGTGCTTATCCCACATTGGAAAGGCTTGATGAATTGTTTGGGTCTATAAACCTTAGCTTTGGATACTTGGGATGAGCCCCAAGGGGTATCCAAATTTGTGGAAGGGTGGGGTTATGGGTGTAAAACCACATGCGCGGCTGCCACCGGCCGGCTGGGCTTTGGCCCGGGTGTGAGGTTGGGTTGGGAAAAAGACTAAAAACATTTATTTTTTATTTTTTATTTTTTATTTTGGTTTCAAAAGTCAAAATAAATTGGTTCAAGAATTTTTCTTTCATCCAAACAGATCCCTAACGGGTTCAGAAGGTTTAACCCGAACTAAATCTATTCAAATAGATTCAAATCTATCTGGCACTTGTTCAATCTGTCCGAACAAGTTTCTACTTGTTTGGAACAGCCACTTTTCTTCCTATATAAACCATGCTTCCAGCAATTCTTGTCATTCAATTTTTCCCTTAGAATTTCGTCCTTATTCTTCTGTTCTTCATGTGCTCTTGCATCTACTTCAGTATTTATATTTTAGGAAGAAAAATGAGAAAATTACAACAGAGTTTTGGTTCGCCAGACTTGAATTTGTAGTGTTGCAAATTTAAGTATTAGTTGTTGCATCTTGGGAAGTAGACGCTGGCTAAAACTCGAAGCATCAGAGCGAGGGCGAAATCTACTTTAAGGAAATTGTGTCCAACACAACCCTCGACGTTAATTTCTGTAAGAGTTTAATTCGGAAATAATTTACATAATTATTTTATGAATTATTTATTTTATTGTTTATTTAATTTATACATTTAATTTACACACACACACATACACACCTCTGTGGGTATAACAATCTTAAAGTAGATTTTATTTATTTATTTATTTCTACCGTAGACAGACAAATATTTTGTTTCAGGAAATTAAATAGTAGTAATATACTGTTTAATGATTTCTTTGATAACATAGTAGTAATATACTGTTTATCATTAGAATTTTGTTATAAAATATTATTCTGTTTATTTTGTGTGAAAATTCTTTTTTGTATAAATTTGTGATTGGTTTATCATTTTTATTTTGTCAGAATTATGACAACTGAAATTAACAGTACTGAGACTATTACTACTCAAACCCCCACACCTGTTGTGCCAGTGATGACTCCGGCAGTACTGGTAAATCATGGGGAGAAGCCAGAAAAATTCAATGGCAATGATTTTAAAAGATGGCAACAAAAGATGATGTTTTATCTTACCACATTGAATTTGGTTTGCTTCACTCATGAAAAGGCACCGGCACTGAACGAGGGAGAAACTGACTGGCAAGTGGTTGCCACAGTCGATGCATGAAAACGTGGTGATTTTCTGTGTTAGAATTATATCCTTAATGGGTTAGACAATACACTGTACAATGTGTAGAGTGTGAAAAGCACAACTAAAGAACTGTGAAAATCTTTGGATCATAAGTATAAGATAGAGGACGCCGGTACAAAGAAATTTGTTGTCAGTCGTTTTCTAGATTTTAAAATGATAAATTCCAAAACGATTATTAGCCAAGTTCAAGATCTCTAATTAATTCTCCATGACATACATGTGGAAGGGATGGTTCTTAGCGAATCTTTCCAAGTAGTGGCAATTATTGAAAAACTGCCACCATCTTGGAAAGAATTTAAGAATTATCTAAAGCATAAGCGCAAGGAGATGAAATTGGAGAAACTGATAGTGCGGCTCCAAATTGAGAAAGACAACCGAGGTTCTGACAAGAAGTCAGGAAACCATGTCATGCAGGCTAAAGCAAATGTTGTGGAACATGAACATGGGGTCAAAGTTCAACAACGAGAAGCGGAAGCATGATGGCAATGGTCCCAAACAAGGATCCACTAGTAAGATCGAAAGGATCAACAACGGGTTCAACAAGAGGTTCAAAGACAAGTACTTTGTGTGTGGCAAAGATGGACATCGTGCTAAGGATTGTCACGTTCGCAAGGATAGAGGAAGTTCGAGCAAAAAGCCAGCACAAGCCAACATAGCCGAGAATTTTTATCTTTCCGATAGAGTGGCAGACATCAATCTTGCTGCAGTAGTCTCTGAAGCAAATTTGGTGGGCAATCCCAAGGAGTGGTGGGTGGATACTAGAGCAACCCGCCATATCTGTGCAGATAAGAAGATGTTCACAACCTACAAAGTGGTGGAAAGTGGGGAATAACTTTTTATGGAAAACTCCTCTACATCAACTGTAGAAAGATAAGGAAAGATCGATCTGAAAATGACCTCAGGGAAAGAACTCACTCTTAACATTGTACTCCATGTGCCAGAGATTCACAAGAATTTTATTTCTGGGTCTTTGTTGATCAAGAATGTGTTTAAATTAGTCTTTGAATCTGATAAAGTTGTACTCTCCAAGAGTGGAATGTATGTGGGGTGAGGTTACATGAGTGATAGGCTTTTTAAGCTCAATGTAATAACTGTTGTACCTAATTTGGCTTTTAATAATAAAAATACATCTTCTGTTTATATTGATGAGTCTTCTTTTTTATGGCATGGTAGATTAAGACATGTTAATTTTAATTCTTTGCGTAGACTTGTTGCTTTAAAATGTTTACCAAACTTAAAACTTGATCCTAATCATAAATGTGAGATTTGTGTTGAGGCGAAACTCACTAAGGCATCATTTAATAAAATTGAAATAAGTACTGAACCTCTAAGTTTAATTCACACAGATATCTGTGATTTAAAGTTTATTCAAACTATGGGAGATAAGAAGTATTTTATTACTTTTATTGATGATTGCACTCAACATTAGAAGTAAAGATGAAGCCGTAGAAACTTTTAGGCAATATAAACTTGAGGTTGAAAATCAACTTGGCAAAACTATTAAGATAGTAAGGAGTGACAAAGGTGTTAAGTTTGATGCACCATTTGAAGAATTTTGCTCTAAACATGGTATCATTCACCAAACCACTACACCCTATTCTTCTCAGTCAAATGGAGTTGCTGAGAGAAAGAATCGAACTCTTAAAGAGATGATGAATGCCATGTTGATTAGTTCAGGTTTACCTCAGAACTTGTGGAGGGAAGCGATTTTGTTTGCTAACTCTATCCTAAACAGGGTACCCCACAAGAAACTCAATCAAACACTGTATGAATTATCGAAAGGTCGACGACCTACCTACAATTACCTCAAAGTGTAGGGGTGTTTGGCCAAGGTGGCAGTTCCTAACCCCAAAACGGCTAAGATAGGACCAAAGATCGTTGATTGTATGTTCATTGGTTATGCCAATAATAGTAGTGCATATAGATTTTTAGTTCATAGATCTGAAAATCCGGATATGCATGTAAACATTATTATTGAGTCAAGAAATGCGTCATTTTTTGAACATATTTTACCTAGTAAGGAAACTAAAGAGAAACGTTCAAATAAAAGAACTTTTGATATTACTATTGGTAGCAGTGAAGACCAAAATGATAATGAATCCAATAAACCTAGACGTAGCAAGAGGGCTAGGATCTCTAAATCATTTGGTCCGAATTTTCTGATATACCTGTTAGAAAATGAGCCTCAAAACTTCAAGGAAACAATGTCAAGTCCTGATGCTCCATTGTGGAAAAAGGTTGTGAATAGTGAAATTGAATCAATACTGCAAAATCATATTTGGGAACTGGTAGATCTTCTACTAGGATGTAAACCTCTTGGATATAAGTGGATATTCAAGAGAAAAATGAAAGCAGATGGTTCAATAGATAAATACAAGGCTAGGCTTGTTGTTAAGGGATACAGGAAGAAGGAAGGCTTTGATTATTTTGACACCTATTCACTAGTGACAAGAATAACATCTATTCACATGTTGATTGCGATTGCAGCTTTGTATAATCTAGAAATACATCAAATGGATGTTAAAACAGCTTTTTTGAATGGCGAGTTAGATGAGGAAATCTATATGGAACAACCGGAAGGGTTTCAAGTTCCCGGCTAAGAGAAAAAGGTTTGTAAACTTGTTAAATCCCTTTATGGATTAAAACAAGCTCCGAAACAATGGCATGAAAAATTTGATCACGATGTGCTTTCGGATGCTTTTAAGATAAACGAATATGACAAATGTGTCTATGTTAAAAACACAAACAAAGGCTATGTCATAGTTTGTCTTTATGTGAATGGCATGCTCATTATCGGAAGCAATAATGACATGATTAAATCCACAAAGAAAATGTTGAATAAAAAGTTTGACATGAAAGATCTGGTAGTAACAGATGTAATTCTAGGAATAAAAATTACTAGGACATCTAAAGGATATGCTTTATCTCAGTCTCACTATGTTGATAAGATTCTGGAGAAATTTGGAAAGCATAACGATCGTCCTGCTAAAACACTTGTTGACATTAGTCTTCATTTGTCAAAAAAATACAAGTACAGGCATATCACAATTAGAGTACTCTCGAATAATCGGAAGCTTTATGTACTTAATGAATTGCATTAGGCTAGATATAGCCTATGTTGTAAGCAAATTGAGTAGGTACACAAGTAATCCAGGGTCCGATCATTGAAAAACGATAATTAGGGTACTTAGGTATCTACAATATACCCAGAATTATGGCTTACATTATACTAAATATCCAGCAGTACTCGAGGGGTACAATGATGCAAATTGGATATCGGATATTAAAGACTCAAAATCCACTAATGGATACGTCTTTACCCTAAGAGGTGCTGCAGTCTCTTGGAAATCTTCAAAGCAGACATGCATAGCTAGGTCGACAATGGAATCTGAGTTTATCGCATTAGATAAAACAGGAGAAGAAGTAGAATGGCTTCGTAATTTCTTAGAAGACATTCCAATGTAGCCTAAACCTGTGCCAGCTATATGCATTCACTGTGATAGTGAAACAGCAATAGGACGGGCACAAAATCATATATATAACGGTAAGGCTCGACACATTCGTCGAAGACATAATACCGTTAGGCATTTGCTCTGACATGGAATAATTTTCATAGAATATGTAAAGTCAAAGGAGAATATTGCGGATCCATTGACTAAAGGGCTAACCAGACAACAAGTGTACCATTTATCGAGGGGAATGAGATTAAAGCCTATTACTTAAAAGTCGCCATAATGGCAACCCAACCTAGTTGATTGGAGATTCCAAGATCTAGGTTCAAAGAGACAATCGAATTATGGATGACTTCATGTATCACTAAGGAGGTTTACTCCTACCCATTTCTATGATAAGAAGAGTGATACTTGCAGCGTTAGTAGGATAAACTTTGCTTTTAATGATTCTTATAGCTTGGACATCCTGGTGGGATATAGCAGGATACTTTAATAAGAAGTCACCTATATGAGTGTGAACTGGGCTAGTTCTGTGAGAATTGAGAAGGTTAAATACTCTAGAGTACTCATGAATTACCAGGCGTTGTTCAGGGCCAAAATGAACACATCCGAAAGAAGCAAACTCTGTCTGCGGGTACACTATATGCAGTCTATTGTCTTGGCTTACATAAACAGCTAAACAGTTCAAGGCATCCCGTCCACTAGTTAGCTAGTAAGTTCGATAGGCTTTTATTAGAGGAGATTCAAAGCCAAAAGTTACCTATCTCGATGTGGTGTATATTCTTAATGTACTTTTTCTTTGTCTGCATTTTGTTGCATGTTCGTTATCGTAAATTCCATTCATGTGGGGGATTGTTGGGAAAATGGCTTTGGAAATCCTTATTTGTTACTAACTTTGAGCATTGATAAAGGTGGGACCCAAGCGTTATTTTTAACATTTTTTATTGGGTTCATGTTTAATACCGCGTAGTGAATAAAACCGTATATTTGGTTGCCCAAAACCATTTCCAGATGAATGAGAATTCAACGCGCATTTTCGGGTTCGTGGAATTAGATTTAGGTAGGTTTCCTACATATTTGTGAAATGTGCTTGTCCCACATTAGAAAGGCTTGAGGAATTGTTTGGGTTTATAAACCTTAGCTTTGAATACTTGGGATGGGCCCCAAGGAGTACCCAAGTTTATGGAAGGGTGAGGTTATGGGTGTAGTGGGCTAGACCCATTGGACCCAAAACTAAAACCGCACGCCGCCACTGTCCGCCCAGTTGGACGGGCGGGCTGGGCTTGGGCTTGGGCACGGGCGCAGATGCATGGTGTAAGGTTGGGTTGGACTTGTCTGGCCCAATACTTATCTTTTTGGGCCAAAAACATTTGTAATTTATTTTTTATTTTTTATTTTGGTTTCAAAATTCAAAATAAATTGGTCCAAGAATTTTTCTTTCACCCAAATAGATCCCTAACGAGTTCAGAAGGTTCAAATCGAATTGAATCTGTTCAAACAAATTCAAATTTGTCTGGCACCTATTCAATCTGTCTAAACGAGTTTCTATCTGTTCAAAACAGCCACCTACCTGTTCGGAATAGCCACCTTTCTGCCTATATAAACCATGCTTCCAACAATTCTTGTCATGCAATTTTTCCCTTAGAATTTTGTCCTTCTTCTTTTGTTCTTCCTATGCTCTTGCATCTGCTTTTGCATTTATATTTTAGGAAGAAAAAAGAGAGAGTTACAAGAGAGTTTTGGTTCGCCAAACTTGAATTTGTAGTGTTGCAAATTTAAGTATTAGTCATTGCATTCTGAGAAGTAGACGCCGGTTAAAACTCGAAGCATCGGAGCGAGGGGGAAATCTACTTTAAGGAAATTGTGTCCAACACAAGCCTTGACGTTAATTTATGTAAGAGTTTAATTCGGAAATAATTTACATAATTATTTTCTGAATTATTTATTTTATTGTTTATTTAATTTATACATTTAATTTACACACACACACACCTCTGTGGGTATAACTAATCTTATTTCACTAATTTTTGAGTCAGTTTGTGCATACCTTGATTAATTTCAAGAAATTGAAATTAACGACAGAACAAATTTTCTGTGGCCCATTGGGTGATTAGCATTTGAATCTTATCATTAACTCTTTATCACTTGACTAATCCCTTGGAGTTGACCTTATATCTCACTATATAACATATAAAAAATTATGAATTAATTTTTTTAGTCTTTACAAGTGAAAAAAAAAATTACAAAAAATATTTGGAGACTAATAATTTCTATCGTTATGAGGACAGTCACTAAAAGATTGTCTTAAAAAATCAAAATAAAATAAAATTTCAGCAATAAATTTTTTAAAATATTGTTAATAAATACACTTTTAGAGACAAATAATTTGGTCTAAAAAAAATTAATTTTTGAGACAAAAATTTTTGGTCCCTAAATATTTTTGTTTCTAAAACCTTAATTTGTTGTAGTGGATCTCAAATTCAAATATAAACTTAGAGAGAATTAGAGAGGCCCGTGAGGCCCACTACAGGTCCCATTTTGATAATTTGAACCGTTCATTTTGTAAAATTCTCAATGTATATTATCCATAAAAAAATTAAGTTAATTCGATAATCATAACATTTTCATTGGATGATTCTATTTGCACCCAAATAATAATTTAGTATTCCAATAAAAATTTCAAAATTTTAGTTCCTATTATACTCTTATGTAAATTTACTAAGGACAATACCAATTAAACTTTAAAATAAGATATTATTTTTTTTCTCATAGTACACTTAAATTACTTATACGTATTTTTCATATTCAACTCTCTTCATCTTCTTCCCCAAGTTTTAATTAATTTCTCTTCATCTTCTTTCTCACTCTAAAACTCCAATCTACCTCAATAAGACTCACAATTGTCATCAACATCATTATTTCTTATTGTGTTGTTACTTCTAAATATAACAAAACAAGAACACAATATGTGTCATTGTAAAAAATAATAATAATAATAATAATTCTGGGAATTGTCAAGAGCACAATAATTTTTTGATTCAATTAATTAAATCAAAAAGTAAATAAATAATGTCTTGTTCAATTAATCAAATCAAAAAATAAGTAATGTCATGTTCAATTAATCAAATATCAACTATTAGTATACTAAAAAGTTCTAGTTCTTGGGAATTGTTTGATGGCAACTCAGAGACGCCATGGAGATTCAACACCAAAGTGTTTTTCACTTTTTCTAGGGTTAGCATGGGGTTTTTCAACAAAGTGTTTGATGAGGTTATCATTAATGTGTGAGTGAATTTCTGACCACACTGCCAACTCAGTATTCAATTGGAGAGCACTAGTGGAATAGATGGCGCCTGAATGACCTGTAATAGAAAAAAGAGATTCCGGCAGTGGTTCGTCCACCCGGGGGCACTCCGACGATCAAGTCAGTTATTTGTCAAAGATAATCAATAGTACTTAACTCACTATTCAGAATATAAATTGCGTACCTTAGACCCATGGGGGTGCCTCTCTTTTATAGCCAACACAAACTCAGTCCCAATAGAAGCCTAGCTTCAATGGACTTTAGCTCAGTGCTTATCCTGGACTCTCTATTAGATAAAGATAAACTCCCTAAGAGCTTTATCCTTATCCAGGCTGAAGTCCTTCCTTATTCTAGGACTCTTGTCCCTTATCCACTTATCCCGGAATCCGATATCTTCGGAGATAACCTCGGCCTAGCTAGATCACCTCGGCATTATGCACAGGACACATAGCACCTCGGCTGGCACTTCGGTGATACCTTGGCCACGTGTTAGTACTCAGAAAATATATCCCCACAACTGCCCCCTAGGTTCTATTACCTCGGTATTTTGAGGTGATGGAACCTATATCAGGACTTCCTTCTAGAACGTCGGCTAAGCTTGCTTCTTAATTCATTGCCGAAGTAAGAACTCGTTAGCTCAGTATGACCAAGACCCATAGTCTACTTCCATCAATGCCTCAGAACCATTAACCAGGGTTGTTTAAGTTACTCAGCCGAGATCGTCCTCCAAGCCGAGGTACTGCTCCATGAAATCAAGAATTCCAAGAGCTTTATCACGCGTATGAGCTGTCACGCATGACTACCCAACCGTTCTTGCCATGCGTCTCTCTCTTTGGGCTGTACCTGACACGTGCCACCAAGTCGAATTGTTCTCGCGTGCGTCGTCTGACACATACGTCGTTTTAGGCACATTAATTTCCTTTTTGCCGCCGTTTTTGTGTTTAGACAAAAACTTCTTTTCCTTTTTCCGTTTTTTCACTTTTCACCACCATTTCTAAGGCTTTTCCTCTCTCTAACTTTTTCTCCTAAGTCTACCATTGTCGCTCCCGCAAAGCTTTCTGCAATTACTTCCGTTCACTCCCCTCCGGTGATGATTTTTTGGTGCACTTTTCCGATAGCTGCCACCGTCTGATCTCGGCGACTCTAATTTTCCCTTGTAAATCACTGTTCCTTCGTTTCGATTTTTATTCTTCCTCAAACTGTTATATCTGTATACTGTAACTGCAATGTTGTTTACATTTGTCTTTTTGAATCCAACCATGTATTCTGCGCATATTTTTCTCATGATTTTGCTTTTTACCCAAACTGTTCTTTAATATACATATAATACCCACATACTTGTTCATTCTGCCACTGTTCTTGGCCTTGCACCCTGGCACACACTCTGTCATAGTGTTCTTGATGATTCACCCCTATTCTTGATTCTGAGTCATTGCTCTTGTTTCTGTTTGTCGTGTTTTTTTTCCAGATTCTTGCCTCCAATCTTCATTTCCATAGATCTAGGTTTGGGATTTGTTTATAGAACCCACAAATTCTAAGAAAAACTGAAACGATCCCCACAAATTCTAACCCCAGCTCACTTTTAGGTTTTTTCCGAGGTCCTTATAACCCTTACAAAACACCTTCTTTCTGAAATCCAACTCCTCTAAGTTAAGCCGACGTCATGGGTATGTGGAAGCATAGGGTAGACACCCCGACCAAATTAGAATACTTTAGGCGGGAGTTTTCCATCCCTGTCGACGTCCACCTCAGGTTGGCAGGGGAGGAAGATTCCATTATGCCCGATGTGAACCTCATGCCTTTCCCAGTAGTGGCCTTTATCGAGTGTGGACTTAGGCTTCCACTTGATACCTTTTTCCGAAAAATCCTTCATTACTATAAATTGAACCCAATGCAGCTTGCTATCAATTCTTACCGAGTTATCAACGGTACAATAGCCTTAGCCAAACAAGAGAATGCTAGGGTTACTCTCGCCGATTTCCAGTACTGCTACACTATGTGTCGCCTGAAATCAGAAAAAAGGCCACATCTATTACCTCAAGCCAAGGTCCACTGAGTATAAGCTTATTGCCGACCTCCCAGACTCAAAAAAGGATGCTGGAGACGATTACTTCATCGTCTCGGGCAATTGGGAGTTTCAGCCAAACGATGACCTCTACCTTTATCCTCTAAACCGAACAGTTTTCAAGGAAGGAGAGGGTAAGGGCCAAGTGTCATTTTTTTTCTCTTGCTCTTTTTTTTTTAAAGTTTTCAATACTTTGTTCTAACGTCTGTGCTTTTCTTTTTGCAGTTCTACCTCAGCCACCAAAGGGCTTTCGCACGTCTTTCTTCTCCAGTAAGGACTTGAAGAAGCTATTGGATTTGTCAGTCCACAAGCAAAAAGCTCATCTGCTGCTCAATTTCATTCCTACTTACAAGTCTGTTCTTCCCGACATTCCAAAGAAGAAGAAGAAGAGTCAGTCTCCTCCATCCGCCACTACTCCTTTCACAACTTCATCATCTCGGCCAAATCAAGGGTCAACCTCAGATCCAGCAGAACAACTATCTACCTCGGTTTCACAGCTGATCCCACCATCTCAACGCCGACGATGACTCTGAACTGTTTTTGCTGCTGAGATGGGCCGCAAGAAAGCAGCCACTAAAGACCTCTTGGCCAACATCCCAACCTCTGTCGACGCTCAACCAGTTCCAACTCAGCCTCCAAAGCCGAAACAAAAAAGGCTGAAGAAGGCTCAGCCAAAGGCAACGGTGACTCAGATTGATACTAAGGACACCTTGCCAATTTCAAAATTGGCTTCGAGTGAAAAAACCCCTTCCGTCCCCGAGAAGAGGCCCGCCGAGGCCGAACCATCACAATCAACTTGGTCGAAGAGGCCGAGATCTAAATCGGCAACGACTTCGGGCTCCATGAAGTCTAACTCCCCCTGGGCCCCCCCTATCACACTAGAAGACAGGCCGGTCAAAGCAGGGGATAGTGCTGATGACATTAACGTCGGCGTCGCCCTGACTACAACCTTGCTTCTTCTTGGAGATCTTGATCGTAACGCCGAGATGAGTCAGTATGAAAACTTTGCCTTGATGCTACAACACTCCGTTCAAGTAAGTCCCTTCACTTGGTACTTTCTTCTATTTTCTCATACTTAGAAAATTTGTACTAACTTTTGTTCTATCTATTTTCTTTCAGGCGATCTAGCATGCCCATTTTTTCTCAATGCAGGCTTTTAAGAACCAGAAGGAGTTGGCTGACAAGACGAGGGAGGTCTCTGGTTTACAGAAGACCCTTAAAAAGACTGAGGCCAAGATGAAAACTTTATCTGACCAGGCTGCATCGGCGGTTAAAGCTAAAGACGAGGCCGAGGAAAATATGGATGTCGCTGAGGCCATCAACAAGGTTCTTGAGGCCTAGAAGAAAGAGGCCGAAGAAAAAACGGCCGAGGCCCAGAAAGAGCTACAGGATGCCTTGGCCACAAAAGACACTGAGCTCAAGGCCGCCGATGAGAAGGCATACAATGAGGGGGTGGCCGATGTCACGGCGGACTACGAGAAATAGGTGAAGCAGGCATGCAACAAGGGTTTCACCCTTGGTTGGATGGCTGCACTGAAAAAACTTGAAGTCCCCAAGGACACCCCCCTCAGGAACACCGACGTCCTCGCCCTACCATTCCCCTCAACTCCAAGCCAATCCGACGACGATTCTGAGTCTGAAGAGGAAGCTTTGGTGACGAAGTCAAAGGAAGCTGCTGGGGCCAAGTCTCCTACTCTAAATGAGCAAGTCCTGGACTTGACTCAAGATGAGGAGGGTGAGGAGGTTCCCAAAGATGCTACTCCTGAGAAAGCAACATCGGGCGCGCCTATTGCCGATAAGAGCCTCGACCAAACACTCCAAGAAATAGATGCCGAGCTCGTGGCTGAAAAGAAAGCCGACATGTCTTCTCAGCAGTCTTCCGATCTCCAGACCAATCCAGCCAGTGCCGCCGAAGAGTCTTAGTTTGATGTCTTTCTCATTTTTTTTTATTTCTTTGTACTTCTTTCTTTTCTTTGAAACAATGTAAGCCCTCCATGTGGCCGATGTGCTTTCTTTTGAATGTGAATACAGCTTCCTTTCCTGAATGCTTGTATCTTTATCTTCCCTTTACTGCTCTTGTATGACTCTCATACTTAGAATATTTTGCATATCTTCAATGTACACCTTAACTGTGTAATCTTCTCGGGGTGAAGTACCTTGGTTATACCCACCAACGGTTTACATCGGTAAGTACATAAGTACTTATTTTAATACAACCTTGGCCTTAACTTGTAAAGTTTTCACAAATTTCAACAAGTGTTCAGTTTAACTTTAGCTTGTAAATTTTTCACAAATTTCAACAAGTGTTAAACATGATCTCAGTTTAACTTCAACTTGTAAATTTTTCTCAAATTTCAACAAGTGTTAAACATGATCTTGGTTTAACTTCAATTTGTAAATTTGTCTCAAATTTCAACAAGTGTTAAACTAATTTTAGCTTGTAATTTCTTTCTTCCAGGAACCATTTTCCAACTCTCTGCCCCCTCACATGAACTTAAGTTCCACTCGGGTTCTTATTATGCATGTATTCCGGAAGCATCGTCAAGTATCTTATCAGTCACAAGTGTAAAAAAAAAAAAATCAAGCTAAAATTTTATTTATTACTTCGGCTAATAGCAAAGAACAAGACATTCTAATGATAGAAAAATTTCATATTGCATGTATTCCAGGGCCTTGGCAACTCTTTGCTTTCATTATCTTCAAGCCGATATGCCCCGTTGCCCATTACCGAGATGATTCTATAGGGTCCTTCCCAATTCGAGTCAAGCTTGCCCTCTCTGAGATCCTTCTTGTTGCCGACGACTTTTCTTAAGGCCAGGTCGCCTACTTGAAACTCCCTTGGGTTGACCTTCTTATTATAAGCCCTGGCAAGCTGCTGCTGGTATGCTGCCAGCTGAATTGCAGCTCTCTCTCTTCTTTCTTCTAGCAGATCCAGATCTCGGGCTAATAATACATCATTAGTCCCATTCTCTACTCCCTGGGTTCTAATCCCTGGGATTCCGACTTCTAGAGGAATGACTGCTTCTGTGCCATAAACTATGGCAAATGGGGATTCTCCAGTTGATCTTCTCGGCGTAGTCTGATATGCCTAGAGTACACTTGGCAGTTCATCCACCCACTTTCCTTTTGCTGCTTGCAGCCTCTTCTTAATCCCATCCAAGATGACTTTGTTAGATGCTTCTGCTTGTCCATTGCTTTGAGGAAAACTTGGGGTGGAAAAATAATTCTTGATTTTGAACTTTGCACAGAAGCTCTTGATTAGCTTACTGTCAAACTATGTTCCACTGTCTGCAACTAATGCTCTTGGGATCCCAAACCTGGTGATGATGTTCTTCCATATGAAGCTCTTCACATCCACGTCTCGAATCTTGGCAAGGGGTTCAGTTTCTATCCACTTGGTGAAGTAATCTATTGCTACCAGCAGGTACTTCCTTTACCCAATTGCTTGGGGCAGTTTTCCAACAAGATCCATGCCCTACTGGGCAAACGGCCAAGGAATGGATACTGGGTTTAGGTCTGCTACTGGTTGGTGTATCAGAGGTGCAAACCTTTGGCACTTTTCATACCTCTTGACATAGGCTTCTGCATCCCTCTACATATAGGGCCACCAATACCCCTGGGTGATGGCCCTTTGAGCAAGTGATCTGCCCTAGCGTGGCTACCGCATACTCCTTCATGTATTTCATACAAAAAATCTTTGACTTGTGAAGGATGTACACATCTCAAAAGGGGTCCAGTGAAGGATCTTCTGTAGAGATGTCCTTCTGCTGTCAGACTGAATCTTGCCGACTTCAATCTGATCTTGTGTGTTTCCTTGTGATTATCTGGCAGTTTTCCTTCTTTCAGGAATGCTATTATTGCATCCATCCAGCTTGGTCCCATGTTCACACACATTGCTTCACGCTCAGTGGTCAGTGGGTCAATGCTCGAGCCCGACAAGTAGTCAACCATTATTGTCCTCGCCTTTCCAGGTTGTATTGCACTAGCCAAGTTGGCCAGGGCATCAGCGTGGCTGTTATCATCTCGGCTAATCTGCTGTAGTCGGCAATTCTGGAACATTGCCACCAATCAGCCGACCTCATTTATATAGGCCGACATCCTTTCGTCTCGTGTTGCGAACTCGCCTGTTGTCTGGTTAACTATAAGCTGAGAGTCACAAAAGATTATCATCTCATCTGCTTCTACTGCTACTACCAGTTTCAGTCCTGCAATCAGTGCTTCATACTCTGCTTCATTGTTTGAGGCCTTGAACCCCAAACAAATGGACTGTTCTAGTATCTGTCCATCTGGAGATACCAATACTACTCCTGCCCCCGCTCCTTATCAGTTTGAACTCCCATCAACAAACAGTCGAAAGGAGTCGCCGATGTAAATGCTGCAGGGTCTGAGTTTTTCACCATTCCTTTGTTCCGTTGCCTTGGGCTGGATTTCTCTTTGCTCGTTTGGGCATCGTTCACCTCGGCTCAACGGAGCCCGATATACAATGAATTCTGGCGTGAACTCGGCCACGAAGTTGGCCAAAACTTGGCCTTTGATTGCTGTTCTGGGTTTGAACTCTAGGTCGTACTGGCCCAAGGCCACTGCCTATCTGGCTATTCTGCCTGTCAAATCTCCCTGCTGCAATAGGGACTTTAAAGGGTGTTCAGTTAGCACCACAATTTTGTGAGCTTGAAAGTAATGGTTCAGCTTCTTTGAAGCCATTACTAAAGCCAGCGCCAACTTCTCTAGGGGTAAATACCTGGTTTCTGCATCAGCCAAGGTTTTGCTTACATAGTAAACAACTCTTTGCTCCCCTTTTTCTTCTCGGATTACCACTGCACTTACTACATGTTCTGAAACTGCTAAGTACAGGAACAGCTCCTCTCCAGGTTCTGGATTTGAGAGAACTAGAGCCGTGGTCAAATACTTCTTTAAGTCGGCCAAGGCGGCTTCGTACTCCTCGGTCCATAAGATGTCTGTGGCTTTCTTCACTAAGTTGAAGAAAGGTTTGCACTTTGTCTGAGTTTCTGCTTATGAACCTATTCAGGGCTGTAGCCCTTCCAGTCAGCATCTGCACCTGTTTTGCCGACGTCGGGCTCTTCAATTCTAGGATGGCCTTAATCTGATCTAGGCTGGCCTCAATGCCCCTTCTGGTCACCAGGTATCCCAAGAACTTACCAGATCCAACTCCAAATGCACATTTCGATGCATTGAGTCGGAGTCGATATGTTTTAAGGATGTCAAAGACTGCTTTTATGTCGGCCAGATGACCTGCAGGTTCCTTGGTCTTCACGACCATGTCATCGATGTAAACTTCCACTGTTTGGCCAATCAGGTGTCTGAACATCTTGATTACCAATCTTTGGTAAGTTGCTCCTGCGTTTTTCAACCCAAAAGGCATCACTCTGTAGCAATACAGCCCTTTTGGAGTGATAAACGCAGTCTTCTCTTCATCTGGGGGGTACATGGCTATCTGATGGTACCCCCTGTAGGCATTCAGGAAGCTCATCCTTCCATGCCCTGAAGTGGCATCCACCAGTTGGTCGATCTTGGGTAAAGGAAAACTGTCTTTGGGACAGGCCTTGTTTAGGCTGGTAAAGTCCACGCAGACCCTCAATTTACCATTCTTTTTCTTCACCACCATTGTATTTGATAGCCATGTTAGGTAATTTACTTCTCGAATGGCTCTGGCGTCCAGAAGTCTGTACTTCCTCTTCCACTGCTTCAACGTGCATCAATGTTGGTCTTCTTGCTAGTTGGATTACAGGTTTGGCCGACTTGTCTACGTTCTGTTTGTGCCAAGTGACCTCGGGGTCAATGCCAGGCATTTCGTAAGGCGTCCAGGCAAACACTTCAATGTTTGCTCTCAAGAAAGCCTCCAACTCTTTTTCCTCTTCTTCGGCTAAGCCCGAGCCAAAAAGGAAGAAGCGTTCTTCCTCCCCCTGGTGGATGAGGATTTTCTTTAGTACTTCTTCACTCTTCTCGGCTGGCTCTTTGCCAACGTCACCTAGGACCTCCACGTCCTCGTATGCTGCAGGTGGATTTCATTGTTGCCATGGAGCAGTTTTTTGCTTGCAGCTGATCTCTTCTGACCTCCTCTATCCCATGCTCTGTTGGGAACCGCAATAGTTGATGCAATGTTGAGGGAACAACCCTCATTGCATACAACCATGGCCTTCCCAGGATAGCATTGTAAGGGGAGGGTGTGTCGATTATGGTGAACTCTGCCTTTATCTTCCTGGTGCCAGCCTGCACCTCCAAGCTTTCTGCTCCCAGTGGCCATGTCGGCATTCTATTGAACCCGACCATTGGGCCATTGGATTGCTCCATATCGTCTGGGTGAAGGTCAAGCTCCTTGTAACACCTGACATACATGATATCACAAGAGCTGCCTTGGTCAATTAGGATGCACTTCACTTGGCACTCCCCAACCTGGAGAGATATTACCAAGGCGTCGTTATGTGGATGATGTACTATCTCAAAGTTGGCTTCAGTAAAGGACATTACTGGTCCCTAGCACTCCTCGGCCCGATGTCGTTTCTCGCCGACCTGGTACACGTGCTGCAAGTGCTTTACCTTCTGGGTTTCCCTTCGTATTTCATTTTTGCTGACCCTTGAGTGAATTACATTAATTACCCAAGGTCCGCCTGCCTGCCGTTGCTGTGCTGGGGGAGGTGGAGCTGCTGGTGCCTAAGGCAGTTTTGCCTGCTTTTCCCTTGTCCTGGCCTCATCTACAACGTCCCTTAAATGGCCTTGTCTTACCAGGTCCTCCAAGTGTGCTTTCAGGGCTCTGCAACCCTGAGTCAGATGCCCATCCTCATTGTTGTAGGCACAGTGCTTACCCAAGCTTCTTCCCATAAATTCTCCTGGTACCCTTGCTGGTGCTCTAAAATAGGGCTGGGATCGGATTTTATCCAAGACTTTGTGAATTGGAATTCGGAATACAGTTGTGACTGCCTGTGCAGCCCTCAGTCCTGTCTCTTGCTTGTTAGATCCATTGTTACCTCTGCCTCGCTTCGGCGAGCTGTTTCCTTTCTCTTGCTTTGTCTCCTTTGTCTCTGACATGTCTTCTTCGGCTCTGGCATATTTCTCAATTCTGGCCATGAGCTCTTCCATGCTTTTTGGCAATGTCTTTGCTAAAGACTTTTGTAGTGAACAGTCATCTTTTAGGCCGTTCTTGAAAGATACGACCGCCACCTCTTGGTTGCACTCGGGTATTCGGTTGAACACTTCATAGTAGCTTTTAGCGTAGGCCCTAAGGCCTTTATCCTTATTGATTCTTAGAGCCATCAATGCGTCTACCCTTAATGGCTGTAGTTTGTTTGTCACGAACCTGGCCACGAATATCTCGGCCAGGCCTTCCCAGGTCTTCACACTTCCCTTTGGCAATTTGTGAAACCAATCTGATGCAATCTCCCCGAAGGATGAAGGGAACACCTTGCAGAGCAACGGCTCATTCCCAGTGTACAGTGCCATCGAGTTCAGGTATAATTCGACGTGAAAGTTGGGGTCCGACTATCCATCGTATATCTAGAACCTCGGCATACTGAATCTTTTTGGGGCCTCAAATTTGTCCAACTCCACTGAGAATGGTGTTCTCGGCTTAACAGGGGAAGTTACCTCGACATCTTGTTGCTTCCTCTTGAGGTAATCTCTCAAGTCCTTTTTGGTCCGCCCAAGAGCTCGGCTATCTCCTGACTTCAGTCTTTTCGATGCACTACTCTTAGCTTCGTTGTGAGCCATCTTCGACCTTTCTCCATTAGTTGTGTCAAAGCATAGCTCCTGCCTTTGAACATGCCGATGTTCTTTGGGGTCTGCCTCCTTGGTGCGATGTGTCCTTCATGATTCTTCCCTCATCGACTCTCCTCGCCCGACCTCCCTTGAGGGCCAGTGAGAGTGTTTTTCGCTCCTGGTGTACTGGGGGGCTACAGGGATTGTTTTTTACCCTCCCTTTTGGGCATTGGCCGCTGGAATCTGCGTGTCCTGCAGCGAGAACGGTGGCTGCATGACGTTGTTTTGCATCATGAAATTGACGACCGATTGCAGGTCTGCCAATTTGTTCGCCATCTCTTTTACCTCTTCGTCCCTTCGCAGGCATCTATCTTTCCATACCTAGAGGTTGTCCTCGTTGTAATACCCGCTTCGATACGATTTCTTTGGTATGTCGCCCTCCTGGCTGACGTCTTTTTTACCGTGATTCTGGTCCTGAGTCTTCCCGTTGCAACCATCTTCCTCCATGTTAGGGTCAACGTGTTTACCATTCCCAGTAGGGATTTCGTCCCCAACCTTATTCTTCTGTCCGTCGCTAGCCATCTATCCTCCTTTCTTTCCCACAGACGGCGCGCCAAATTGTGTGAGTGAATTTCTGACCACACTACCAACTCAGTATTCAACTGGAGAGCACTGGCGGAATAGATGGTGCCTGAATGACCTGTAAAAGAAAGAAGAGATTCCGGCGGTGGTTCGTCCACCCGGGGGCACTCCGACGATCAAGTCAATTATTTGTCAAAGATAATCAATAGTGCTTAACTCACTATTCAGAATATAAATTGCGTACCTTAGACCCATGGAGGTGCCTCTCTTTTATAGCCAAACAAACTCAGTCCCAATAGAAGCCTAGCTTCAATGGACTTCAGCTCAGTGCTTATCCTGGACTCTCTATTAGATAAAGATAAACTCCCTAAGAGCTTTATCCTTTTCCAGGCTGAAGTCCTTCCTTATTCTAAGACTCTTGTCCCTTATCCGTTTATCCCGGAATCTGATATCTTCGGAGATAACCTCGGCCTAGTCGAGATCACCTCGGCGTTATGACTAGGATACGTAGCACCTCGGCTGGCACTTCGGTGACACCTTGGCCACGTGTTGGTACTCAAAAAATATATCCCCACAATTAATATAATAGGAACACATACAAGTAAATATGATGTCATATAGGATAACTCATACCAATCATTCATTTTATGTGAATTTAACGAATAGTTGTAATGAGAAATTTGTTTAAGGATTTTTTTAAGGAATTTTCAAAGTGGTGTAATTTGAGATTTTTTATTTGTTTATTATTTGGGTGTATCTTGAAAAGTAATTTGTCAAAAAAATAGAATATATTGAGAGTAAATTATAATTTTAAATAATGTAATAAACTGTATTGAGAAATTAGACGTACTTAATAATTTTTGGATGCATATAGAAACCCTCATTTTCATTTTATCGCGTTTGTGTCTGAAAATATAGATGACAAATATGTTATTGAAAATAGGCCATTAATTTTTTTAGTCTATTTTAAAAAACACACTTATTGTACATTTTTTTAGATACAAATACTATAAATTAAATAAATTAAAATTATTGGATCAATCTAACTTTTTTTTGTATATATGATACACACAATTAGTTTTACAAAATAAACAATTCAAATCATTGAAACTGATCCATGATAGACCCCGCAAATATGAACAATAACCTCCTATCTAAATCATGGACCGCAGACAAGGTCATTGTACAAAAAAAAAAAAAAAAAAAAAATTCTTGTAAAGAAAACTCGAGATAATTTATATGCACACACTATTTACTCTTTGTACTCATCTTTTGTTAATACACACACTTTTAAACTTGTTTACCTTTTGTTTTATTCATTACACGCCAAATGTTTCAAATGTATCCTTAACACATAATGTGTGCACACATCAACATAAAAAAACTCAACACAGTCTGTACGTACACCACACAAAACACAAACACAAACTCACACCACATTCTTCGGCAGTACTTTGGCGATATTCTTTAAGGTATGTGATTTTTTTAAAATCAAGTACTTTGTTTGGTTTGATTTTCATAAACTAATTTATGAACTTTGTTTTTTAAGAAAAAAAAAAAAAACATAGAAATTAATTCGACAAAAATAAATATTATAAATATATTTTTAAAATTATTTTTTCTTTTAAAAAGATAAAGTTACATAAAATGATGAGTTTTTTTTTTTTAAAAAAAAAAAAACCATATTATTACTTTTTAAATTTTTAGAAAAAATTTTGAAAACCAAAACAAACACATATGTTTTGTTGTTGTTTTACTATTATTTTGTAAAAAACTAGATTATTGTTATATTATTTTTTTATTCATTTTGCATTGACTAGCGAAGAGATGAAAATTATTCAGTACTGACTACCTAAATAAATTAAACAAATTTGGTAATAATGAATCAAGCAATAATTTTCGGTTTTGTATTACCGAACAAAAATATACAACTAATTCAAAAGTTGGTTTACAAATATATAAAATATTTTCAAAAGTTAATTTCCATATAGTGGTAACAATTTCGGAATTGATTTTCCGAATGATAATTGCGATCATCAAAAAACTTTTACTTCAAAATATAAAAACTCAAATTTTCGTAAAACTCACATTTTTGTAACCTAATTTGTTATGAACAATCATATTCTTCTTTATATTTAAATTTTCATTGCTTTGCAAATCTTTTATCACGCAAATCAATAATGATGGTGGGTTGTAATTAACGGAAGAATATTAGGAGCAACGGAGTACATCGTCACACAATGGTGCAATATCAATTTAATTTATGAGAAATAATGGAAGAACAATTGAGCAATTGAGCGAGATGAGAAAGAGAGAAAAATCAAGGTGTATATTTGATGCGTGTATTTTTTTTGAAAAGAAAATGTGCACTGAGAATTTTTATATTCAAAAGATGTGTATTAAGAAAATCTAGTTTTAAAGTTTGGTGTGTGTATTGATATTCATATTAGTTGTTTTGTTTAGTAGTAAGATTGTAAAAAGAAAAAAAAAATTAAATAAATTCATTAAATATGTACACAAAGAATTATTAGTATATATGTCATAATAGAATTACCCAATCTAAAGTCGTCCACTATATAATTAGCTAAGCTTTACTTAATTGGTCACTATAACTTTCTTAAGAACTTAGTTTTAAAAGGGAGATAATGATTAGGAATTGAATTATGATATAAGTACTTAGTACTTTGTAAGAGTAGGAAAGTTAGCTCTCATAAATATTAATTTAATAAATTAACGATTGACTTTTGCCGAAAAAAAAACGTGGTCCACTATTAGATCAAAATTTTCCGCCTTGGTGTAATTATGTCGTTAACTTTCTTTAGCTTGCATTCACATGACACTTGACTTTTCTTGCGGTTCACATGGGAATTTTCAGAAAAACACTATCACACGTTTTAATAATTTTTAATTTCTTACTAGAAAAAATTATGATAATAGTTTCTGCATTTTAGTTTTTGTGTTATTTTAGTCATTCTAATTTTAATTGATTCAATTTTAATTTTAAATTTATAATTATATCTCAATTTAGTCTAATTGTTTACAATTAATTGTTAGTATTTTTTAATAAAAAATATATATATAAGTGGCATGTTACTATCAAACAGAGTAACATGTTACTATCAAACAGAGTAATATGTTACTATGAGACAAAGTTACATATTTTTTTTCTGTTGCTGTTTACATCAATTTAGACACTAATATTTTTATTTTATTTTTTTTTGTTAAAGAATTTCATAGTCAACATAGATTTTATTTGATAGATTTTGATGAGAGAATTCTAAAAATGCTAATTTTATTAAAAACCGATATCTACATTAAAAGTTATATTATTTTAAATTTTAATAATTTGATAATAATGATATGTGTTGGATTTTTCAAAGAAAATTTATTGTACTTATTCTTAATACATTAAAGTTTTATTATGTGGAGAGGGTTTTGACCAAATCTCGCTTATTAAAAAAGAAAAAATGAAACAATTAAATGGTCAAATAAGCCCGTAAGATTTGGATTTATAAGTGGAACGTGATTTTAATTTTTTAAAATAAATCCGAGCCGTCCCATTAATGACCCTTAATTATACAAATTTAAACTTTATATAATTTAAATCATACTCAAAATAAATTTAATTTGTACATTTTAAATTATTTATTTATTTATTTATTTATTTTTTCTCTCTGAATATAACATTGATAGGATCCATTGTGGTTGATGAGGGAGGATATTTCCTGAACAAGAAATGATGTTGGGATGCATATAGGATCCACGTATGCTTTCACTAAAAAAAGAGCTATCAGGTTTCGATGGTTTTGCACTCGACACCATCACTAACATTAAGTTTGTTGAAATTATGGTTTTTATAGATTTATTTTGAGTTATTTTTTTTGTCTAAATTTGAGTAGGTTCCACACGTCTTTTGGGATGAGTCTAAAAAGGTGATGTGTTCTTTGCCGCATGGCAAGTCACACGACGAAAACGGTTCATCAAAACTATTTATTCACACGATGAAAGCGATTCGTCAAAACTATTTATAAGTGAATGAGAAGTTGACGTCGTTTTTTGGTTCATGGGATAGACTATTAAAGAATAAAATATGGGTTTCTTTATAATGGTAGTCCCATATTGAAACTTGAAGATAGCTTGTATGTGTATATAAACTCTAGGTGGACAAACTTGGGTTGGGTTGGGTTGGTTGGGTTGGGCCCCAAGGAGCACCCCAAGTTTGTAGAATGGAGGAGTTATGGACAAAGTGAGTCTTCGCTCAAACCACTACATACGCGCGCCGCCTCCGACCAAACACGGGTGTAGGCCAGGTCGGTTCTAATATTAATTTTTTTCTAAAAATTATCTTTTTCTGAACAAAATTTTTTGTGCCAAATTTGAATTCAAATTTCTTGTCCAAACAGTGCCTCTTCTAGGTCCATTTCCAGCAGGTTCAAACTGTGTTTAATAGATTTAAACTGCCTAGCAGTTCCGGACAGATTCAGTCTGTTCCCAGATAGATTTAAAACTGTTTTGCACCTGTTCAATTTGAATTCAGACCTGTTCAGGTTTGAAATTCATACCTGTTTGGCCCTATAAACATAAACCATCTTCCAGCATTTTTGATCATTCTGAAAATCTTTTTTCTTGCCTTCCTTTGTGCTCTCTTAGTATCGTAACCAGCCAGTAATCCTTGGATTACCAAAGGCCTCTTGACGGATTAACATAAAGTTAGGGGCTGCGGAAACAAATATACATAATATATGCAGTCCATTGAGCTGTGAAGACATACATGAAGCGCATAATTTAAAACTTTTATAAACTTGTGAGTGATGTTGAGATATAACCATTACATATCACCCCTAGTAGCATAATGTCAGAAACCTTGTTCAAAACTTAACAAACAAACAAACTTTAACATGATTACAAAAATAGCCACAAATCTCGACTTCATTTGGAACCTCCTTGGAAGGCACAAAAGTTGGCTGATAAAAACTGAACATAGGCCGTCAACTCTGGGCCTGGTTACGTGCCTGCTCACCTACATACTAATATAAATAGTGAGCTAAAGCCCAGTGAATAATAACAGAGTAAAGACTTTAATGAATGATGCCCATAACATATCTCAAACCTCATAACAAATCAGAATCATATTCAGATGACAGAAACAGAACCATAATCTTATCCATATTCAAATCATGTGTGGTACATCCACTAGCGCAATCATGTCTCTTTGGTCAAGCAAATCAAGTTCCATAAAGGAACCTTCGGTACCGAGTAACATATCTCATACGTGGGCCACGGTATTGTTTCCCCCGGGCGAGGGCCTGTGCCATGGTATTATTTCCCCCGGGCGAGGGCCTGGGCCACAGTATTATCTCCCGAGCTAGGGCCTCATGACCATAAGCCACAGTATTATGTCCCCTAAGCGAAGGCCTCTACTAAGGATACCACAATTACGTTTCAAAAAAAATTGGGCAATCATTCATTTATACAAAACATAGCATTTCAGAAACTTATCATTTCATAACATCAGAAAATAATTAAAGTTAAACATAACTTTACAGAGTTATTACTCACAGATAATTGGTTGCTCCAATTAGATGGTAAAGTGGGCAATTCACCTTTCCTGAGGCGCGTGACCTACATAACATGGCAGATTTATACATTGAATCACATGCTCGATTGTACATAGCTTAATTCGTTTGTTCTTAGTGTGTTTCTAGCCTTTAATCCGTATTATGGAGTCTTAATCATGGCCTAGGAATGCCTAGGATGGAATGAGGATGCAAAAATGCACTTAAAAATATTTTTCAAAACTTGTTGAAAACAGGGGTCTCGCTCGAGCGTAGCTTTCCTTGCTCGAGCGAACATGCAAAATGTGAAGGTTCGCTTGAGTGTGACTTACCTCGCTCGAGCGGACTGTAAACTTTGGAAAAAGTACTGGTTGCTTGCTTTTCACACTCGAAGGACGCTCGATCCACGCTCGAGCGTGAGACTCAGACCTTCGCTCGAGTGTAACTTCTGTCGCTCGAGCGTGCTGCAAAATATATGAACTTCTGGGTACATGCATTTCACGCTCGAGCGAGCTTCAGGTTGCTCGAGCGGAAGTGCACGCACTCAGAGTGCTCGCTCGAGCGTGAATGCAAAAATCTGGAATTTCCAGATTTGATCTCAAAGCTTCAAACTCAAACCAAACACTTCAAAACTCATCCTCTTGGGCCAAAATTTTGGAAAACACTTAGAAACTCACAAAATATCATGGTTTGAAGATCATTTCGTGAAATCAAGGCCCCAAAGTATGTCAATTGTTCAAAAATTCAACTTAAACTTTATGAATCCTTCATGATTATAACATGCATGAATTTTCTTGATCTTGAGTTTCTCAAAACATGATCAAATGCCATAAAACAGCATAAAACTTGATAATTTCCCAAAATCAAGGTGAATTCAAAACATGCATGAGAGAATTCTTGGAAATCATGCTCAACTTGTAAAGGAATAGACATGCATGCGTGAATTAATCTTCCTTCCTACTACCTAAGCATAATTCTCATATTTCATAGCTCAATTCTCTTGAATTCATAGATGCATTAACTCAATTCCAAGACTAGAGACTTGGCTTCTTACTTTAGATGTTCTATTGAGTCCTAGATGCCAAATTCTTGAGCTAGATGATCAATCTCCAAGGTTTCTTCATTTTCTCCTAGCAATCCCTCTTGTTTGTGTTCAATCTTTTCTTCCCTTCTCTCTCTCACGTTTTTGAGCATCAAAGAGTAGGAAATGAGAGTGTAAAGCCAAGTAAAGCAGTCAAAGTAGCCTTATATAGGCTTATTAGTGGAGCTTAATCAATGTAAGCTTAGACTAATCAATTGGAGTTACTTTATTCTAATTATTTGATTTCGAATCGATTTCAAATTGAACTCACCAAAAATTCCTAAAAATTCCAAATAACACATAATTGAAGTCAATTTTTGTATCGGATGCCAATAAGGCCTTCAATTCACAAACCGAAAGAAAAACATAAAAAGATCTTTCTACGTTAAACAGATATAGACACAAAATGATGCAATGCACATGTAATTGATTCAGGATTTCTTCTTAATTACTTATTTGGCATACTTAATGTGAATTAGCGTTAATCATGGGTCGGGGTTGTTACATTGTGGTTCTATGTAATCTTTACACATGGTCGGTCTCTATTAGTGATTTAGTACACCCCATCATATTTCAATGCCAATGCCAATGCCAATGCCATGCCACTCAATTAGAGAAAAACTATCATTTGGCAGTATTTGAATTTTGAATGTTAATAAAAATTTGTGGAAGATATTGAAAAGAAAATAAGAAGTATTAAACATTTAGTAATTTAGTATCCCGTGTCATGTAAGTCAAGTAAATCAAAACCAGCAATGTTACAATTCTAAGAAGGAAAAAAAGAAAAAGAAAAAACTCTCCAACATTTCACATCAATGGTCAAGATTCACTTAGAATGTGGCCCCATACTAATAACTTTCAATATACACTATTCATCTAAAATTCATGACAATTTTATGGTGCCATAGACTTTGGGTCTATTTGTTTTGGGAGATAGAGGAAGGAATGGGATTGAGATAGAAGTGTGACCCACTAATATTGTATTTGTTTTGGGAGATGGAGAGGGGATTCATAAGCCTTTGGGATTTCGATGGGCCTTGGATGTTAGGATTAAGATGGAGGCCAAAGACTTGGTATTAGAAAATTAGTCCTCCGCCTTAGTTGTTGTTGTTGTTGTTTTATATATATATATAACATGTGGGCATTTTTTTTTTTTTGAATGTTTAATATTTTTGTATTTTTTGTTAAGTAAAAATCATAGTTTTATTTGTTTTATTATTTTATATTTCTTTTATATAAAAATAATTTAACAATCCCCACACTAATAACTATTATCAAAACAAATACAATTTTACTTAATCTCCTTACTATCAATTCCCTCACTAACAATCCCCTCACTATTAATCTTTTAACTATCAATCCATTCCATTCTACCTCTGAAAACAAATAGGACCTTTGTAAACCAAAAATACCTTATTTTTAATCCTACCAACTCTAAAATCTTAATATAATAGGAATCATTTTCCCCTCAATTAGAATTTTAAAATCTTACCATTCTAAAATCTTAATACAATAGGAATCATTTGCCGCCTAATTAAAATTCTAAAATCTTACCATCCGAATCCAGATTCTACTAAGTATGATTTTTTTTTTTTTTTTAAAATCCAAAAATGCTTGAGACCCTCAAAATAAGTGATTCCCATTACCCCTAATTGATTGGTGACCACTCATTATATATTTTTTTGCATCTTTTTCTCTTTTTTTTTAATTATTTTATTTCCTCTCTCTCATAGGTGCGTGGAGATTGTAAAGGTCATGGGGATCTGTATGTCACGACCCAAACCCGCCCCTATGGGTTTAGCACCGTAACCGGCCAGTAATCCGAGATTACCGAAGGCCTGCTTAACAGTAAGACAGTAAAACAGAGTACAGGGGCATGGCGGAAGCCAATACAGTAAATAAACAGTGTCCAATGAGCTGTGACAGTCTACATGCCAAAAAGGTTTTTCATACATTTATACGGAACGGTACCAAACAGTATGCACAATATTTACAATATACAGTACAGGGACTTAATCCCTATTAAGCAGTACGGTAACAGCCTATACAGTATTACAAAAACAGTACACGACAGATGGGGAAATAAAAAGACCCCTAAGCCATAGCTTGGGAGGCTCGGAACCTCGCGGTGAGGCACAGTGGTTGGCTTGACAAAACTGGAGTTACCCCGACGCTCCTAGCTACGGTCTGGTGCCTGCACACCTACATATATATATGACCAGTGAGCTAAAGCCCGGTGAATAACATAAAGCGTAAAGAGGTTTAGAATGAATGTCCTTACAGTAATGAAAACAGTTCATTAAATCAGTATTCCAGTCTTTCAGTCAATCAGTCATATGTGGTACATCCGTTAGCATAACAGTACAGTAAGCAGTAGGTCTTAAAGACCAAACAGTAATGATGGCCATCAATCGGTAAACAGTAGTGGTTCCAACGAGGGAACCGACAGAGATCTCTGTAACAGTAACAGTAGGTAGTAGGTGCTAAGGATGCCACAGTACAGTTCAGAATATAGGACATACATTCATTCAGTAAACAGTAAACAGTTTAGTAAACAGTTCAGTTCAGTATTCAGAAGATAACCATTTTGAACATATCTTTACACAATTGTTACTCACAGAGTTCTGGGCTACAGTAGGCTAGAGCGTCTCCTCGGAATGCCAACCCTAACAGTACAGAATGAACACACACTAAGCTACACAGTTGGGAAGGATAGTAATAATTTAATCCCTAATTGCCTCGGTGTGTTCTACATCTATATCCTCATTAAGATGTCTTAAACTAGGCCTAAGAATGCCTAAGATGGGATGAGGATGCAAAGATGTGCACAGAAAACAGTTCCAGAATTTTAGTGTAGCAGTTTCTCGCTCGAGCGCAGGTTTCCCCGCTCGAGCGTACAGGCAAACGAAGGTCCCCGCTCGAGCGGCAAAATCCCCGCTCGAGCGGACCAAAAAGTACTGGATGGGCGAAATCTCCGCTCGACGCCCGCTCGAGCGTGTCACCCAGTCCCCCGCTCGAGCGCAACCTCCTCCGCTCGAGCGGACTGATGTACAGTGCAAGATGCTGGGAGCTCGATTTTCCCGCTCGAGCGGCACTTCCCTCGCTCGAGCGGACGACCAAAATCTGGAAATTCCAGATTTGAGTTCCAAGTTTAAAACTCAAGTTTGATGCTCTAAATCCAATCCTCTTGGGCCAATTTTTCTGGAAAACTCTTGTAAACACATAATATTACATGATTTTAAAGCTCACTTGTAAAATCAAGGCCCAAGGGTGTTCAAACAACCCAATTCAAACCAAATTTTCATGAACAAGCATGAGCATGCTACAAAGTGACATGCATGTTCAAATCAAAGCTTCCATTTTATGCACAAATGGGCTCATTCTTCCAAATTCAAGATGAAAGCATGTCACTTAACACTAACATGAACATGCATGTGAGAAATGAAGGATTGAAACCTCAAAACTTGGCAATATGCACATGCATGCAACAATTGAGCCTCAATACAACATTACAAGCCATAAATTGGCTCTAGACTTCAACTTAGCTCTAGATCATGCAAGAGTCTAACAAAATTACAAACAAAAGAGTAGTTATTCTACCTTAGGTCTTGAATTAGAGGTGTAAGAGCTCAAATATGCAATTACTCTTCCAAATCTCCAAGCAATTGTCAAGAAGAACTCAATTTCTCTCTCACTAGCTCCCTTGGTCGACAATAACAATGAAATAAGGCCGAGGAAATGTTTGTTTGAGTATAAGGAAGTTCAAGTATGGTCCAAGATAATGGCCCACTAGTGGTGGCAAAAAGGTAATTAGCCTAATTCATGAAATTTGCACAATTCAATCTAATTTAATCCGTTTTAATCATACTAAATCATCTTTCAATTAAGTTTACCAGAAAATCACATAAATTCTACTGATCGTGGAACATCAATCAATTTTGGATTCGGCCGCCGATAAGGCCTTCAATTAATAGTTTAAACATAAAAACTAAACAGATAATTAAACAGTTAAACAGATAAAATGCAATTCAAACAGATATAGGCAATCAATTCAGTTCAGATCCCAGTCAGTCAGTTCAGTATTTCGATCAATTCAATTATCAGTCTTAGTCAGTCTTAATTTAGCAGTAATCGGTAATTAATCAGTCATTAATCGGTAAATAGTGTGAGGGTTGTTACACTGTAGCACTTCTATTTTTTATCAGGTGGGAGACAAAATTGATCACTATAATATATTAGTGTGGATGTGGATGTGGACCCAATCTAATGAATAGTGTGGATCATTTTGATAATGAATAACTTGTCGGTTTTTTTGGATTTAATAGAAGACCCATCCAACATTAGATGACAGCTAATCAATTAGAGCATCTTCAATGGTTTGTCATTGGAGCTGTCATTGCTATAATATAGCAGCTGTGTTGAAAAATGATGCTCCAATGGTTGAATATAGCAACTGTCATTTGTGCCAACTCAACCAAAACTAACTGTTTTCCTCCCTCCCTCCCAGCAACTGTTTCACTAATTTTTTTTACAAAATCAACAACACCTACGAACAAGAAAAGTGATTTATAGAAAAGGTACCTAAATCCATGGACTTCATCCCATCCAAGAATCAGAATCCATGAATCCATAGAAAAGGTGATCCATGAATCCTGAATCCATGAACAAGAAAAGTGATTTATAGAAAAGGTATCGGAATCCTTGAATCCATAGAAAAGGTACCTGAATCCATGGACTTCATTACAGTCGAACAAGAAAAGTGAAGAAAATATAGTGATCCTGGTTTTGACCCGACACTTGTGGTAACCTAGACTCGGGTTTATGGTTTCTGTGTGTCGTTCATTGTTTTTGCTCTTTATTTCTCCTTAAATTTGGTCATTTGGGCATTTTGAGTGTGTTTGGAATATGTTGGTTACTTAGTTTTCAAACCTTGTATTGCCTAGATTTTTGGTCCTCCGCTCGAGCGGCCCTTTCTGCGCTCGAGCAAGGTTTGTAAACTCTCAGTACTTTGCTCGTCTGCAAAAGTACTGGAGGAGTGTTTTTCAAGCTCAAGCTGCGTTTTCTACGCTCGAGCGGTTTGTCTTTTGTTTGCAAAAGTACTGGATGTGTGTATTCTACGCTCGAGCGGGCCTCTTCTTGCGCTCGAGAAAAATAACTTATTGTGTCTGATGCTCAAGCGTCAACTCTTCCACTCGAGCAGACTGTGCATATATCAGATTACGAAAATGACTTTTTACATCACTTTTTCAAATATTTTCTTCTAAAAACCCTAAAGTGAGACCTTCTCTCTCTAAAATACTCTCTCTTTCTCTCTCTCTCTCTCTCTCTCTCTCTCTCTTTCTCTCTCTCTCTCTCTCTACTTTTTCCCTTTGATCCGTTGATCTTTCTGCCCTAGTGTCTTTGGAAAAAGAGTAGAGCATCTTGGGAGCATCACTTTGAACAAATTGAAAATTGGTTTCGGCGTCGTTAGAGTTTTGTGCTTGCTCCATTGGTCTTCTAAACTTGAGGTAGGGACTCTCTACACCTTAATATGAATTTTAACTTGTTTATAGGTTGTTGTATGAAAATAGTGAGATTTTGGGGATATTTTGAGCAAACTTAGGGTTTGGGTCAAATTTTGAAAAGAGAAGTTTCTATGTGAAATGGTTATGGGGTGTGGATATGAGGTTATCATGTGTCAAAATGGTTGATTGTGGCCTTTGAATTGATATTTTGGAAAATGAGGGGTGTTGCCTTAAAATGTCTTGGATAATTATTTTGTGCAAATAATGAAATTCGTATGGGAAATGTGAAATTGAGGGGATGTATACATGAATGGTGTTGTTGGGTTTGTTTAATCACTCACCTATGGAAATTTAATGAATTGTCTGTTATAAAGATTGTATATCTGTTTAGAGATAACTGTTTTGGGTTATCGGTGGAGGATAGTCTTGATTGTCGTAGACATTTTATGTAGAGTAGACATTTTATGTAGATTAGGCAAATTGAAACTAATCCTTTAACCATTATCATTGAATATAATTATGAATGATATACATTGTATATGTATGATATTTGGGAGGAGAAAGAAGATGTACTCCATGTTTTGAGGAGAAGAAAGGGAATGGACTCTATTGAACCAAGTTGATCCTGTGTGTCTAGGGGTGAAACTTCCAAAAACCATTTGTGTACATGGGTGCCGATTCCCGCAAGCGAAATTTTCGTAAAATGTCAAATAGAAGTGAATGTATTGTGTGATGACTTTTAATTTGTTGGAAACCTGTGAGGTGTATCCTCTGTCAGGTGGATTAAATGCAGTGGATGTATTTATTGAACCAAAAATGAATGGAATAGAATGTAAGTTTGGCATACCATGGTTTAGAGAAAGTTATAAAGATTATGTTGTAGGACAATGCAACTGTGCTTCATACTTATATCTTGTTGATCCTCATATACTGTGTTAGATTGTTTTTATTGGGCTTTGGCTCACCTTACTTGGGAAATCATTTTCAGGTATTGGTGACATGATTCCTCAAAGGACGTAACTTGGGAGGACTTAGGAGCTAAATGCTCTATTTTGTTGTTTTGTATTTAAATGTTTATTCTAGCCGAGAGCTTTATATGTACAGAGCTTATGACTCTCTTTTGCTGTAACCAAGAAATGACTTGGAAATATGTAAAGCCCGTAGGGCATTTATTTTGTTGTTCATTTATTGGTATTACATACTATAGATTCAAGATGTACATATATGAATGTATATTACATGTATTATCTTTTGTACTACGAACTCTGATGCATGAATGCATATCATTCTGTTATTACTCCTCTTATGAGTTGGATTTGTGGTATTATTTTGAGGACGTTACAACTTGGTATCAGAGCGTACTGGGTTTGAATACTTTGGGTACGTAGGAAGTGGTTAGTATCACAATGGGTTTGTCTCGCTTGGTTGAGACGTTAGTATGTATGAATGATATGTGCTTATATGATAGCATGCTTATGTGATTATATGGGTATGAGATTAAATTTCTAGGATGTTCATTAAGTCCACAGGTTCCTAAAAGTCCAGTTTGAAGAACACTTGATCACTGCTGTTTCTAATTGGAACTCTTGCAACGCCATGGGACGGTCATTATCTGGAAACGAAATTCGTATATGTTTATGCGAATACGTGCTTACGTGGAGTGAATTACCGTTGTCCATCGTATCAGGACGCAAGTGAATTAGCTTCAGCACATTTGTAAATGTGCTAATCTCTTTTGTTACCTTTATTAGAATGTTAGGACGTGGACGTGGTGGTGGTAGGCGTGGTCGGCCTAGACGGCAGGAGATGCCAATACCGGATAATATTCCGACATAAGAGGAAGGTATTGGTCAGGCCAACGTGGCCGAACTAGTTAGTCAGCAGGTCATGGATGCCTTAGCCTGCAAAATGACCGCAACATTGTGGGAGTCCATGGACATTTTCAGGGCTGAGAATCAAGTCCAGGCCCAAGTAGCTGAGGCAAGGCCATCTTTCTTGAAGAGGGAGTTCTTTCGGTCGAATCCGGATGAGTTTTTGGGCAATTCCAAGGAGTCGCGGAAGGCAGATGAGTGGCTAGAACAGAAAGTGAAGACGTTCGAGATGCTAGGCATCGAGGATGACCAGTTAAAGGTGACCTTGGCATCTTTCCAGTTGAAGGGAGTGCGGGTCAGTGGTGAAAGTATGTGCGTAGGCACATTGGGGTGACATGGGAGGCTTTTATCAGTGCCTTCCAGGAGAAATTTCTACCTCCCATAGTTAAGGAGAAGTAAAGAGACTAGTTTTATAAGCTGGTGTAGTTGAACACACCTGTGGCAGAGTTCGAAGCCACCTTTACTAGCCTGTCTAGGTTTGCGCCCGAGCTAGTGGCGATTGAGGAACACCGTTGCTTGAAGTTTGAGAAGAGATTGAGGACTGAGCTAATGTTTAAAGTGGCCAGTTCGATGATTAGAGATTACGGACGCCTTGTGGAGGCGGCAGCTCATCTTGAGACCATGATGCAAATGGAGGAGGAGACGATGAAGGGCTCCAAAAAGAGTCAAGATGCCCAATGGGACAGTAAGAGGCAGAGAGGTTGTAATCCTCAGTAGTCCCAAGGAGCACAGTCAAGGTCTACCTTTCTAGTATCGAGTTCGAGCTCTAGGAGAGGTGGTCAAGGGGATTTCACTTGTTTCAAGTGTGGCCAGTTGGGCCATAAGTCTTCGGCTAGCCCGCAGAGAGGAGTAGGGCAGCGAGCAGCTTCGTCTTTGGCTCGTTCTCAAAGTCAGAGTCAAGAGAGATGGTAGTTGCTCACATGTTATCAGTGTAGGCAGGCGGGTCACCTGAAGAGATTCTGCCCACAGTTGGGTGGCACACTTGGTGCGTCTGGTTCGAGACAGACATAGAGCCACCATCCAGTACAGTTAGCACAGGCCTCAAGAGCCAATCAAGGAGCATTTTCATCTTAGTTAGTGCATCAGTCCTATGCTCCGAGGGGTGAACAGGTAGATCAGGGGCCTACAAGGCGTGCGTATGCTGTTACCACGCCACATTTAGTACCTGCGCCTTTTGTTGTGAGAGGTACTTTCTTATTTTGTAATTCGGTTGCTAATGTGTTGATTGATATAGGTGCATCCTATTCATTTATCTCGTCTACATTTCCATCGATTTTGGGGTAGAGTTGGCTCAGTTAGCATTTCCTATCTGTGTAGAGTCACCTATTAGTGGTGAGGTTATTTTAAAACAAGGATGTCAGAGTTGTGACGTAGAGGTTGCCGGTTATCGACTTCCATTTGCATTTGTATTGATTGACATGTCTAGTTTTGATGTTATTTTGAATATGGACTGGTTATCGTCATACCGGGCTTTTATAGATTGCTACCGTCAGAGGGTTACTGTATGTACCCTAAGCGGTGATTGTTTTTATTTCTTGGGGAACCGGGTGGATAGAGTTTTATCACCAGTATATGATTGTAGACACCCCATTTTTGACCTCCCTTAAGACTTGGGCGTTACTGATGGTTTACTTGGTGATGAAAGATGTGCAGGGCAAAGGTTCGATTTCTTCGGCAAGAGGAGAGTCAAATCCTAACCTCACACCCCATTTTGGACCAAAGCTATTTTGAATGGTTTTTAGACCTTAAAACCCTCTCTTTCAGAATATTTTTGAAATAAAGTTCCTATGATGTTCCGAGGCTCGCGTTTCGTTAAATGTTGCGCTTTTCGGTAAACCGAGCGAGGACAAAGTGGAAATTAATGAAAGAGAGGTGAACTCTTTGAAAAATATTTCAAAACACCTTACTTAGGGGTTTGGAGTTGAAGAAAATTGGGAAAGGAGAGAAGAAAACTAGTTTGGGAGAAGTTCGGCATGAATCTAGGTAGGACCAAAACTGCGCGGCTTCACCAAAATAGGCATAACTTTTTTTACAGTTGGAATTTTGATGCAAGACTCCCACCATTGGAAAGCTTACTTCCGAGGCTTCAATTTTCACACAAGAATGACCTAAAAAGGCATCTAGATAAAGGAGTTAGGCTTTCTTCAAATCGGGGACTAGAACTGATTTTTGCTACCGGACTCTATGGGAGTGTGCCGGCTATGAATGGTCAATGCCGACCCTATGCCGTCCAAAAGTGACCCTTGCTGGCCAACAATGATAAGGTGCCGGCCACAGATGGCAGAAAGCAGATTTCGACAGATATTTTGCTCCAGCTTGCTCCAGTTGTCTCTCTTGAGATATTTTCGACCCAAGACCCTCCTTTTGCTATATATGAAGGCCATATCTATCATATTCAAGGGTTACAACATTTTGGAAGAGCTTTGGGAGCCTCTCTCTCTACACCTCTCTCTCTACACTTCTCCCTCTCAAGAACCTTTGTGCATAAGAGCTTGCAAGTGTAGATACACTTCTCTTTTGCACACACATCCTTAAGAAGACTTGATCACCATTGGGCTGAGGTCCCTTGGAACTTGGTTTAAGCTCCAAAAGGTGGTTTTGGCTCAAGAAAAGGGGCTGTTCTTGTGCTGTGCTTCAAAGGTAACCTCTTACCCTCTTTAAGCTTGTCTTGTACTATTGTTTTGCCACAATTTCAAACTGTTTTTGGCTTGGTTTTGAAATGAAGAAAGGTCTGATTTTTAGTCCTAAAAATGTTGGTTTAAGCCTTGTTTGGCTAGGGGGTTGTCTCTCTCTTTTGTTCCTTAGCTTGTATAGCTTTTGAGCCATCTTCCAAGGCCTTTCAAAACAAATTTTTGTGGCCTTTTGACCACTGAAATCCAGAGGATTTTCAATTGTAAAAACCCTATTTTGAGGCTCCAAATAGGAGAGGGTGACCCCCTCTCTTTTTGTTTTGTTTGCTTGAGTTATTGGCCTATCAAATGAGCATGTATCTCTATACTTTTGAGGCTTAGTTCAGGCACTTTTTTGTGACTTTTAGGGCCTGCCTTAACTCTATCCATGGCTGGTTTGGTCACCTTGTGCATGCATCTGGTATGTGTAGTGTAATCCCATTTGTGGCTCATCAAAGTAGCATGTCTTTCTTGCATGTGTTGGCTCCATTTCAGCAGGTTTTTGGCCATCATTTGACATATCATAATTCTGTCTAAAGTTGGCTTGGTTGTCTCTTGAGTGGCTCATGTACTTGTAGTGTAAATCTTGCTTACTAGCCTTGTGTGCATGATGTTTTGGCTCATCATTCTAGCATATTTTGGATATGCTCCAGTATGATTTTATTCATATTTTGGGCTGTCCTAGGACTGTTTTAGGCTTCCATGGTCATATCACTCATGTTTTGTATAGCTATAGTGCAAATACTTTGGCTAGTCTTGAGTTTTGAGGCCCCTACCATGCTATACTTGTGATGTTTGCATGCTTTGGCAACATTTGAAATGTTATATCAGTGCATATTTCATGGTCATACACTTGCACTTTCCACTCTTTTAATGCCTTGGAGGTTTGGCTCTTTATGCCTCAAGAGTGAAGTCTTATGCATGCCATTAAGCCTAGGTCTTTGGGTCATCATATCAGTGCATTCTTGGTCTTGTTGTATCATGATGTAACTCTGTTTTATGTTGTCCAAGTCATGCCATGTTTGGTTTTAATAGGTGTAGTGTAATGCCCCTTTGTGGCCTTGCATTCTTCATGCTTTCGGCCTTTTGTTCTGGCTTGTGTTGGCTAAGTTCAAGCATGTTTTTAGTCTCACCTCGACCTGCCTTGGGACTATTTTGGATACCCTTCCCCCTTTGAGGCTTGCTTTGCATGGCCCTGGCTTAAGTCCCTTTGCTAGTTTCGATCTTTGAGCTTTCTTGCATGCTTTGTTTGTCTTACTAGGGTGGTTTGGCACCATTCCATGCATGTTTTCAGAACTTTTGGTGCCGTCACATATCCATGCTTGTCACTCTTTAAGTGTGCTTAAGAGTTGCATCTTTGTACCTTAATCCTTGAGCCAATTGTCATACATACTTGTCTTGCCTTTCTCATGCTTTTTATACCATCATTTTAGCACTAATGGCCACTGATTTGGGGCATGACTGAGGTCTACCCTTTTGGTTTAAGTCCATTAAGTATGCTATGTATATTGCATTGAGTATACCATATTGTTCATTGCATGTAGTATGCCATCCTACATTGCATTGTGCATGCCACGTAGTTATTTGCATTGTGTATGCCAAGTTATTTTGCCTTGCATTGAGTAGGCATGTCCCTAACATTGCTAATTTGTCCTTGTAGCATTGCATTGTGAACGCATGCATTAGCGTTGTCCGCATATCATTAGCTTTGTTAAGTTAATTATATCACATTGCATTGAGTATGCCATGTAGTTGCTTGTTTGCATGCTTAAGTCATATTGCATGTTTGCCATGCTTGTGTTGCATTGTTGTTTGGATTAAGTACTAATTCGAGCACGAGAAACGAGGGACGTTTCATACTTCAAGTGATGAAACGTGCCTCAATTCTCGATCGCCGACGCTCTTGACAATGCATGATAGAGTTCTAGGCATTTGTGTGTTTTTGTGCATTCATTTTACATTAAGTTGCACAAGTTGGACCTTTGGCCATCATGCATCGAGATGCGTGATTGATGGTCTTGGATCTGATTATGTCTCTCCCTTAATGTTTTGAGGTGATATGGGGCGGCATAGTGCGTATATATCCTTGGGAGACCCTTCATGTCCTCTGTTTTGTGCTCTGTTGTAGCTTGGTGTCACAGCACACCAGTGATATGGGGCGGCATAGTAGCTCCTCATGGCCGGCAGGCCACTGGTGCAGTCCCCAGCAGTGTTTTGGTAAGTTTCAGCAGCAAGCACTGGAGGACACCCTGCAAACAGAGCCTCTAAAGAGCATTTGGAGAGCTTTTGGGACGGGAACCGAGGCATGCATGTTCAAACTTCTTCAACTTACTGTGGCAGTATGGTTCTAAGTTTTACTTGTTAGTTAGAATTGAATTTGTAATTTAATTAATTTGTTAATTAATTAAGTTTTGTAATAATTAGTTGTAGTTAGTTATTCAATTCGGTTATGTAATAATTAATTAGCTTGTTAGTTAGTTAATTAGTCGGTTTGTATTATTCATTCAGACCCTTCGTCGAGAGGGCGAATTTTGTAATAAGTGTGCGTGCGTGTGTGCATGTCTTCCAACCCCCATTTCTTTCTCCCTTTTACTTAACCGCTTACGATGGTTAGTTTTAAGGCATATTTCAATTAGCATACTTATGTTAGCATGCGTGCATTCATTCATCTGTCTTGCATGCACTGGGCTCGGTGTATCATACAAACTGCATTGTATTTCAATTCCTATTTGAATACATGTATCAATTGTTGCATTTCATATGCCATCTTAGAATAACCGAGCCTATTTCTAGTTGCATTTTGCATGTGTTGCATTAGCCATTTTAACATGAACTAGGGTCATGCATGATTTCTAACTAGTTCTTTGTTTTGGCTCGGAGTACACTGTGAGTGTTTTCGCTTTAGCATACTGCATGTGTGTTATGTTAGCATGCTTACCATGAGGCTAACTGCTTAGTTGATATAACTGCCTAAATGCCTGTGGATGAAGGTTGGATTACTTGAATTGGAACAATTCATTGAAATCCTCGATTTAGCCTACTTGCGAGTAGCAAATTTCAAACTGTTTTCAAACAAACAAATATGCAATGTTTTGTTCCAACTTAGGCGATCTAGTCTATACTTGTATGATGTGCGCGTCACATAGTAAATTCTAGGTTAATAACTGGAATAAGAACACATGTATTTTCAAAAACAAGGGGTATGTTTGGTTTGTGTTTGAGAGATGTGTTTTAGAGATAAAAAGTATGAAAACATGTTTGGTTTGGTTTTTTGAGAAATTTGTTTTGGAAAATTGTTTTGAGAGAGAGTTTTGGAAAAAGTGATTGATTTGATGTGTGTGTGAGAGAGATTTGTTTGGAAAACTTGTTTGGTTTGTGTGTTTTGGGAAATTTTTTTGGGAAAATTTGTTTGGTTTGATTACTTTTGAAAACTTATTTGTAGAGAAAATTTCCGAAATTTTTTTCAGAAACACAAACCAAACGAACCCAAGATATCATGCTTAGTACAGGCCGATCTTTGATCGGGCGAGCGGGGATGCTCATTGCATGACCTTCCCCTCTCGTACCCAAGTTCCCGAGCCGAGGCAACTTTGGTGATGACGGACACGTGGCCTTAGGCATGAGTCAGGGTTTCCTAAATTCCCCCAAAACAAAATATTTAGGTGGCGACTCTATATCTGGCAAAGCAGTCCATGTTTGGCACTTCTTTACAAAAATCAGTTTTCAAAAACGATTTGCCGGATTTGGACTCTTTGGTGATTTATCGGTCTTGCATTGCACTTTGCGAGATCAGATTCAGAATGGTGACGTTGAGTCTGAACTGTAGTAAGCCCAAATGAGCAGAACGGGATTTCGCGTCGATATTTCATGCGCAGAGCCCGGGACATTCGGGCGCGTCCACAATGATCTATGTGACGGAGTGAGCTTAGTTGCCTCCTTGCTAGCTTCTTAAATAGTGAATGTGATGAAGTCCGGGTTGAGTTGCCAAGGGTGGTTTGTGAATACTCCGATATCTTTCCCGAGGACCTTACTAGTTTACCACCTCACCGAGAGATCGAATTCTCTATTGATTTAGTGCCTGGCACGGCACCGATTTCTATGGCACCATATAGGTTTGCACCTACCGAATTGAGTGAGTTGAAGATTCAATTCCAGGAATTGTTAGATAAGGGTTTCATCCGCCCTAGTACTTTGCCTTAGGGAGCACCGACCTTGGTTGCCAAAAAAAAAAAATGGTGCGTTGCAGCTTTGTATAGATTACAGATAGTTGAACCGGGTAACTATCGAGAACAAGTACCCAATGCCTTGTATAGATGATCTGTTTGATCAATTGAAGGGGTCTTGTTGCTTCTCGAAGATAGACTTGAGATCGGGTGATCACCAGTTGAGAGTGAGGGAGGAGGACATCCTAAAGACGGCATTCCGTACGCGGTATGGCCATTACGAGTTCCTAGTGATGCCTTTTGGGCTGACTAATACACCGGCCGTGTTAATGGATTTGATGAATCGGATTTTTCGTGAGTTTTTAGACCGTTTTGTAGTCGTTTTTGTGGGCAACATTCTAATTTATTTACCTTCTGAGGAGGAACACGAGGAACACTTGCAAGTAGTGATTGAGTTACTTAGAACCCACAAGCTGTATGCTAAGCTTGGGAAATGTGAGTTCTGGTTAAAAGATGTTAAGTTCTTAGGCCATGTGATATCTAGGGAATGAGTGACTGTAGACTCATCCAAGATAGAGATAGTTTAAGATTGAGGACAACCTAAAAATGCTTTTGAGATCCGTAGTTTCTTGGGGTTGGCTGGGTATTACCGCTGATCTGTGAAGGATTTTTCTAGACTAGCCTCACCTTTGACTAGGTTAACGAGGAAAGGAGTTAAGTTTGTGTGGAGTGAGACTTGTGAGAAATCATTTCAAGAGCTTAAGGTTAGACTTACCACTGCTCCAGTCTTGATTATTCCGGAGAAGGGTTTAGGCTATTCGGTATATTGTGATGCCTCACGGGAAGGTTTAGGTTGTGTTTTGATGCAAGAAGGAAATGTAGTGGCCTATGGCTCGCGGCAATTGAAAACACATGAGAGGAATTACCCTATTCACGACTTTGAGTTAGCGGCAATGATCTTTGCCTTAAAAATTTGGAGGCACTATCTGTATGGTGAGAGATTTGAGGTGTTTTCTGACCACAAGAATCTGAAGTATCTGTTTATACATAAAGGTTTGAATTTGAGACAAAGGAGGTTGATGGAGTTCATAGAGGACTATGATTTTGGGTTGCATTATCATCCGAGAAAGGCCAATGTTGTGGCCAACGCCTTGAGTAAAAAGTCAATTAGCAGTGTGGCTTGTGCCGTAGTTGGGTACGGGAGATGTTGGGTACTCTTGGTGAGTTTGACTTGCATATGGGCTAGTCTGTTGAGAGTGGTTGCACAACCTACACTTGTGAATCGAGTGTTAGAAGCATAGAAGGGTGACCCTGAGACGAAATCCCTACGGGAGAAGATCTCTAATGGGAAGGTAGAGAAGGGCTTGAATATGTATCCCAACCCGAGTGTGAGATACCGTGACCATTTATTTGTTCCGGAGTCTTGCCGAGAGGAAGTACTCCAAGAGTTTCACCATTCGCGTCTTGCGGTGCATCTAGGAGACACAAAGATGTATCACGGCCTTAGTTGCTAGTTTTGGTAGAGGGATATGAAGAGGGATGTGGCGGTGTTTGTATCGAAGTGCCTTACTTGTCAACAAGTGAAGGCCGAACATCAAAGGCCAACAGGTTTGTTGAGACCCTTGCCTATAGCCGAGTGGAAGTGGGAGCATGTCACGATGAATTTCGTTGTGGGTCTTCCTAGAACTCAATGGGGCAGTGATGCCATTTGGGTGGTAGTTGACCGATTGACCAAATCAGCGCACTTTATACCTATACGTGTGAGTGATTTAGTAGATTTCCTTGCAGACTTGTATATTCGGGACGTAGTGAAGTTGCACGGGGTCCCAGTAACGATCGTATCGGATAGAGATCCGCGTTTTACGGCTCGGTTATGGTAGAGCTTGTAGAGTGCCTTGGGTACTAGACTGACTTTTAGCACAGCATATCATCCTCAGACTGACAGGGCAGTCAGAGCATACCATTCAGATTTTGGAGGTTATGCTTCGGGGTTGTGTCTTCGATTTTAAGGGTTCGTGGGATAGGCACTAACCCTTGGTAGAGTTTGCCTATAACAATAGTTTCTAGTCGAGCATTGGCATGGCACCATTTGAGGCCTTGTATAGCCGACCGTGTAGGTCCCCTATGTATTGGGCTGAAGTGGGTGATGCACCTATGTTGGGCCTGGAATTGGTCCAAGAAACAACAGAGAAGGTTGCGCTTATTCGTAAGAGGTTGATTACGGCCCAAAGTCGTCCGAAAAGTTATGCCGACCGTAGGAGGAAACCCTTGTCTTTTGAGGTGGGAGATCATGTGTTCTTAAAAATATCACCTAGGAGGGGTTTGATGAGGTTTGGAAAGAGTGAGAAGTTATCCCTTCGATTCATTAGGCCTTTTGAGATCCTTGAGCAGGTCAGAGAGGTTGCTTATCATTTGGCATTGCCGCCATAACTTTCCGGAGTCCATGATGTATTTCATATTAGCATGCTTCGGAAATATGAGCCAGATCCATCGCATGTATTGGATTAGACTGACTTAGAGGTAAACGAGGATGTCTCGTATGAAGAGAGACCGGTGAGAGTCTTGGATCCCCGGGATCAAGTCTTGCGAGGCAAGACAATTCCTTTAGTAAAAGTTTTATGGAAACATCAGAGGGTCGAGGAAGCGACTTGAGAGCATGAATTGGAAATCCAAGAGAAATATCCGGACTTGTTTGTGGATGCCTGAACATGTATTGAGATTTTGACTATGTTAATGGACTGTGATAACATTGTATATGTTATTGGAGTTTGAAATCACGAGTTCAATATAAGCATTGTATATGTTTTAAGAATATGAAATATTGTGTATGTGGTATCACTTTTGGGAGTATTGTATATGCCGTATAAATTTCAAAAAAGGAACTTGGATTTTGATTAAACATTGCACATGATTTGAGAAAGTATGAATTGTATATTCAGTATTGAGACATAGTTTAACCTGTTGTTGGGAATCGATGATCGGTGAATAGGTCATGATGATGGAATTGAATGATTATCGTTGTCGTAATTAGTTTTAACTATGTTTTAAAACCTAATTTGAAATTTCGGGGACGAAATTCTTTAAGGAGGAAAAGTTATAGTGATCCCAGTTTTGACCCGACACTTGTGGTAACCAGGACTCGGGTTTTATGGTTTCTGTGTGTTGTTCATTGTCTTTGCTCTTTATTTCTCCTTAAATTTGGTCATTTGGGCATTTTGAGTGTGTTTGGAACAGGTTGGTTGCTTAGTTTTCAAACTTTGTGTTGCCCAGATTTTTGGTCCTCCGCTCGAGCGGCCCTTTCTGCGCTCGAGCAGGGTTTGCAAACTCTCAGTACTTTGCTCGTCTGCAAAAGTACTAGAGGGGTGTTTTTCTCACTCGAGCGGTGTTTCCTACGCTTGAGCAGGTGGGCGCTCCAGTGGTCTTTCTTACGCTCGAGCAGTTTATCTATTGTTTGCAAAAGTACTGAATGTGTGTATTCTGCGCTTGAGCGGAACAACTTATTGTGTCTAACGCTCAAGCATCAACTCTTTTGCTCGCGCAGACTGTGTGTATATCAGATCGCAAAAATGACTTTTTACATCACTTTTTCAGATCTTTTCTTCTAAAAACCTTAAAGTGAGACCTTCTCTCTCTAAAATACTCTCTTTCTACTTTTTCCCTTTGATTCGTTGATCTCTCCGCCCTAGTGTCTTTGGAAAAAGGGTAGAGCATCTTGGGAGCTTCACTTTGAACCGACTGAAATTTGGTTTTCGCGTCGTTGGTGTTTCGTACTTGCTCCATTGGTCTTCTAAACTTGAGGTAGGGACTCTCTACACCTTAATATAGGTTTTAACTTGTTTATAGGTTGTTGTATGAAAATGGTGAGATTTTGGGGATGTTTTGAGCAAACCTAGGGTTTGGGTCAAATTTTGAAAAGAGAGGTTTCTATGTGAGTGTTGTATAAATGGTTATGGGGTTTGGATATAAGGTTATCATGTGTCAAAATGGTTGATTGTGGCCTTTGAATTGATATTTGGAAAATGAGAGGTGTTGCCTTAAAATGTCTTGGATAATTATTTTGTACAAATAATGAAATTCGTATGGGAAATGTGAAATTGAGGGGATGTATACATGAATGGTGTTGTTGGGTTTGTTTAATCACTCACCTATGGAAATTTAATGAATTGTCTGTTATAGAGATTGTACATCTGTTTAGAGATAACTGTTTTGGGTTATCGGTGGAAGATAGTCTTGATTGTCGTAGACATTTTATGTAGATTAGGCAAATTGAAACTAATCCTTTAACCATTATCATTGAATATAATTATGAATGATATACATTGTATATGTATGATATTTGGGAGGAGAAAGAAGATGTACTCCATGTTTTGAGGAGAAGAAAGGGGATGGACTCTATTGAACTAAGTTGGCCTGTGTGTCTAGGGGTGAAACTCCCAAAAACCATTTGTGTACATGGGTGTCGATTCCCGCAAATGAAATTTTCGTAAAATGGCAAATATAAGTGAATGTATTGTGTGATTACTTTTAATTTGTTGGAAACCTGTGAGGTGTATCCTCTGTCAGGTAGATTAAATGCAGTGGATGTATTTATTGAACCAAAAATGAATGGAATGGAATGTAAGTTTGGCATACCATGGTTTAGAGAAAGTTATAAAGACTATGTTGTAAAACAATGCAACTATGCTTTATACTTATATCTTGTTGATCCTCATATACTGTGTTAGATTGTTTCTACTGGGTTTTGGCTCACCGTACTTGAGAAATTATTTTCAGGTACCGGTGACATGCTTCCTCCAAGGACGTAACTTGGAAGGACCTAGGAGCTGAATGCTCTATTTTGTTGTTTTGTACTTAAATGTTTATTCTAGCCGAGAGCTTATATGTACAGAGCTTATGATTCTCTTTTGCTGTAACCAAGAAATGACTTGGAAAGAAGAAAAGTCCGTAGGGCATTTATTTTGTTGTTCATTTATTGGTATTACATACTATAGATTCAGGATGTACATTTATGAATGTATATTGCATGTATTATCTTTTGTACTACAAACTTTGATGAATGAAATCATATCATTCTGTTATTACTCCTCTAATGAGTTAGATTTGTGGAATTATTTTGAGGGCATTACAGAAAAGGTACTTGAATCGGCGATTGTCTATCTCCTCAAACGCCGCCACCAAAGACCACCAATCCTCCCTTCGACCTGTTGCCAAGAAGTTCATCTCCTTTCTCAATCGCTCCCTCTGTCTCATCCCCAAATGCCTCTCTAAAACCCCCAACCTCAACCCCTAATTAGCTCTCCAATTCGAAGATAGAGAGAAAAGAGATAGGGTTTGTAAAAGAAGAGATATAGAGAGAGAAGAGAGATAGAGTGATGGGGTGTAATTTGAATGAGGAAAAGGAAATGAGAGGCTAGTGTCTTGGAATGAGAGATAGAGAGATAATGTTTGATCTCAGCCATTTGATCTATATAATCCAATGGTGAGGGTAGTACCTTGGAGGGTAGTACCTTGGAATGTGTAACATGAGCCAATGACTCTATTTCAATTTGAAAGTAAAAAAACGAATATTTTTCCAAACAGACAGCACACCAACGACTATTAATTAAACGGCTAAAAAAAATCGTAATATTTTTATAGTAGTATAAATACACACATCTTGTTTTGCAATGTTATTTGGTTTTTAATGTAATTGTTAGTCTTTATTTGCAATGTCATTTTTTTATTTTGTAATGAAATTTCATTTTTTTAATATTATTTTTGAGTATTTTCTATAAAAGAATGTAATATTATTTTTGTAATGTATAATGTTGACTATTTTTTCGTATAATTTAAATTTTTCAATAAAGCATAATGAAAAAATAAATATATTTTTTAAAATAACTAATTATGGAATAAGTATAGTGATATGTTTTTTGGTGGGTTGAATTATGTTTAATTTTTTTTTTTTCTAATTTTTCAATTTTTTTTATTTTTGATATTTGTCTAGTCAGGAATAATATAAATATATAATGTTTTTTACAAACAGTTAAAAAAAGGTCACAAAAGATAAAAAATAAACAAAAATAAAATCACAAAAAATCTATATTCAAACAACACCTACAAACTTAAAAGGAAAGTTGGTTGAGATTTACCAAAATAACAAATGACTATTGAAGCACTATTGCTATAACTTGGAAAAATAGAACTATTCATTATCAAATTATAATAATAATATTATAATAATAACCATTAAAGATGCTCTTAGTATGCTATTCTGTTTATATATATTTATTGTTGGGTGATTTTGAAATTTCTTTATCCTCAAGTCGTCTTTGTTTGTCTTTCTCTTCTTGTATGTTTTCGGTGCAAATATTTTGTGACTATTTTGTGTTTTGTTTTATTTTATTTTTCAGAAAAATAAAATAAATATTTAGCATTTTTTAGATTAATTTTGAGAAATTGTTATGGAAACAATTCGTGTCTTAAGAAATAAATATTTTTTAAATTATTTGGAAAACTGTTTTGTAGAAATTAAAACGACCTAAAATTAGAAGATATTTTTGAAATTGGTATTATATTTGTTTTTCCATAAAAGCATGAAAGCAAAAGATAAAATAAAATCAAATAAAAAAAATATATAACTGAAAAGACTAGAAAAAAAAGTTTAAAACAATTTGACAGAACCATATCATCAATATGAGATTGTTAGCCTTCATTTGGCAATTGGGGTGGGGTGGGGTGGGGTGGGGTGGATTTGGAGTTATTTTAGCTATAAAAAGATAAAATAAATTTTTCAGTCTAATAAAATAAAATGTCATATTCAACCCATATTCATTACATTTTTTCTCTCACAAAAAGTCAAAAAATCTATCCCAAACAAGACTTTTTAGCCTCAAATTAAAATAATTAAAAAGCCAAAAAGCTAACTCATTTCCCAAATAAATTCGTAGTTAGATTTTTTAAATAAAAAAAATTAATGAAAAACCCCTCAAACTAATTTCTCATTGAAAAATGACATATCAACAATGATGAAGTGGCTCATCATCGAGTTCAGTCCCCTCTTCTACACCTCGCTTAAACTTTCATCAATTTGAAAGTCTTAACACACACCTCACGATTTATACTCTCATACAGAGGCGCAGCTATGTGTAGTCTAGTGGGTTTAATTGAACCCATTGAACATTCAATTTTTTTTAGGATTATTTAAATTTTTAAAAGGTTTTTATAAATTGACATTATTAAAATTGTTAAAAAAATAAATAACATGTCTTCAAAAATGATTTGTAAATATAAAATTTACACAAAAAAGTAAAAAAATTGACGTATTAATGATATTTTTGAAATTACGAAAACAATGGTGAATGTTTGATTAAAAAAATAAAAAAATAAAAAACAATAAGAAGTCACATCAATCTATATAAAATTTATGTTTATATATCATTTATGTATTTTTATTTTATTTTCTTAAAGTATAATTTAATCTAGAGTTAACCTTCTTTTTAAGCATGTGATTCTTAACTGTTGTTTGGCAAAAAAAATTTTAGTTAGCTTTTTGGAGCTGAGACTTTTTTAATTTGGGACTAAAAATTTTGTATGGGTTGTTGTTGTTATTTATTTATTTTATTTTTTTTTTTTGGACTTTTATGAAAGAAAAAATGAAATAATTATGATTTAGATATAATATTTTGTTTTATTAACTTTTTAGTCTATTTTGTCTTTTAGTGACTAATTTAGTCCTAACATATTTAGCCATGCGAAGCATTAGGGTTCGTTTGGGAAGTGGGTTGGCTTTTTGACTTTTTTAGCCTGGGGTTAAAAAGTCTCATTTGGGATGGATTTTTTGGCTTTTCTGACTTTTGTGAGAGAAAAAATGAAATGATTATGGGTTGAATGCGATATTTTGTCTTATTAGACTAAAAAGTCTATTTTGTTTTTTTTTTTGTGGCTAAAATAGCCAAAAAGCCCCAGGTTACAACTTTCCAAACGAAGGCTTAATTGTTTAATTTTTGGGAAATTTACCTGTAGGTCCTGTTTCAAATGTGTACACTATTTAATCCAACAAATTTTTGAGTAGACCCAAAAGTCCTACATGTTTTCCTCTCTCTCTCTTCGTTTTCTCTCATTCATTAGGTTTTCCTCTCTCTCTCTCTCTCTCACTCTCTCTCTTTCTCTCTCTCTCTCTTTTTGTGTTTTCCTCTCATTTTCTTTGTCATGTCCGACGATCCGTGATCACACCTTCCTTATTCTCTTTCTCTTTCTAATATATAGTCATCGGTGACCGACGACCACCATTGGGTTCACCGAAAATCACCAACCACCAACATCAACTCGTTACTTCATCCTTGCCGATGAAGAAAAAGATGAGTAGATCTACTCAAATCTAATGTAGATCTGAGTAGATCTACATCAGAACTAAGTAGATTTATATGAGATCTGACTAGATCTAAATCAAAAATAGTTGTTGGAGTACAATATTCTTTCTATATCTATTCTTTCCTTCGATTTTTCAATTTTTCTACCTTTTCTTTGTTACACACGTCTATTTTTTTATTTTAATGGAGAAAATTTTCAAGTTTTGGATAAGTTGTTTTTAAATTTTAGTTACAACAGTTTCAAAACATACTTTGCAGTTTGATCAATATTACAGATTATTTGCTTAAACCCTACAAAAATTGAAAAATAATATATACTTTTTCCTATTGTTGTTTGCTGTTGTTATGTTGTTTAATTATAATTTCTCAATTTATTCTTTGTTTTTCCGACAATATTTTGAATATTCTGGTGAGTCTCCAATGATGTTCTTAACATTTTTCAGTGACATTTAGAACAGTCCGGCGAACTTCCGACGATGCTCAAAACACACTTTCGGTGATGCTACGGCGACTTCCCGGTGATGTTGAATATTTCGGCAAGTCTTCGGTGAGTTTGACGGAAGTCATTGGATGTAGCAGCATTTTTAAAGTTATAAAAAAAAAAAAAAAAAATTGGTAACAATTAAAAATATGTAGGACTAATTGGTACAGGTATTCTGTTTTGGAATTAAATGGATTTCGAATTTTGTGTATGAGACTTATTAGTAAATGCCCTAACTTATTTCCTCACCTGAAGGTTTATTTTGTCTTTGTTTTTTTTTCCTCCTTCCTTACTCTTTCTATCCAATCAATGTAATTTAATAAGTGTGGATTATATATACAATGTTATTGCTACAAATATAAGATATTACATTTATATTATGGGTGTTCGCGGTTCGGTTTTGGACGGTTTATGGATCGGTTTGGACCCACCTATATGCATGCGGTTTAGAGAAAATTCAACTTGCAACCGCCCACAGTGCGGGTTACGATTTGTGCGTATAGAGTTCGCGGATGTGTGGGTGGTTTGCGGATTGGATTTTCTTCAATTTCCAGATTCAATTTCAATTTTCAGATTTAATATAATATAAGATTAATTTCAATTTTAAAAGTAATTAACATATTCAATTTCCTCTACACAAAGAAGTAGATTCAATTTCTTATAATGTTCACAGAGCAAACAAAAACATTCAAAAACAATGTTTTCAAATAATATTCTCTACAACATTTCTTTTTATATCATGAAATTAGGGTTTGGTGTGTTGGCCAAAAATATCTAGTATAGGATAAATGAAATCAACGGTCCAACTTTTTTTATAAAATAAAAAAAAAAAATTCTAAGTGCGGGTGGGTTCTTGCGGGTGTAAATTAAACCCGCAATCCGCTCGCAACCTGCAATTATGCGAAATGCTAAACTGCGTCTGCCCGCATTGTGTCTGCGAAACCGCCTATTTGTATGCAGTTCGGTTCGGATTAGGCGGGTTGAGCGGTTCAGGTAATCCTATACCCAGCCCTAATTTATATCGTAGTAGATTATGTGAAAATTTATTTTAACAAATCTTATTAAGAAGATGGGTATACCAATAACTTCTCTTAACTTTTAGTGCACTAAAAAGTCTTATTCATTTTCAATTGTTACTAGAATTTTCATTTTATTTTTTATTTTTTATTTTTTAGCATCGCATTTATAAAATGTGGCACAAATTATTAATTTTTTAATAATAATTTAAAAATTTTACCATAAAAAACGTTATCAATTGTCAACTTTATCAATTCTATATAAAATTTATAATTATATAATTACTCTTGATGTTAACGGGGCTATGATTTTTTTAGTTGGTGAGCTTTCTTTGGCTTAACTTGGAAATTTGGTTAAGTCAATTTTTAATTTTTAACTTATTTTAAACTGCATTACTTTTTTATTTTTTTATATATATTTTTTAAAAAGTCCAAAAAAATTAAAAGGTTAACTTTTGATTAACTTGTTCATTATATTTGGATATAATTTGATTATGTCTGCCATAATAGCCCTCGTTGGCATGTTGGGTTGGGATTTTTTGACTAAAATAATCATAAAAAGATAAAATAGATTAAAAAATTAATAATATAAAATGTTACATTCAAACCATAATTATTTTAATTTTTCTTTTACAAAAATGAAAAAAAAATTAAAAATTCAACTTAAACGAAATTTTTAACTTCAAACTAAAATAATCCAAAAAATCAACATACTTTCCAATTCTATAAGTCTTAAATTTTCTACTAAATGAATAATTAAATATTTCACATCACGTCTACAAAATTGCGGACTTGACACCCATGTGAAATATTTAGTCATTTATTTAGTAAAAAATTTTGTATTTCTAACATTAGACCATCTCTAACAGTTAAGCAAAACCATCACTAAATTTGAATTTAGTGAAAAAAAGTTAACTTTTTTGGTTTCAATAGTTTCATCAAACTGATATCAAAATGAGAACATCCCTGGATTTTCACTAAATTGAAGATGGGTTGCACCTTTCACCAAATTACTGTGCGTAGCCATTGAGTGTGGACCCACCGAACGACCGGTTGGACGTCCTCTCAGATGACCACCTGAAGCAAAATTTTGTGAAAAATTTACACTAGAAGGTCGACCCCCCGGTCGACCACTTCCTTATTTTCTCAGTTAAAAAAAAAAAAAAGGGAAAGATCAGAACCAGATTTTTATTTTTTGTATTGGCTGATCGTCCGACCAGTCATCTACCCGATCAATCAATAATTTGATAAAAGTCAAATTACTCCATTGGAACAAATAATATCAAATAAAAGAAATCGTTTTTTTTAAACTCAGATTTGATAAAAAAAAATATGATAAACGATTAGAAATTCTCTTACCCACGCTGAAATCACCGATCCGTCCGTCCATCTGGTTGGCCGAGTTGTACAAGTGCGGGACCCACTTTCATTCAACAATTGAAAAGTAAAATATAGCAGACAATTAAAAAAAAACTTTTATCTAAATAAAAGAAAAATTTGAGACTTACAATAAAATAAATTTTTAATTTAATTTTGTAAATTTATATTTTAATATAGTTTAAATTGAAATTATTCATCTATTTTTGTTAAGTAAAATCGACTAAAAAAATATTTTTTAATTCTTAAATTCAATATAGGAATACGTAAATTTATTTAAAATATATATTTTTTATAGAGTTTAATGACTAAAATATTTATTTTTTAATTAATTTTACTTATAGAAATAGGTAAATGATTTAAATTGAAAATAAATAATAAAAAAATAGATTTAAATTGACAAAAAGTATATAAAATATTTAAAATACACTTTTTTTTATAGAGTTTAATGACTAAAATATATATTTTTTCATCGATTTTACTTAATAGAAATATACAAATGATTTAAATTAAAAACAAATCAAAAATTTTATATTTAAATTGACAAAATTAAAAAGTTAGTGTTTATATTGTTATAAATTTCAAATTCTTTTTTGTTTTTTTGTAATTTTATAGAAAGAATTGTACCTTTAGAGCATATGTTAAAATGTTTTGTCTGTTTGTACATTACACATAAAAGTAAATGTAATAAATAATGTACAATATTTTTAAACTTCCTTATCATGTGCCCTAAGAGCACATGTTAATAAAACACTTTATAAAAAAATAAAAAAAAAAAAGTATAAGAAAAGAAAAAAGAAAATTCAGACAACCCGTCTCCCTCCTATAAACCAGAGAACTCATCTAGAAGTTTTTTTTTAACTTTTAATAAAAAGACGTATATAAAAAAAAAAAATAGAGATAATAATTTGCGCTAAAGTTCCCAAACAGGTGCTACTAAAATCTATTTTGAAACGTAGGTAAAAAGTTGATTTTTTTTAAATTTTTTTTTATTAAATGTTGTTTTTTTGTAAACGTACAAAAAAATAAAGATGTGATGTGATTTAAAAAGGATAAAAAACCAATAAACTGAAATTTAACCTAGTTGCCAAAATACACTTAAGAATCACTGGACAATAGAGTTTATATTCTACTAACTTTAAATCTCTACTATACATCCTATTTTGGAGTAAAATTTGAAACACTATGTTAGTTTTTATGAGGGTAATATATTAGTGGTGTCAAAGAGCAATGTTAGAGATGTTAAATAAATTATCAAATTATTACGTGAGTATTGAATAAAATATTTTATAAATATTTAATAAAATATTTGATAATTCATTTGCTGAATGGGAGTGGAACCGGCACTCAGTTTCCATGAATAGATAATTATAATCATTAAATAACGTAATAAAAGATCTCTGCTAATAAAAGGAAAACTTATAAATTAGTAATAGTTTAAATAAATTATTACATATTTGTAAAAAAAATTATAAATTAAATTATTAATATTTATAAATTGTATCACTTATTTATAATTTAGTGTAATATATTAGGTATATTTATAGGCCTACCAAACCATAGCTTAGGCTCCTCAAAATAGACCCAAAAGAAGGCTCCCTCCTATTATAGTTTAGTGTAATATATTAAGTATATTTTAAGTATAAAAAAAAAAATTGAAGAAGGCCCAAACAAACTAAAAATAAATTGATACATTAAAAAATTAAAAGGCCTATTCAAAATTAAAAGGCCCAAACTAACTTAGAGTTGGTTACTTCTATTTTGTTGATCAAGCCCTTTGTTCACTCAAAAATAGGTTCGAGCAATTCAAATTATATGAGGCAAATTTTGGCTTTTTGTTTGACTTGAAAAAGTGCAGCGATGAATCGTGGAAGGTGAGGTGTGTGAACCTTGAAATTTTTTTAAAACATTGTGAGATTTTCGATATTGACGGAACTAAAAGTCTTGAAAGAGAGATTGCCAAAAGAAGTCAATAAACCAATTATAAATTTTTTGTTGAATGAAAAAAAAATATATGAAGGCTCTCAAATAATCTAGTGATATTTATTAGTTGATAGTAGGTTTTGGGTCCCGAAAATCTGAAGGTTAGGTTTGCCCACATTCAAATGAACCCTAAGGTTTAAGCAAAGTCCACAAGCAAGATTTAATGTGAAAAAATTACAATTAAAATAAATTTTAATTATGTTTAAAAACAAAATCATGTGTCAACAGTTGCATGACAATTCATTATGAAGATGATAATGTGACATTTCACCAATTTTTTTTTTTCATTTTCAGTCTTATATGGTTAGACATAACTTCTTGTGTGAACATAGTTGGAATGAAAAGGGTTTACCGTGATACAGTGTGCATTTTTCTTTCCATTTTATTTATAGAACTTGGATCCCCTTTGGTTTATAATTTAGATTAGAGGGCGCTATTCCGGTCTGCGAAATTCATTATAAGTTTTCTTTTAATGATTCAAATCGTTTATTTTATCAGACTTTTTATGTATATCATTCATAAAAAAAAAAAAAAAGATATGATCCAATATTGATAGCTTGTTCAATTTATCAAGCATGTTAGAAAAAACAAATGGCATATTTTTAAAAACACATCCGTCATCCATATTTTTATAGAAAAATGTGATAAAATTGAATAAGTTACGATTATTGAATCAATTTAATTTATTGTGTGAATAATATACAAGAAGGGTCCAATAAAATGAATAATTTGAATTATCAAAATGAAACATATGGTGAATCCCACGTGTTCAAACAATGCTCTCCAATTCATGATATATGTTGGGGGAATAACAACGGAGTGTATATTTGCGGGGGGAAATCAAATTAATGATAAATTTCACAAACTAGCATTTTTTTGTATTTCATGACGAAAGTCTTTTCCTCTTTTCCAACCAAAAAAAGGTCCGCTTATCATCAATTGGTAGGCCATTCTGTTTTTATATATTTATGGACGACTTTGAGATTTCTCTATCATCAATTTTTATTTTTTATTTTATTTTAACAAACAGCAAGTTTTTCTTTGTAGTCTTCTCTTTTGTACTTTTCTATGCAAGTTTTTTTTTATTTAAAAAAAAAAAATACACACACACATTAGTAAGGAGACCCTTACTCCGTGATTGAGACAAGTGCTTTGAAAAAAAAAAAAAAAAAGAGGTCGTATTAGCGTATGCCCATATCATTGTATATTTTTTTATCAGTTAACCGTATATCTTAATATATATATATTTTTTCCCTGATAGTTGGGTGTTCAGATCATCTAGCATGCACTTTAATAGTTGTTCTTATTTCACTATTTTTTTTGGGATCACTTTGGGCATATCTCAATTAATTTCAATGATCCATTGAGCGATTCAAAGTAGAACATTTAAATCTTATCATTAACTCTTTATTATCAGTTGCCTAATCCCTTGGAGTTGACCTTATCTCACTGCAACATATAAAAAAATTATGAATTAATTTTTTTAGTCCTTACAAGTGAAAAAATTTACAAAAAATATTTGGAGACTAATTTTTATTATTATGAGGACAGTCACTAAAAGATTGTCTCGAAAAATCAAAAAAAATAAAATTCAGTGATAAAATTTTAAAATATTGCTAATAAATACACTTTTAGAGACAATAATTTTGTATAAAAAAATTATTTTTTGAGACAAAAATTTTTGGTCCCTAAATATTTTTGTTTCTAAAACCTTAATTTGTTGTAGTGGATCTCAAATTCAAATTTAAATTTAGAGAGAATTAGAGAGATCCGTGAGGCCCACTACGAGTCCTATTTTGATAATTTGAATCATTCATTTTATAGAATTCTCAATATATATTATCCATAAAAAAATTTATTTGATCTGATAATTATAACATTTTCATTGGATGATTCTATTTGCAACCAAATAATAATTTAGTACGTCCAATAAAAATTTTAAAATTTTAGTTCATATTATATTCTAATGTAAATTTACTAAGGACAATATCAATTAAACTTTAAAATAAGATATTATTTTTTTGGGTAAATTACAAATACACCCCTGAGGTTTACTTAAATTATAAATTACCCCTGTGATTCTAGAAATTACATTATGCCCCAAAGGTTTCTAATTTCAGAACAAATAGGTCATTTTATTAATAAATCATCAAGTTAATTAACAGTTTTTAATAATATTAAAATTTTATTTCAATTAATAATTCAAATAATTTTATTATTGTATAGTTGAACAGTTAGAAATTTCACTCTTTCAATTAATTCTGTTAAATAAAAAATTTTGACAAGAAGGTATTTGTAATTTTCCAAACCGTAGGGGAGAATTTGTATTTTAAGCAAACCTCATGGGGTATATTTATAATTTATCCTATTTTTTTATAGTTAAAATAAAATCAGTATGTATTAATTTCATAAATGAGAGGATAAATTAACACTAGTTCATAGTTAGTTAGTTTTAGCACAATTAACTCATTTATTTATTATAGGAAAATGATTTGGAGCCCTAAAAACACCTCCCCTAATCCCCATAATTTCCAATTTGGGCAACTGTTTCCTTTTTTTTTTTTTTTTACTTAATATGAAAATTAAGAGGATTAGGAGGGGTGTTTTTAGGGGATGTAGCAAGGTCCTTTATTATATTATAGGGTACACTCATATCTAAGTTTACCATTTACTTTATCATTTATGTTTTACTACTTGATGTTGCGCACCATAACTTAGATATTAGATGAGAATGTAGTATCTCACAACAAATCAAATACTAATTTTTAATGGTCAAAGCAGATGACAGCATAACATTGGTCATTAATTAGTGGTACAAAAAAAGTGAAGGGAAAATCAGTGGAAATTTTTTCTTTAAGAACTTGTTTAGTTGTAAATTTTATGAAAGTTCTGTAATTTGAGAAGTCACATGCGTTTAGTTCCCCTAATTTTGGCCTAGGATTTTTTTTCTTCTTTCATCCGCATACCTTCTTCACACAAACCTACCCCCAAATCAACCCACCCACCGCTATTCATATAGTGGGCAAATGGTTTCCTCCACTCTTCTCATCTTCACCTCCATATTGCGAAATCTATGTTTGAAACCCTTTCTCAAACCTTCCTTTTCTAGACAATCGAAAGCACCAAGTATTTATTTTAAATGTGGTATAAAAAGCATGATCTGAGATTAAACATTTTGATTTAATTGCCTTGTATTTGTATGAAGTTGGGTTTGCTCTGAAACTGTGTAACAAAGCTGATGCAAATATTTAGAGTCCTCAGTTTTGCTTATTGTAACTGTGTAACATTCAACCAGTATAGAGTTCAATAATCTAGATTTTGACAATTTGAGTCTAAATAATTTGGAAATTGACTGTATGCTAGCATCTATTAACTGTTGACATTGTTACTTTTATCTTGAAATGAAACTTGGATTTTAAACTGTATGAAGAAGTTGTGGGAACAGATGGTATGCAAATTGGACAACCCCCGAACCACTCGGGATGTTTCTGGGTTTGAATTTGCACTTGGGGCTTTGGGTTCATTGCTATCTTATGAAGAACTACTTGTTGATGAGAGCAATTATGGAAGTTATAGTATTTGACAGTACAATCTTCACAGCTACGGGAGGTTAGGTCTGCTGCCATGAGGGCTCTAAATGTTATGGAGAGCAAAGCTGATGCTAACAAAGCCATCCTCTATTTGCTGGGCGAATATGAATCAATCTATTATATAGAAAGAATCACTTGTTAATATGTAGGAAGAATAGATAATTTTCAAGTCATATATATTTTGTTTTCAGCATTAATGTGTTATTAGTCCAATTTTTTTAGTGTACAAATTTTTTCTTTAATATTTATGTCATTATTAATGTGTAACTGTGTTCTTAGAAATGAAATTGTTGCTACCTTTTACAAGTGATACGAGATATATCTTAGGCAATATTGGTGCAATTGAGAATATGGAGAAAGAGAGAGGATTCATGTAAATAGTCAGAACTAAGCTTTTGAACTGGCAATTATCCTGTAGTTAGAAAGAACAAATTCAAGCCTGTAGTTATGGTATATGCCCTTAGCTCTTAATTTATAATGTTGCTGATGGAATTTCTTGATTATTAGGTATTACATATACTTTTGAATTCATTATTCTTTTTCAAATACCAGAATAAATTTTATGGCATCAATACTGGTCATGGAGTCTTGTAAAAAATAGTGCACAAGCGATAGGTTCCATCCATTGGTGGTACTGTTATTCACTAATGCCTCAACTGCATGCTTTTGTAGTTTAAGGTCAGATGTTCTGGATTTATCATTTGATAACATTGACTTAAAATAAGTTGACACAATGAAAGATGATGGGATTTTTATTGGTTTTATCCGTACATGGATGAAAGCCTACAGACTCTCTCTTTATATATAGTGATGGAATTAATGTAATTCTTTTACTCTATCGTATTATTTAATGTTCAAAACAACCATACTACATAAATTTTTTCTTTTTTTTTATTGACAAAAAAATAACCTTTATTAACCCAGAATATAAAAATACACCGATATAAAGAAAGGAAGAAAAAGAAACAGAACGCTTATAGGCATATCCCAACTAGATTGGAATACACCAAAAGCAAATCTCAATCCCTACCAAAAACAAAGTGATAAACCAATAGTTAGCAAGGTGTCAACAACAATCAATGACCCCAAAACAACACCAAAAATAAACTTAAAACCACCAAAACTCAACAAAAATAGGTAAAAAATCATAAAAAATTAACAATCTAAACACAAGATTCTTTGAAGTCGTAGATTCAAAGTGTAGCAGCACAACAAGAAGTTCAAAGGTACACCTTAAATTCAAACTTCTCAATAATTTTTTGATAATTTTTTTAGGTGCATACACTTTTTCTACTCAAAAATATTATTGTACCGTTTACTTTTATCTTTTTATTTAAAGTTGACTAGGTGATCAAAGACCCTTTTAACTATTAACTAATATTAACTTTTCACTTTCATCTATGAATTTGTATATTTTGATTAGTTACTCACCAACTTGGTATAGTGCTAGCATATGATTGGATTTATATTTCGGTGTCAACATAGTTGGGATGGTTTTGCTTGATATGATACTTTTGCACTCACCATTCTTATTGATGTTATATCATGCACTTACCTTAATTTTCATTAATAAATTTTCTCTTTTGCTGAAAAAATAAATACAATAATACTTCGTAGCTTGAAAAAGTTGGCTTGAAAGTGGCTCGAAGAACGACGTCGTTCTGGATATTGTTCTCTTTTTTTTTCTTTTTCTTTCTTTTTCATGCTTTCAAATACAGACAGGGGGAAGAGAAGAGGTAAGAGAGAGAGAAGAGAGAAGAGAAGAGGAAGAGAGAAGAAGGAGAGAAGATGGAGAGAAGGAGGAGGAAGAGAAGAAGGAGAAAGAGAAAAGATGGAGAGGAGGAGGAGGAGGAAGAGAAGAACACGGTGATGGCGGAGAAAAAGATGGTGATGGCGGAGGAAGAAGAGAAGGAAGATTGACCGTGATGGCGATGTCTCTCTCTCTCTCTGCCGGTGGCGGCCGGTGGGTCTCTTGCCTCTTTCAGATTCTATAATTTTTTTTTACGAACTTTTTTTTTTTTTTTTTGTGATTGTTGGTTGTTGTTGATGATGATGTGTGTTGTTGTTGATGATAGCCTATTTCAGACTCTATTTTCTCTACCCTTTTTTTTTTCCTGGTGGAACTGGATCTGAAGATGAAGGAAAAAAAATAAAAATTGTTGATGATGATTATGATGATGATGATGTTGATGAAGATGTTGTTGTTGATGATGATGTGTATCTCTCTCTCTATGTTCCCAGCTCCCTCTTCTCTCTTTCTTGTCTCTTCTTCTTCTTTTTCTTCTTCATCTTCAGAAAAACGAGAAAGAAAGAAAGAAAAAAAAAAAATTCAAAAACAATGTCGTTTTGGACTCGAGTCATATTATTTTCGAGCTACCCATTGGAACTGAAAATAATAATAATGCCCTTTCAACAAATGCCCCATTTTGAAGGTGGTCTGATAAAAATGATAGTAATAAAATTTTTGAGTAAATTACAAACACATCTCTTGAATTTACTTAAATTACAAATTATCCCATGTGGTTCTAAAAATTACATTATGCCCTCTGAGGTTTCTAATTTCATAACAAATAGGTCATTTTATTAACAAATCATCAAGTAATTAACAGTTTTTAATGATGTTAAAATTTCATTTCAATTAATAATTCAGATAATTTTATTATTGTATAGTTGAACAGTTAGAAATTTCACTTTTCAATTAATTCTGTTCAATAAAAAATTCTGACAGTGAGGTATTTGTAATTTTACAAACCACAGAAGACAATTCATATTTTAAGCAAACCTCAGAGGTGTATTTGTAATTTACCCTAAATTTTTATAGTTAAAATAAAATCAGTATGTATTAGGGGTGAGCAGCGGATATACCGATCTGCCCAAACCGATCGAACCGAACCGATCCGCCGCATTTTGGACGGATGCTTAATGACGAGCGGACGGTTGCGGATTGATTTTTTCCAATCCGCCTAGTTTTGGAGGAATGGCGGATTTGAGGTTCTTTTGGCAGCAACCGAACCGCCAAACTGCGAGCACCCCTAGTTATTTATAAAACTTTATATTTTCAATTTGTTTAGATATTCTATTTGTGTTTTCAATTGAAAAATAGTTTAAATATTCTGTTGAATATATTCTGTTGAAAAAGAGTTTTCAACTTGAATATATTTTTTGAATTGAAAAAAATAAATGTATTATTTATCTATATTTTTTGGTTTTTAAATCTAATTCTAAAAATAATAAATAAAAAAGATGATATATGCTGGTTAATTTTTGTTTTTAAAAACAGATATAGATGTAACAATACAGAGGCATACAATCTCTACTACTGCTCTGTTCATGATTTTGGTGGTTTGAATTGTTTTTATATTTTAAGAACCATAGATTATATAACTTTATGTGGATGAGGTATGATGTGATTGTAATATGTGGATGAGGCATGCAGTATTATAACATTCTAAAATTTCAAACTTTCTTTCTTTGGACAAAGCATGCAATGACTATAATACTTTTTAAGTCATTGACTACAATACTCTTTTTTTTTTTTTTTTTTTTTTTTTGAGAAAATACATAAGTTGAATTATGTTAAAAATTTATAAAATTTTAAACTACCAAACCGATTCGCATCCATCTGCCAATCCGTTAATCTGCTCAATCCACATCCGTCGGATTAGCGAACGGATGCAGATTGATTTTCTCCAATTCGCCAATCTAGCGAACAGATGGCGGATTGGAGATTCCGTGGCCGCAAACGACCCATGCCCACCCCTAGTATGTATTAATTTCATAAATGAGAGGATAAATTAACACTTGTTCATAGTTAGTTAGTTTTAGCATAATTAACTCATTTATTTATTATATTATATGGTACACTCATATCTAAGTTTACCATTTACTTTATCATTTATATTTTACTATTTGATGTTGCGCACCATAACTCTTAGATATTAGAGCATCTCTAACATTGAACTATTTTTGTTATCAAATTTATTGAAAAAAAAAAAGGCTCTTTCTTTAATTTGATATGAGTTGCTCCAATGGCTTGCATCAAATGCCTAGGGACGTCCGGCCGATTGACCGGTTATGCCACTGATTTTTTCCCCCCTCCATTTCTGTTTCCAATTTTGTTTCCCATTTCTTTTTTTCCTTTTCTTTCTACAGGCCACTGCCACCATCACGCTACAGATCGCTCTTTAGCAGATACTTAGCTTTACTCATCTCTCTCTTTCCCTCCGTGACCATCATTATTTCCCAGGAGATGAAATGATGAAATGGGTTTCTCTAAAAGCTGTTTCCAAAAGCTACCATTACTAGAGACTCACTTTATATGCATCAGTGTAAGAAATGGGTTGGTTTAATCCTTCTTTAAAAGCACCATTTTTCACTCTCTTTCATTAAAACCCCAGTGATCAAAACCCACAAAACCTTCATTTTGGCACAAACCCCACATCTTTTTTCACCCACATTTCTCTAAAAAAGCCCCAGCTTTTTCACTTTTCTCTCTAGCTTAATCCTTCTTTAAAAGCAGAACCACCACTCTCAACTGAACTTAGCAAGCAAATAGGGATGGGATGTTGCCTCTAAACTAGAGGAGGAAGTAGTCTCTATTTGTAGAGAGAGAAATGGATTTCTCCAAAGCTATGTACCAAAGCTACCATTTTACTAGAAACCCACTTTATATGTATTAGTGTAAGAAATGGGTTGGACCAACAGAATGGGAGTTTTGTATGCAAGGGACAGCCGGTGGGACGTCCTGTGGGATGATCGGTGGGACATTCTGCCAGACGTTCGGTGAGCCCACTTCCAACGTAAACACACAGTGTTTTGGTGAAATCTGCTTTGCTTCTCATTTTGGTGAAACTTTTGGTATATTCTCAATTTGATATCCGTTTGGTGAAACCGTTGGAGCCATAAAAGTGATTATTTTTCACCAAATTCAAATTTGATGATGAATTTGATTCACTGTTGGAGATGGCCTTAAATGAGAATGTAGTATCTCACGACAAATCAAATACTAATTTTTAATGGTCAAAGCAATGGCAGCATAACATTGCTCATTAATTAGTGGTACAAAAAAGTGAAGGGAAAATCAGTGGAAATTTTTTCTTTAAGAACTTGTTTAGTTGTAAATTTTATGAAATACAACAAAAGTAATCTATGGTGACAAAAAGTAGTGAAGAAAATAAATTTCGTCATTAAATAAGAATAATTCGTGACGAATTATAAAATTTTGTCACATATAATAAAAAAATGAAACTAATAGGTGACAAAATTAAGTTTCGCCACCGAAAGTTTTCCCGCTAATTTTTTTTGGTGGCGCCAAAATTTTGCGACTTTTGATGAGAAAAAAATTTGTCACCAATTACAAAATTATTAGTGAAGAATATATTTTCGTCACCAATAATTATATATATATATATATTTTTGAGAAACTTGATTTTAAATATTTTAAGGCCATTTGGTTAGAAATATATTTTTGTCAGTAATAATTTTTAATATTTTGAGACGTTTTAGTGAGGAAATTATTTTGTCACTAATTTTGGAAAGAAAATTTTGACATATTGGGCGGTAATTAAAAAAAAATAGACTACTATCTTTTCTCTCTCTCTCTCTCTCACTCAAAACAAAACACAAGTTAATTAGCTCTCTAAGTAACCTATCGTGACGAAAAGTAGTAAAGAAAATAAATTTCGTCACTAAATAAGAATAATCCGTGACGAATTATAAAATTTTATCACATGTAATAAAAAAGTAAAAATAATAGGTGACGGTATTTAATTTCGTCAATAAATACTTCTTTTTAGATGAGGAAAAATTAAGTTTTGTCACTGGAGGTTTTCTTGCTAAATTTTTTTGGGTGGCGCCAAAATTTTGAGACTTGTGGTGAGAAAATTTTTTTTCACCAATTATAAAATTATTAGTGAAGAATATATTTTTGTCACCAATAATTTTTTATATATTTTTTTTTTCAAAAACTTGATTTTAAATATTTTAGTGACGAATTTTTTGAGAAATATATTTTTGTTAGTAATAATTTTTAATATTTTGAGACTTTTTAGTGAGGAAATTATTTTGTCACTAATTTTGGAGAAAAATTTTGACATATTGGGCGGAAATGAAAAAAAATAGACTACTAACTTTTTTTTTAATTTTTTTTTTTATCAGTATTGCTTTCCCCTCTCTCTCTCTCAAAATAAAACACAAGTTAATTAGCTCTCTAAGTAACCTACACTACAGGAAATTACACTTTTGGCAACTAAATTTGGCGACTAAAAAAAATTTAATCGGCAAAGCTGTGGAATTGGCAACCAACAATTATATTAGTTGGCAAAAGTCACTACTACAAAAATACTTAAAGATCACACTTACAGAAATTAAAACATGACACTTTTAATGAAAGTGTGATTTGAAAAACTCAAATTAATATTTTAATCACACCTAATTTAATTAAGTAGGATAATATTTATTTTTTAAGTCACTTTTTAATTAAATGTGATTATTTATAATTTTTCAATCACACTTTTAATTAACGTGCGATTATGTATATATATATATATTAAATTTTATTTTTATATCTAATATTCCCTCATTTTATTTTGAAGAACAGGAAGCGTCGTTCGAAATGTCTACAGCCTCCCCCCTCTCTCTTTTCAAACCCTTATTTTGAATCTGAGGAAACCGATCGACTCACTCACTCTTTCCCTAAACCCTAATCTCTCTCAACCGATCGAATCAACAATGATTCATCTTAGTGATTTCGATTCATCTCAGAGAGGGGGTGAGAGATTCATCTCAGTGATTAATCTCTCTCAACCGATCGAATCAACAATGAGACCTGTTGCTGTTGCCACTACTCTCTGTTTCATCTCTTCCTCTCTTTTCCGCTTCATCTTTTTCCTCTCCTTCTACTCACACACGAAAACCACTTCTACCGACCCAATGGTTTAGTCAATTCAAGGGTTTCCGAACCCAAAACCTCAAAGAAAATGATGATACAGAATAAGAAAGATAGGGTTCGAATTTGGACCACAACGGAAAAAGAAGAACAACAGTTAGTCTATGAAAGTCTTTTTTGGGGGTAATTTTTAAGCTTTATATATATCTCTCTCTAGGTTTATATATATCTGTTCTAAGCTTTATATATATTATACTTCAAATTGAATGAAAGGTGGATTTTCGGTCGTTTTGTTTCAGCTACAAATGTTGCAATCTTTCTCTTTCCATTTGTTGAAATCAACTAGATTTAAGTTGTTGCCTTATTTGTTGCAATAGATCAATTTTATGTTGATTGATAATTGGAATTTTATGGAACAAAATAGCCTAGAAACTTGGAACCAAACCGATTTCTACAACTCAGATACATATCTTTAGTGGTCTGATTCCAATCCAAAATTTATGGAACTGTACGGACTAATTCAATCGTAGGTCCACTCCAAAATCGAATCAATTTGGTCCACGAAAACCCCTAGTTACGATAGTACAATTTATAACCCCAAATAAAACTATTCAAACCTAAAACCCTAGCCCATCAATATCCTAACAAAATCCTACCTCATGGTATTCAATCTAATACCCAATCCTCTCAAAACGATGGTTCTCTAGGAATTCTAGTACCTAGTCTTTGCAAATCAAGCAAATATAGCCCTTCTTAGAAACCCAATAACCTTTCTCTACTATATTTACAAACCATAACTAACTAAATTGAATTATCTCCTTGTCATGTGCATGAAAATGATTACCGTTCTCACTATGTTATTTTGCATAGATGTCCACCTTGATTGTGAATCTGGAATCGCTGAGTTTTTGGGAACTCCTGATTGCATATTATATCCTTATGGACTTTCCACCATGTTCAGTGCAATTCCAGCTTTTTCTAAGAAGTGGGATATTATTGTTGTGTGAGTATTATCTTTACTGTTTAATTATTGATTTTCATTTGGTATGGCATAAATCTTTTACGTTGTGTTTGGTTGGGGAATTTGAGGAGGGATTTGGAAAGGGAAAGGGAAAGGGAAAGGGAAAAAGTGTGTGAAATTAGGTGAAATGTAGGTATATTTTATTCACATTTCACCTACCTTTTCCTTTTCCCTTTCCCTTTCCCTTTCCAAATCTCTCTCCAAATCCCCAAACCAAACACAGCGTTAAGGCTACAAGGACTTTCCTACAAAGGTTACTATTGAAGAATGCATGACAAGTATTGTTCAATGGTTGACTATGTTTTATTTAGTTAGTCGTTGAAAGTGCTAATATTGTTATATGAAAACATAATGATATGTTATTGCTTTTGTATCTTTTCTTGACTAAATTTACATGCTGTAATATGATTGCGAAAAGAGCGAAGAGGGCTAAGACTGCATATTAGCTGACTGTGTTCTGTTGATGTAAATATAATCATTTGAGTTTATATTAAGCTGTGGATATTTTATATCATGAGCTTATAATAAGCCATTCAGCTATAATAAAGATGCTGGTCAATGGTTTATATGGTTGTGCCATATTGGATCAATCACGATCAATTGGTAATTTGCTTTCTCTTTTTGTTGTTTAGTTTTTTGAGAACCTCTATTAATTTGTATTTTGGAAACATTTATGCATATACATGGTAATATGAGTAGTTATTGGCACATTTATTTGGGTCCCTTCAAATTAGCATTGGTTTGGCTTTTGCAATCTGCCATGTATATAAGGTTAATTTTTTTTCTCTCTATTTTAGAGCTTTTCTTATTGATTTATTTATTTGGGCTGGGGGTGGGAATTTTTTAGGGATGAGGGTATCCACTGGGGAATACAAAATGGCCTTTATCTTTCCATAAGTACAATTGTGTATTTCAAGCACAATGACATGGAGTCTCTACAAAGTACTTCGGAGAAAGTTACTGTAGAAAATAAGCAAGCTAAGAAGCTAAGGCGCTATATTGTGGTTGAAGCTGTGTACCAGGTATCTTTTGGCAATTATGCTTTAATTTACTTTATTGATAACATATCTTGTAGCTTTCATTAGACTAGTATTGACAATTAGCAGTTTGCATATTTACTAATACCATATTATCATGTATACCCTGCATTTCTGTTTCCCGTGCAGGATTGGGAAATGTTAATGTTTTGACAGATTTCTTCAATTTGCAGAATTCAGGCCAAATTGCTCCATTAGATGAGATCATCCGACTGAAGGAGAAATATGATTTCTGTGTCTTATTGGATAAGAGCAACTCTTTGGTGTGCTTGGCAGTTCCGGAAGAGGTATCATCGAGCAATATGGGGTTTCGGTATGTTTTGAAGATATTTTAGATTTAGTCAGTTCATTAATTCTCAATTTGTGGTTTTATGATGGTGTTGGTACTTGGTTATGTAGATTGAGAAGGTAGATATCATAACTGCTTCCATGGGACATTCATTGGCCACAGAAGGAGGATTCTGCATAGGAAGCGTTAGAGTCACTGCTCATCAAGTATGAAATTACCACCACTTGAAAAAGGGAACCTTGTTTGGAAGAATTTTTTTTTATTTTTTATAATCAGAATTCCGTGTCTATGTAGTTGTTTATTTACTGATTGATATTAGTGCTCTTTTTTCCTAGTTTTCTATTCTTAATTGTTGATGACATGTTACATGTTTGCAGCGTCTCAGCAGTTCTGGTTATGTCTTCTCTGCTTCCTTGCCTCCGTATCTTCCAACTGCTGCTATTACTGCTATTGATGTTTTGGAGGAAAATCCTGATCTTATTAGGAAATTGAACAAAAATATTGCTGTACTATGCCAAGGTTTGTTTTATTTTCACTCTCTTTTAATCTATATCGAAGTGCTAGGTACTCATTGGGGATATGGTTGATGTGTCAGCTATCCTCTACTTGAGATCACTTATAAAGTGCCTATGTTACTGTACGAGCACGAAATAATATTCTCGTATAATCCTGTTGATCAAGTCTGCGCTCCTCCAAACGTCGTCGCTTTACTCCCTGAAAACACAAACGTGAGCTAGCCAGCGGGTGTGTGCCGGATACCTCTCTGATGCCTAAGTCAACAAAATAGACAAATAGACAAAAGCTCTATGTATTCGAGAATCAAAGTTGTGTTACCTGTACATAGGTTCTGTTGAGAGCTTTTATAGTTTTTGTCAGGCACAATCCTAGTAGGACTCTTATTCCTCCATGTAGAGTCCTCCTAGGAATCATACTCCTGAAAGATAATGCTTATCCTTCAACACCCTCCTCACTACTTAAACCAAGTGAGATGGTTTACCACGGTTGGATAACAGTATGACCAAGCTAACATTTTGCCCATTGTCACAATCCCTCGCCTTCATATGCAACACATAGCTCGGCTCTGGTTTTTTGGTACCTCGGTTTTGCTTGTTTAGACAGAGCTAAACTGTGGCAATACCCGACTGAGCTAACAAGGCGAGGTCCAATTTGTAAAGCATAAGCACCTCGGCCCATAGCTCAGCACGAACTTCATCTTGCCCAAGCTCATTAGTTTGTGGACCGAGTTATAGCAGCTCCTACCTCAGTCCGTTGTCCAACCCAATTTCCAAAGAAACTTGTTACTGAGCTCGGACCAATTAATTTGTAAATTACCCTCTCAATTGCCCCTTAATTCCATCTGCGCAGCATGATTTGGGATTACCTGTTACCAGTTGAGCTAAAGCTTCAGACCTTCAACCAAGCTAAATTACCACTGGGCTACCAATTTGTCTGGTCAAAAGACGTCTCTTTAGTCACACTGTACATCTAAATCGCTTTCTATTCCCATAGACACGTGGCTGACCCCCATTGGTCGTTGACAACTGTCAACGCCATCTTCGTACCTCACGAATTTTAAACAGTCTCGCCTAAATATAGGTTTTATACAAAAATCTTATCTTTTCAAATCAAAACCTTTCTGTTCATCTTCTCTCTCTTGCCCTCTAAGCCTCCATTTTCCCAAACTCAGCACCTGCGAAGCTCATCCTTGCGGTCTTAATCTTCGTCCTCCTACTTTCAAACTGTAAGTAACTCAATCCCATTTTCTTTTTCGTTTCTGTTGCATAGTGTAGCAACACATAACACAGTATATATATATGTTTTACATATTAGTATAGTTTTCATAACAATGGGAAATAACCACTTTGCTCCAAAAACCTTGTAGTAGATCCACTGGTTTTACAAACAATATGAAAAATGACGCATTTGATTCAAAATAATATTTCAACCGAAGTATGAAACTGTTTGTACTTAGGTGTGCACCCGGCCGAACTAGATACTTCCCCCAATAACCGAACTAAAACTTCATGCCACACCTTAAGTTTCAATCGGTCTAAGAACATTCCATTTTATTTAGCCGAGCTAAAGTCCTTTGCTTCAACTGGACTAGGAAATATTTGTCACGACCCCATTCTGCCCCTAGTAGAATGGTGCCGTGATGCCCAGTAATCCGAGATTACCAAAGGCCAACTGACAAAGATTCACACACAATCAGAGTATACATATCGGGCTTACAAGTGCGGAAGCACTAAATTTAAATCTAATTAGTCCATAAGAACTGTGCGTAGATCAAATGGAATGACATACATCTTAATATGGTCTTACAACTTAATTACAATTAAAATAAGTACATAATACATCTTGATCAAAAGGCTTCTCAAGCCGACATATACAAAAGAAATAACTACCAAGCCAAGAAGCATAATCTTCAAGATGCTACAAATTATGAATCCAAAACAACTTGCAAATAATCATCTAGGCGTCACCGCCTTCCGTCTCGTCACCTACATATATATAAGGAGAGGGTGAGCTTGGATACTCAGTGAATGATATTAGTAATAAAGGTTGGAATGAATGATATCCGAGATCTTTATCAAAACAATACATATAATAACTTGTATAAAATCAAGGGATGAACCAAGTTCATCTATCAAGTCTTTCAAAGTTTCAAGGGATGCTTACTAGCATCAATATAATACAAGGGATGACATTCTGGACAAACCCACGCGGTAAACCGTCGGTGGCAAGACAAGGGAGATATCTCAAACAAGGGTGCTAGTTGCATTATAGTCCCCTAGCACTAAGGACTTTCCAAGACAAACGCGCTAGTTGCATTATAGTCCCCTAGCATTAAGGACTTTCCAAGAATGTCATCAAAACAAGATAATACTTGATACAAAAATTAGGGATAATCATTCATGCTTGAACAAACACTTTTCCAAAACGAAACAAGCAAAGCTTTTACCAAACGTTAGAACATAGTTTTATTAAAAATACCACTCACATAGCTCTTCGGGTGTGGGCATTGTGGGGAAATGGTTTGGAAATACTCCTCAGATCCTGGAAGACGCCAATGATCCTCAGCTAGGCACCTGCAAAGATACAAATACTCCGGACGGGGGTGCCGGAATTAGCACTCCGACGGACAAGTTAGTTCCTGTACTCAAGAAAGCTTGTTCACTAAGTTTTTAGAAGTGATTCTTACATACCTCTCCTAGTTCATTGCCATTATATTTATACTCGTTTCCTCTGATCCTCGGGACCAGGGCCTACTTTTTCAATCATTATCTTTTCCAATATTCGACTCCAGGGATCCTCCCCTATTCGGCCTATTTATCCTATTCGGCCCCTTATCTTCGCGGGATATCTGCCGGCTAGCGTTAATCTTCTGATATATACCTCCTCTATCTTCGCCAATTATTCGGCTACCACAATTGCCCTCCGAACTCCCTATTGACGGCAGTTGATCGGCGTGTTTGATTCAAAATTTCAGAAGTTTAGCGTCAGGCGGCTTCGCATGCCCCAATATGTCAGGAGGCGCACGCCTTTTTGCTTATCATTACGCTTTCCCGCTCTATTCATGTGTATCTCAGCATTTATTGCGATTTGAAACTTTGGTCCTTTCGAATTCGCATTTCGTCGATTTTCTGAGACTTTTGGATCGCCAGTGCATATCCCTCCGTGACTCGCGTTTTCTGCAACTTCTTCCCGTCTTCCCTTGTCTCATCTACTCTTCGTAAGTCCCCTTCTCCCTTTTTTGTAATCCTATTTTCTGTTTGCTATTTTAGCTTCGGCGAATATTTAGTTCTTTGCTAAGATGGCCAAACATTTGAAAGACCTCCTTTCTGAGGATCGTATTTCCGGTTTCCGGCAACATTTTTCTATTCCTGACGACGTCCATTTATCCCTTGTAACGGACAACGCTCTCGACATGGAGAGGGAAGATCAAAACATGATCGTATTCCCCCTTTTATCCATTGCGGAGGGCGGGGTTCGTTTCCCCCTACACCCACTTCTTAGGGCCGTTCTCCACTATTGGGGTTTGATTCCTTCTCAACCCAATGTAAATTTCTTTCGAATCATCATGGGGGTTGTAGAGTTGAATCGATGCCTTAGAATTAACCTTGGGATTCCGGCCATTCGGCATTGTTACGCCTTAGCCAAATCCTCCGGTCGGCTGGGGCGATATTTTCTCAGGGCCAAAGATACTGACCATCACTTGGTGACTATGCTTGCCAGTTCCGGTAAGCGAGTTGACGACGTAATGGTCAACGTCCGAGGTAATTGGGAGTTCATTGAAGGGGAGGATCACCTGGACCCTATTCCCAGACATAAGGGTGACCCAGGTTGCCACACAATGTTTTATGTTTGTTGGTCTATTTCTTATTCGGCTCTTTTCCCTAAATTGCTTTTTATCTTCTGCAGGTAATAGGTTGAAGAAAATTTTGACTTCGGTTGACGACGTAGTTCTTGGGGAAATCAAGACTGCACTCACATATTTCGGCCACCCAAACGTACAAAAGCAAGGGAGAGCCGCCCATATTCTCCTTCGGTACGAACCCACTTACACTACTTTCTCGGCTGCAGACAATATTCCGATTCCATCCGGCAATCAACAGCTCTCGGCCCTTATCTTCCCCAGCTTCAAAAACCTTAGGCAGATCGGTCTCGTAGCTTCTGATTCGGGGGAAGACGCCGAGCCGGTTATAGAGGTGATTGCCGATCCGGTTGGTGAGTCCACTGAGGGGCTTGTAGAGGGCGAGGCCGTACGCTCGGCATTTGAGGCCGCCGAGCCACCCGCCTCAGGACGAGCAGATTTCTCTTCTGGGGATATTTTTGTGAATTTGGGGGATCTACCCGGCGATCTTTTTGAGGGTATGGCGAAGGAAAGCCTAACGCAGATGGCGCGTAGAAGAAATGTCGAGCGGATAGCCGCCCGAAAGAAGGCTGAATGCGCCGAATCAGATCCCAGCTTGATCAAGCCCTTCGTACCCATTTCTGAGGGGACGGTTGAGGTTGCTGTGTCCGACATGGGAAAAAAGGGCGGAGAACAGGCCGATGGGGAACGGCTGATTCCGGAGCAAGGCCAAAAGCGTGGTGCCGGGGGAGAAGCGAGTTCAGAAGTTGGCCCTGGTAGCAAACGGCCTCGGCTTGAAGAATCGGACGTGGTCGCTCCGTTCATTATTCAGCCAAAGATCAGGGATGTGCCGATTTTATCCGATGCTTCGGCCATTGAGGATCCAGCCGTGGCTCTGAGCCTGGCGGCTTCAGTTTCTCTGCCGGCTGACAACAAAGCTTACGGTGCCGTGCCTGATATTATGGCCGTTGCCCTAACTGCTCAATCGGCACTCCTGGTAGGTCACCTTTATTTCACTCTTGTTTGTTAAAGGCGTCTGATCATACCAAATTGTTTTGCAGACGATTGGAAGGATCTCCGACTTGGGTCGCCGCCTGCGTGATGCTCTCGGGAGAATTGACCATTTGCAAACAGAGGTGCAGGGTCAGAAAAGTAGGGCCGAGTTCGAAATTATGAGAGCTGAAATGGAGAGTGCACGAGCCGAAGCGGAGAAAGAGAGGGTTCGCGTCACCGAACAGCTTCGTGTTGATGCTGAGGGTAGGGCAAATGCGAGCGAGGAGTCGCTCAAACTTTCCAAGAAAGCACTTGCTGAAGCGGAAGCTCAGTTAGAGGAGCTTAAGGCGGCCCGCGAGAAAGCCGAATCGGAGGCCTTTAAGGCAGGAAGAGGCGCCGCTCTGACGGAATATGTTGAAGAGGTGTCCAAATTTGAGAATCGCGGGTTCAAACATGGATGGCTGAAAGCCCTTGCTGCCGCTGAGGTTACATTGGATTTGCCAATTCCTTATGAGCAGGTGGATGTTGAGCCACTTGAATCCGATACCGACGAGTGATCTGGGAGCCGTTTACCGAGCAGGCGTCTTTTTATTTTTGTTTTTGTTCTTCTGGATAGTGCTTTGTTGGTTCAGGGTAGTTTTCATGTATAAATTGGTTAGCATTTGCGCGCAATTTATTAATGAAAATTTCCTTGTAATTTTTGCTACCACCACACACTTTTCCTTGTAATTTTTGCTACCACCACACACTTTGTATGAAAGAGTTCTGTGGTTTAATTTTAATGAAAGAGTTCTGTGTTTGTCAATGCATTTGGTAAAATGGGATTGCATATACTGTGGGGAAACCCTGATTTGTGAGTTTTCCCTTGCCTCAGGGGGTTCATGAAAAGAATTCTAGCTGAATCAATTTGTGAGTCGGCTGGGGTACTTGGTCCGAATAGATTGATAAATCTGCTCTTGCCAGCCAGCTCGTGAGCCGGATGATTTTACTGTGGCACAAATGATTTTATCTAGAACTCTTCTAAACAAACTGTACATACAATATCGTGTGTCCAAACTTTAGTTTGTTCCTTACTTGAATCTGAAGTTTTCATCAACAGTTCTTTTGTTTTTTTGTTTTTTGTTTTTTTTTTTTGTTTTTTTGTTTTTTTTTTTTTTTGTCGCTCACCACTGGAGGTAGAGAGGAAAAGATTGGTCAATATTTGGGTTCTTGCAGACTCAATACATATCCTATCAAAATCACCATTTGCAATTTCACTGCCTACTGATCTTGGACCCTTAGATTGATGAATCTGCCCTTGCCCTAGGGGGTTCATGATAAGAACTCTGGCTCCGAATCGATCCGGCTGGGGTACTTGAGCCGAATAGATTGATGAATCTGCTCTTGCCCTAATCAACTCGTGAGCCGGCTGGGGTACTACGCACTTAGGCTGAACATATCCCATCAAAATCACCATTTGCAATTTCACTGCCTACTGATTTTGGACCCTTAGGTTGATGAATCTGCCCTTGCCCCAGGGGGTTCCTGATAAGAACTCTGGCTCCGAATCAATTTGTGAGCCGGCTAGGGTACTTGAGCCGAATCGATTGTCCTGCCGTCAACTTAGTCGGCGTCAGGCGATTGGGTCTCGCGATTAATGAACTTGCCTCGATCGTGCTGCCTCTGGGAGTGTTAAATGATCAGAGGTACAGCTCTTAAGAGTCTGGTAGGTATCTGTTTCAAACTCCTGAGAGAAAATCTATTGTGCGAATGTCGAACAAGCTCTTCTTTAACAGCAAAGGGGAAGCCAAGACATTAGCTGAGCTTGGCGGTGATATGAATCGAAGTGAACACCGTGGTGAACACCGGAGTGAACACCGTGCTGGGAGTAAGAGTTCTATGGGTCGAGAGAGGCGTCAATCTCCTTGACGTCGTAGTAGGTCGCCCAGACGGGATAGGCAGTCCCAGGGGAGATCGCCACACGCCCAAGTCGAAAGGAGATCAGACGCGAATCCGTGCCCGTTAAGTTTTGCAGTATTTGTGAAGAATAGGCCCATGACGGAAGCGGACTCGATCGTGAGAGATCCAGACGTGGCGGTCGAGTTTGCTCGACAAATATTTCCTCCGGAAGTTCAGCAGTCAATGGTTGGTCGTCAGGACTACGAAGTGTTTCGCGAGGGCATTCATGGGGCGGTGAAAGGGCTCTATACGGCTTATGAAGTCGGCATGCGTTTGCGCGCCGCCCGCCGAGAGATGGAGAAAAAGGAAGAGCATATCCGCAGTTTGGAGGCTCGCCTGGAGGCGGCCGAACGTGAGTTAAGAAAGATCAAAGCGGATCAGGTACAACCAGCAGGGCCAGTGAATCCGATCGTGGAAGAGAGGGTTACCAGTCGGCTTATAAGCGCTGCCCTTGCTGATCGTGAAACGGCGAGCATGTTCGCATTGGAATCCGCAAAGGGGAGGTCTTATGAAAGAGGTTTTCACGAAGGGCGCTTGGTTGGAATCAAAAAGACCAAGGAGAAGCTTGCCGAAGAAGTTTGCCGATGTGAAAATCGTGGGTTTAGGCATGGTTGGATCAAGGCATCTCAAGTCATCGAATCTCTTCGCTTGTCGGGAATCGATTCGGCATCACCTCTCTACCACAGTAAGGACTTTCCGTTTTCTGCTTTCGAGGCTGAGAAGAGTGAGGATGAGGTCGACGCCGTATGACTTTAATTATTGTAAGATTCGAACGCTGGTCGCGTTCGCAGTTATGTAATTTCTTGGTTTTGACATTGTCGATGGTGTCAGAGGCCCGGCGATATGCCGATTCGGGCGCGGTTAGATCGATGCGTTTTGAGTCGCGATGGTTGTTCAACTGACAAGAGTTGGATCGATCGGTTGATTTGTCTTAGAAGAGATAGATATTGTAATGTTCGAACGCGGATTGTGTCTATGTAACAACTTTTTAATCAAATAAAAAGTGTTATTTCATATAGTTGAGTCTTACTCTGAAAATCTTTTGTTTAGCCATGCCGGATAAATAAAGTGTTATTTCATATAGTTGAGTCTTACTCTGAAATAAAGTGTTATTTCATATAGTTGAGTTTTACTCTGAAAATCTTTTGTTTAGCCGTACCGGATGAATGTTCCTGATCCCAACTTTTAATGGTTAAGCACGTCATTTCGTATGGTTTAATGGTTTGCTATTAGTTCGCTATCGGAAAGTTTGCTATCAGAGCTTTTGTGTAGCTTAAATATTTTTCCTGTATTCAGGGATCGGCCCTTGCCTTAGGCGGGATGCGATTTTAACCGGAATGGGTCGTACTCGTGGGCCGGCTAAGGCACACCTTGTCCGGCGAACCATATTAGTAATTTCGGCTTAATTACTTGATTAAAGCAGGCTCCGGATCCGCAGGCTTATTCGGCCCTAAGGTGTCCAAAGGGCGCTCCGAATCCGCGCTCCGAATCCGGAGATCGTATTCTGGCCAATCGTGACATACACGAAGGGCGCTCCGAATCCGGAGGCTTATTCGGCCCTAAGGTGTCGTGCACCAAAGGGCGCTCCGAATCCGGAGACTTATTCTGGCCAATCGTGACCTCCACGAAGGGCGCTCCGAATCCGGAGACTTATTCGGCCCTAAGGTGTCGTGCACCAAAGGGCGCTCCGAATCCGGAGGCTTATTCGGCCCTAAGGTGTCGTGCACCAAAGGGCGCTCCGAATCCGGAGACTTATTCGGCCCTAACGTGTCGTGCACCAAAGGGCGCTCCGAATCCGGAGGCTTATTCGGCCCTAAGGTGTCGTGCACCAAAGGGCGCTCCGAATCCGGAGACTTATTCTGGCCAATCGTGACATCCACGAAGGGCGCTCCGAATCCAGAGACTTATTCGGCCTAACGTGTCGTGCACCAAAGGGCGCTCCGAATCCGGAGACTCATTCGGCCCTAAGGTGTCGTGCACCAAAGGGCGCTCCGAATCCGGAGACTTATTCTGGCCAATCGTGGCATCCACGAAGGGCGCTCCGAATCCGGAGGCTTATTCGGCCCTAAGGCGTCGTGCACCAAAAGGCGCTCCGAATCCGGAGGCTTATTCGGCCCTAAGGTGTCGTGCACCAAAGGGCGTTCCGAATCCGGAGACTTATTCTGGCCAATCGTGACATCCACGAAGGGCGCTCCGAATCCGGAGGCTTATTCGGCCCAAGAGGCTTGAGGGAGAGTTTGCCAAAGAAAATCGATTCTGATTAAAACGTGGTACCAGTACAAGCATCAGATCCCACAAGCCGGGTCCATAAATAGATCTTCATAAAGTTTACGTTCGCGCGGATTGCGGTGAGCCACGGATCTCTTCAATGCCACGGTCTGCCGGGAAGCGCATAAGCTGATGGTAGGTGCTTGGGACAGCCTTCATGACATGCAACCAGGGGCGCCCCATGATGACATTATACGGCGATGAAAGCTTCACAACCAAGAATTCCACGTCAACCGTTTTTGAGCCCGCTCGAACAGGTAACACGACCCTCCCCAACGGGTATTCTGGATTTGTGTTGAAGCCGAACAGTGGCTGAGACGACGGTGATAGGTCCGACTCGTTGAGGCCGAGTTCAACAAAAGTTTTGTAATACAAGATTTCCGAAGTGCTTCCTGGGTCTATGAGAATGCGTTCAACGCTGAACCGACGTATGCGTAATTTGACGACCAAAGGATCGACGTGGCTGGCCACTGCTCCGACGAGGTCGGCGTCATTGAACTTAATTGTGGGGGCTTCTCTGGGCCTGCCGGTTGACATGTTACGTGTTTAGGGAGCTGGGTGCGATTGAATCATATGCACGGTCGGGGGTGCCGGCAGACCGTAGATTATGTGGATCACACCAAGCGGCGGTGAATCCTGTCTCAAGGCTAATGCTTTGGTTGGCCTTCCCTTGCTCACGTATTGCTGCAGTCGACCATCTTGCACCAGTTCCTCCAGATGATCCTTTAGCGCATAACAGCTCTCGGTTTCGTGGCCGTGATCTTTGTGGTATTCGCATCGTCTGTCCTTCCTTCGTGTGTCGGGAGGTCCCACCATCTTCGACGGCCACTTGAAAAATGGAAGGTGCTGGACTTTGGTCATTATGGCCGCGATCGGCTCTGTCAACTCCGTATACTTCTTGTCGGTTCGCCTTGGGCGTCTGCTGTCGACTTGTAGTTGTTCGTTCGTTCGGTGGGAGCACTGATCGCTTGATCGGCGGGATTCCCGCCTTTTGTCTCGCTTGGTTCGTTGCCGGGGCTCAGGGCTTGGTGGCGGCACGGAGCTTATTGGTCGAGCAATTTCGGGGAGGGCCGTTTTGCTGGAGATTTGTCCGGCTTTTATCCTCAGGGCATCATCTTCGACTTTGCAATATTCTTCAACTTTCTTCATCAGCGCCCAGACTGTTTTGGGGGCCCTTCTGGTTAGGGAACTGCGCAGAGCACTGTCAGGATGTAAGCCCATTTTGAAGGCGGTGATGGCTATGGAGTCGTTGCAAGCGTCGTCAACAAGGTTGAAGCACTCCCAATATCGTGCCGAGTACGCTCTGAGCGTCTCTCCCGACTGGATCTGCATAGCCCAGAGGGAGTCGGCCTGTTTCGGTTGTACCTCGTTGGTGATGAACCTGGCCCTGAAGGATTTCTGCAGTTGGCGGAAGCTTTTAATCGAAGCTGGCTCCAACTTGTAATACCACCTGACGGCTAGTGGACCTAGGCTGCTAGGGAATATTCGGCACATGAGGGCTTCATTGTCTGCGTGAAGCGTCATGGCCTGTTTGTAATGACGGATATGATCAGTGGGGTCTGATTTTCCGTCGTAAAGAGTGAATGACGGAGCTTTGAATTTCTTGGGTAGGGACGCCCTTGCGATCCGTCGCACGAAAGGGTCGTGCTGGTCTTCCTCGTTTGAGCTGCTTCTCCTGCGCTTGATCCTTGTTCGCAGGTCCTTGTCGGAGGAGCTGGAGGTTTCAGATCGTCCCCTTGCGTCGAGCTCCGTGGATAATGAGTTGGAGTTGCTATCGGTATCCTTTGGTCGAGCCCGAGATCTTTGCCCGTCTGCCCTCGGAGGTCGCTCTGGTTCCTGGCCCATGGCCTCTTTAGATTTTGCTACCTCCAGGGCCAACTCTTGACGGAGTCGTTCGTTCTCAGCGATCATGTTCTCGAGCCTTTGTTCGTTCTGCTTTGCTTGTTCCATGATAGCCTGCATTGTTTCTTGTGCTGAAGTTGTTGGCGAATCAAAGTTCAAGACGCGTCGTGCCGCGATAGTTTCTTTTCCGAGCATATTAGTTGGGGTGAGGTCGTCTTGCTGTGTGATCTCATCGGTGGCTATCGGAGGATCTTCGGTCACGCCTTCCATGGATGTATTTGAGTATTCCCACAGACGGCGCCAATTGTGGGGAAATGGTTTGGAAATACTCCTCAGATCCTGGAAGACGCCAATGATCCTCAGCTAGGCACCTGCAAAGATACAAATACTCCGGACGGGGGTGCCGGAATTAGCACTCCGACGGACAAGTTAGTTCCTGTACTCAAGAAAGCTTGTTCACTAAGTTTTTAGAAGTGATTCTTACATACCTCTCCTAGTTCATTGCCATTATATTTATACTTGTTTCCTCTGATCCTCGGGGCCAGGGCCTACTTTTTCAATCATTATCTTTTCCAATATTCGGCTCCAGGGATCCTCCCCTATTCGGCCTATTTATCCTATTCGGCCCCTTATCCTCGCGGGATATTTGCCGGCTAGCATCAATCTTCTGATATATACCTCCTCTATCTTCGCCAATTATTCGGCTACCACAGGCATTACAGGCAAGGATCCAAGGCCTACAAGTACATAATAAAACCCCATTGAATGCACTTCAAGAAGACAAGAAAAGATGCTCAAAGATGGATATGAACTGCATTCCTAAAACAAGCTTTGCACGAGTGTAAATGATCTCGGCGTTTCTTTCAAAACTAAGTCAAGACAAAGCAAAACATGTGTTGGGAGTTAAAACACTGTTTCTCATCTCGGTAAAACATGCTGGGTACCAACCAGGTCTTGGCCGAGGTCCCACACCTCTTGGCCGAGGTATGGTCCCGATGACCACATTCAGGGAAATGGGGTCTGGAAATTCTTGGTTTCTTTTTAAAGAACATGAAGAACATGAATGCTAAAATCATAACTTCTTTATTCAAAATCTGAGATTTCATGAGATGAGTTCGAAGACATGGACCTGGGTACCCATACTTGAAGATCTTATGAAAACAAACACAAAAACATGGATCTTGATACAAACTTTCGGATAAAAACATGGTTTTATTCCAAGAACACAAGAACATCATTTTCTCTTTCTAAAACAAACTTTAAATCAATGCATGGCTCATGAATCATGCTAGATCATGCAATGCGATCGAATAGACATAAAGAACAACAAGAGTAAATCAAGAATCTAACCTCAACACTTGGATCAAACGGTTTAGACTCTAAGGATCAAGCTTGGAAATCTACTTCTCTCTCAAGAACTCCTCTTCCTCTCTTCCTAGAGCTTCTCTCTCTTCAAAGCCAAAGATATAACAAATGATATGTTTTCTCTACTGCCAGCAGACTTAACCCTCTACTGGGACACGTGGCAACGACTGGTTGGCTCTCCTAAAAAAGGTGACTGAATGACAAGACAAGAGCATGACAAAGTGTGTATAACAAGCAAGGTGGCAAGGGCACTCTGGTAAGGCGAGGATCTCGGGTTAGAACATCGACTTCAGTAAAAAGGGTCTCAATGATCTCAGCTAGAAAGGATAACACATGGTCCAAATGTGCCATACCTTGGCCTAAATGTGCCACACCTCGGCCTAGGTTATACCGGTCCAGAACAAGATCACTAGGCGCAAGGATCAAGGATCTAGGATGTCTAGATGATAACATCTCGGCCTAGATGATACACATCTCGGCCTAGGTGATGCACACCTCGGCCTAGATGATGACATCTCGGCCAATATACCAGGGTGAAGGTGGAGGTCAACCAAAGTGGTTCCAAGATAGTCCTAGGTATAAGAGGTTCAAGGGTGTGACCTAGGCTTAAGATGACCTCGGCTTAACACACACCAAGCAAGAAACAAAGCATGCAAGCAACACTTAAACAAAACAAATCAAGGTCTGCAAAAATGCAAGTTTAATCAAGACAAAGATCATGCAAATGCACGTGAGCATGACTAAGATAAAGTGAGGGTTGTTACAACATTGCTCAATAACCGAGCTAAAAACTTGTGCCCTGACCGGGCTAGGGCTCTCAACGCTCAATGACCGGGCTAAAAACTTGCACTATGACCGAGCTATAGGTTGCAGCCTACTTAGCTGATCTAGAGTTTTTATCATTTGCTTATCCTTTTTATTTAGCCCGGTGAGGTTGTCTGGGCATAACACTTTTTATCTTCACTTTGCAGACTAACTAGGTTTGGCCAGGCACACCTTTGCATGCTCAACCGAGATACTCATCATCATCTCAATACCGAGCTAAAGCTCCGAGACATGGGTAAATACCAGTTTTTAGTAAATTCCCCTGGCGCCATCGCCGAATTCCGTAAGGACTATAACTTCCCTGACGACGTCCACCTTTCTCTAGCCGAGCTAGATACGACTCCATGGGGAAAGCAAGGTTTCGTTCCTTTCTCCGTCATTTCCATTGTAAAGGCGGGTCTCCGATTCCCAATCCAGCCACTCCTTTGTGAATTCCTTAGGCAGACTAGAATATGCCCAACCCAACTTAGAACCAACTCTTACAGAATAATAAATGGCATCACCGAGCTAAATCGCCGGCTTGGCCTCAACCTCGGTCTAGCTGAGCTATTTCACCAATACTCCCTTGGCCAGAATGAAAATGGCTGGGTATACTATTTAAGAATAAGAAGATGCCGAGAGAAAATAATCAAAAACACACTGGACAAAGACATCAATGATGATGACTTTTTCTGGGTCTCAAGCAACTTCGAAGACCAGGAGGCCCAGATTCTGGGTGACCGAATTAACTGGAATAAGGGAGTAGCTGGTATGAATACCTCGGCTTAGTTTTCGCGTTCTTTTACTCTGCTTATAAGTTTTGCGCCGTGTTAACCGTTGCCTTTTCTTTATGAAGACCTGAACCACCTAAAGTCATAGTACCAATACCCCAACTTAGACGTACTCCGCGCCGCGCTTCGGTACCGCGATCAGGGTTGGGCTGAGCTACTCAATTTTGAACCGACATATAGATACAGCAGTAGAAAGAAGACCAAGGTGACAGATTTCCTTTTGGAACCCTCTCCAGAACCAGATCCAACACTACCTCAAATCAATCTGATCCCATTAACAGCGGAACAAGAAATGGCCAAGAAGAGAGCAGTTAGGGCGCTCATCACCGAAACAAGTACACCAGTCGTTGGGGACCAAACCGTGGTACAACAAGCTGGACAAACACAAGAGGCTGTGGTAGCGCTTCCAACAGCCCGAGCGTCGTCATCTCGGCCCAGTAAACGTGCTCGCACCTCCGTGACCGAGCCATGTCTTGTTGATGAAGACGATACCGAGCTCCCCTAATCCACACGACTGAGCCCAGAACCAACGCATTCTGACCGGGCTGGCCCTTCAGAGTGGGCGCCAAAGGTGACCTATAAGAACCGAGCTATAACGAACACGGATTCAGTGGTCGCAGAAAAAGACCATTCGTTGGCTTTTAACCTCGCTAAGAGCGTATGCCTACCAGCCGATATGGAGTATCATGACCATCTCATCGAGCTGAAGGCCATTCGCTCGACAACAAAATTGATGGTGCTGGTAAGTTCTCCCTTTGCTTGTTTTTCTAATTTGTACATCTGTTTGCGCGGTTTTACTAATAACTGTTTTTCCTACTTTGTAGGCCTTTCAAAAGAACCACATCGCTCACAAGCAAGTTTTGGAGCTTCGCAAGACAGCTCGGCTGGCCGTGGCAGATGCCAATGCCAGGACAGCCGAGCTACAAGAGGCAAAGGAAAAAATGACCGAGCTCGAATCTGAAGTCGCCCGACTCACTAGGCTAGTAAATTCGGCGGAGGCGGACAAACAAAAGGCCTTGGCCGAGCTGAAGGACCGCTATTTGCATGAGCTGGCTAAGCACGAGAAGAAGAAGACTGCCGAGATAGCCGAGCTGGAGAAGAAGATGGAAGACGCGGAAGACCGTGGTTACAAGGAAGGCGAAGCCACATACGTCTTGCAGTGTGAAGCTGCCAAAGACATTTTCTTCAAGTGTAGGTGGAAGACAGACGTCCTGAAGCTCGGTTAAGGGGATGAAACCGAGGTATTCAAGAATCCCCCTCCTCATTTCATCCCGAGCTATATGGCGGAGTATGCTAATGCTATTCAACAAAAATTTCTTCAAGAAGAGGAGGAAGATGAGGCATCTCCAGAGCCCAACGATACCCCTGCTGCTACCAATGATCCCGGTCTTCAAACTGCCCAGTCAGCTCGGGTGGAGCCATTGGTACCCATTGCGGTTGATGACGTGGTAGGAACTGACCTACTCGCCAATGCCGGGCTACCGATTGGTGAAGCTCGGGTTGACTTGGATGCTGATTTGGATGACCTCTTTGCTTGAACATGTATTTTCTTTTCTTTAGATGCTAACTGTAAGAAATTTGTAACCGGGCTGAGGCCCCACTTTTTGTACCTTTGATTTGAATTTTGAATGAAATCTTCTTCTTTTTTTGCCAAGAACTTGTAACCGGGCTCAAGCCCCTCATTTGTAATGAACGGTTTGAAGAATGAAATGAAATGTGCTTTTGTTTTCCTCAACTGTTTGTTTGGTTTACTCCATGCTTGCATTAATCTTCATTTGCACGAGGGCTTTTCTCTGGTTTATACGAAGTTTTAACATTTTCTGACTGAGACACTTATCTCGGTCTTGAAATCTTGTAATCTGTTAGGTCATACCTGCCAAGTCTCTTTAGCCTATATCCTTATCTTGGCTGAAGAGTACTCAAAGTTGATTATTCCAGCCAACCACTCTTCAGCCTAGATCCTTATCTCGGCTGAAGAGTACTCAATAGTTGGTTATTCCAGCCAACCCCTCTTCAGCCTAGATCCTTATCTTGGCTGAAGAGAGCTCAAAGTTGGTTATTCCTGCCAACTTAGAGCCAAGTGTTTGGTTATTCCTACCAAACTTCTTCTGCCTAGATCCTGATCTTGGCTGAAGAGAGCTCAAAGTTGGTTATTCCTGTCAACTTAGAGCTAAGTGTTTGGTTATTCATGCCAAACTTCTTCAGCCTAGATCTTGATCTTGGCTGAAGATAGCTCAAAGTTGGTTATCCCTGCCAACTTAGAGCTAAGTGTTTAGTTATTCCTGCAAAACTTCTTCAGCCTAGATCCTGATCTTGGCTGAAGAGAGCTCAAAGTTGGTTATTCTTGCCAACTTAGAGCCAAATGTTTGGTTATTCCTGCCAAACTTCTTCAGCCTAGATCCTGATCTTGGCTGAAAAGAGCTCAAAGTTGGTTATTCCTGCCAATTTAGAGCCAAGTGTTGGTTATTCCTGCTAACTCTATTTTTCATTGCCCCTAGTTTCACTGAAACAACTTTTACATAAGAAAGAATCATGCTGAAAAGAGAACTACTTGTCTTATTGAAAAAAGAAAAATAACAAGTACTTTAAAGAAAAACTAAAAATAAAATAGTTTGAGATTAGTAGTGTTCCATGGCCTGGGAATTTCCTTGTTGTCTCCATCTGCCAAGTGATATGCCCCTTTTCCTGCTAATCCAATCACTTTGTATGATCCTTCCCAATTAGGCCCTAACTTGCCATCTTCGGGTACTAGAGTATTTCCCATTACTTTGCGTAACACCCAATCTCCAATCTTGAATTGCCTCGGATGTACTGTCTTGTTATATTTTCTGGATAACTCTTGCTGGTATGAGGCGATGTGAACCAGTGCTCTTTCTCTTCTCTCTTCTGCAAGGTCGAGTTCCAATGCTATGGCTTCTCCATTTAAGTCTGGATCAAAATTTTCACTTCTAATAGTGGGGAGGCCAACTTCCAGTGGGATTACTGCTTCCATGCCATAGGCCAAGGAAAAAAGTGTTTCTCCAGTTGACCGCCGAGGTGTGGTACGGTAAGCCCATAAAACATGAGGAAGCTCCTCAGCCCACTTGCCTTTTGCTTTCTCTAGCCTATTCTTCAATCCATCTAAAACGACTTTGTTTGATGCTTCCGCCTGGCCCTTTGCTTGGGGGTATGCTGGTGTAGAATTGTAGAATTCTATCTTATACTCTTCACAAAAGCCTCTAAAAATTTTGTCATCGAATTAAGTGACGTTGTCTGATATTAGGGCCTTGGGTATGCCGAACCGAGTGATGATATTCTGCCAGACGAACCTCTTTACATCTTTCTCTTTTATTAAGGCGAGTGCTTCTGCTTCCACCTATTTTGTAAAGTAGTCTGTTGCTGCAAGAAGGAACTTTCTGTTGCCGGGTGCCATTGGAAGTGGTCTTACTATGTCCAAGCCCTACATTGCGAAGGGCCATGGACTAGTTAATGGTAGAAGCTCTCTGGCCGGTTGATGTATTTGGTGTGCAAACTTTTGGCATTTCTCGCATCTTTTGACATACTTTTCTGAATCTGCTTGCATGTATGGCCACCAATATCCTTGTGAAATTACTCTATATGCCAATGATCTTCCCCCTTGGTGGCTTCCGCATATGCCTTCGTATATCTCGAACAAGAATGCTTTGACCTTGCTGGGATGAACACATTTCAGGTAAGGTCCTGTGAAGGATTTTTTGTACAAGGCCATTCATGGAGAGAGCCAAAATCGCTGTGACTTTGCTCTGATCTTGTTGGCTTCTTTCTTCTCTTCAGGTAAGACGCCGTCTTTTAAGAATACTATAATAGGATCCATCCATGAAAGGCCTAATTCGGCGCAACATACCTCAACTACTTCGAGTTCTTCAATGCTTGGTCTTGGTAGGAAGTCAATCAGTAATGGATATGGGATGGATGTATCTGCCATTGAAGCAAAGCCTGCTAATTCATCTGCTCTACTATTTTCTTCCCGGCCGATCTGCTCTATCCGCACTACTTCGAATTTCATGATTTCCCTTCTGAATAACTCTTGATACTTCGCCATCCTCTCATCTTTTGCTGCGTAGTCGCCTGAAATCTGGTTTACTACCAGCTGGGAGTCACTATAAACCATTAGCTCGATGGCCTGCCTGAAGAGTGCTAATTTTAGACCTGCTAAGAGTGCTTCATACTCCGCCTCATTGTTTGATGCTGGGAAGCCAAGGTTGACTGCTTGTTCCACTATTAGGCCATCTGGTGAGATGAGGACTATGCCAAGTCCTGCACCGTGCCTGTTGGATGCTCCATCCACAAAGAGCTTCCATATCTCTCCAATGAATAGCTTCCAACAAGTGGAGGGGTCGGATGATGTCTTGGGGTCATGCGTGTTGCTTATGTTTTCTTCCAAGTCCATGCCTGCTGTTGGGGTTTGCTCTTTACTATCTGACTGCCCCAAGCTTTTACTCGCTGATGAGTCCTTACTAGGAATGGCATGGTTTATTCCTTCCTTCTGATCTTCAAGCCTATGTGGTTTGCAATGGGGTTGGGTATTTCCTGCGGCACTTTCCATCCCCGTTTCGGTTGTACCAGTTAAGTCAACTGGGCAAATGTGATGACTTCCTGGTGTGAACTCTGCCACAAAGTCTGCCGAAGCTTGGGCTTTTATTGCGGTTCTGGGTTGAAACTTGATATCAAACTGTCCCAATTCCACCGCCCATTTCAAGATTCGCCCAGAAAAGTTCGCCCTCTCAAACAAGGCTTTTAAGGGAAAGGCTGTTAGAACGATTATGGTGTGGGCGTGGAAGTAATGCGACAGCTTCCTTGAGGCCATCATCAAGGCTAAGGCTAGTTTTTCTAATGGTAGGTACCTGATTTCTGCGCCTAGCAAGGTTTTGCTAACATAAAAGATAGGCAGGTGTTGGATTCCTTCCGCTCTGACCAACACTGCACTGACTGCATGCTGTGATACTGCTAGGTACAAAAAGAGTTCTTCTCCAGGTACTGGGGTTACTAGCAATGAGGGAGAAGACATGTACTCTTTCAGGCTTTCTAGGGCGCGATCGCATTCTTCATCCTACTTAAATTTGGTCTTCAAAGCTTGGAAGAATGGTCGACATTTGTTTGATGACCGACTTATGAACCGGTTGAGTGCGGCAGCTAGGCCAGTGAGATGCTGCACCTCTTTTACTGTGTTGGGCCTCTCTAGATCCTGGATTGCTTTGATCTGAGAAGGGTCTGCTTCTATACCTCGGTTGGTGACCAGAAAGCCTAGGAATTTTCTTGATCCTACGCCAAATGCGCATTTGGATGCATTTAGGCGCAACTTATTCTTCTTCAGATTTTGGAACATCTCATTTAGGTCCCAAAGATGGTCCTTCTCATTCTTGCTTTTGACCACCACGTCATCTATGTAAGCCTCCATTATTCTACCTAACAATGGTTCAAACATCTTGGTGACCATTCGTTGGAATGTTGCCCCTGTGTTTTTTAGGCCAAAGGGCATGACCTTGTAACAATACAATCCTCTAGGCGTTGTAAAGGATGTGACCTCCTGGTCTGGTTCATACATAGCGATCTGATGGTAACCTTTGTACGTATCAAAGAAGCTAAGTCGATTGTGCCCTGCTGTCAGGTCTACTAGTTGGTCTATCCGTGGTAGGGAAAAACTGTCCTTTGGGCATGCTTTGTTGACTGTTTTGTAGTCTATGCAGACGCGCCATTTTCCGTTCTTCTTTGGCACTACTACGGTATTGGAGATCCACCTGGGATAGTGCACTTCTCTGATAGCTCCTGCCTCCAGTAAGTTTGTCACTTCTTCCGCCACTATCTCGGTATGATGGAGTGCTGATCTGCGAGTGCGCTGTATAATTGGTCTGGCAGTTGGGTGAACGTTCAGTTGGTGACAGATGAAGTTTGGGTCAATGCTAGGCATGTCATACGGCGTCCAAGTGAACACTTCGATGTTAGAGGTTAAGAATTCCATGGCTTCTATTCTCTCAGTGCTAGACAAAGACGAGCCGAGCAAAAAGAACTTCTCTGGGTTCTTTTCATCTATTCTTACCTCTACCAAGTCTTCCACTGCCTTCTGATCAGCTACCTTGTCGACATCCGCAAATAGTTCATTGTTTTTTGGTTCTTCCACCATCTGTACATACCCTTTTGCAGCGCGGCTGCTATTTACAGTGACGAAGCACTGTTTGGACATAATTTGGTCTCCAAAGACCTTTTCAATTACTCCGGCTTCGTTGGGGAACCGCAATACTTGATGGTAGGTTGACGCTACCGATCACATGACGTGCAACCATGTCCTCTCCAAGATTATGTTGTAAGTGGAAGGGACTTTCAATATCTAGAATTCCACCTGTTTCGTCAAGGTTCCTGCCTTGACTGGGAGGATTATTTTGCCCACTGGCCACTCTGGCATTGAGTTGAATCTGATTAGGGGAGAGGTTGCAGGTGCCAAGTCTTTGTCCTCCTGTTTCAGTTGTTTAAAGGTTTCGTAATACATTATTTCACATGAGCTTCCTTGGTCAATCAAAATCCGCTTGATGTCGAAATTCTTGTTGCGTAGAGTGACAACCAGTGCATCATTGTGAGGGCAATATATCCTTGCTAAATCTTTGTCTGAAAAAGATATGACATTTGTGGCCTCTGTTCTCCCATTTTTGATAGTAGGTTGTGCACTTAATACCTCCATTAAGTGCTCAGCCTTTTTGATCATTCCCCTGAGCTCACATACCCGCTCAGGTTCGAATATCCCATGTATTACGTTAATTACGCCTTCAGGTGGAGCGTCGACTGGCATTCCGTTTGGGTTGTTGTGGTTCTGGGGGGCTGGCTGTGTCCCTTCTTCTATGTACTGGTCCAAGTGCCCAGCTACCACTAATTCCTCCAAGTGCTGCCTTAATGGCGTGTAATTTTCAGTGCGGTGCCCCTTTTCATCATGGAATGTACATGGGGACCTCTCGTCATAGTCTTTTTGTGCTTCTCCCAACTTAGCTGGCCATCGGACGAAAGGTTCATTACGTATCTCACTGAGAATCCGGTAGATTGGTTTTTTGAACACTGTGGTAATGGCAGTGCGAACTCTTAACCTCCTTTTGTCTAGGTCCTCTCTGTTAGCCCGTCTACCTCGCCCATTCCTGCTTGGTTGTTCTACCGTGTTGACTTTTGCTGTAGTCTTTTTATCTGGTATTGCTGTTGTGCCAGATTTCGCTTTAGCACGGGTGCTATCTTCCTCCACGCGAATATGTTGGTGCACTCTCTCCATTAAGGCCTCCATCGTGAGGGGCGGCGTCATAGTAATTGAGTCCCTCAATTTGTTACTGACTGGCAGGCCCCGTTTGTATTGTGCAATGGCGAGGTTTGTAGGGCAATCCCCAATCTGGTTGAAGGTTTCCCAGTAGCGACTGTTGTAGGATCTCAACGTCTCTTTTTCACCCATATCAATAGAGAGTATCTGGTCGATCTCCACTGGTGTCTTGGTGTTTGTCCTGAATCTAGTCATGAACGCTTCTGCCAACTGTGCCCATGAGGCAATGCCGCCCTCTGGTAGCCTTTCGAACCATGTTAAACCTAGGTCGCCAAGGCTGGATGGAAATAGGATGCACATTAAAGCCTCGTTTCGCTGGTATACTGCCATAACCTGGCGAAAGTGGCTTAGGTGCATGTAGGGGTCGGTCTTCCCCTCATAAGTGGTGAATTTGAGCTGGTGGAAGCCTAAAGGTAGCGGTGCGTTCTCAATTGCTGGAACGAACGGCGAGCTCTACAACCTTGCTAATACTTTGTCTGTTGGTTCGTAAGCAAGGCGTGGCATTGACATTCCTACCTCGACACTCCCATGCGTTCGAGGGGCCAACTGCTGAAAGACTGAAACTCTGCGCGGGTCGCATGCCCTGGTATCCTCCTTTTATCGGGCCCTTTCTTCAAGCACAGTTCGCAAGTCTGATGATCTGGGCAATTCCGTGTGCCTAGATGATGTCTGGTACGTGCGCGAGGGCCGATAGGTGCTTCCCTCAATACACGATCTCTCAGTTCTTGTTCTCTCAAACCTACAGTAACGAGTCTTGGAAGTCCGTAATTGAGTGTCGCCTATTCTAAGGCTCCTACTCTCTGCTTGCGATGGTGTGGTACACCTATCACGATCCTCTGAGTGACGAAGGGGTGTGTTGCCTTTGCGCCCCTCTCCTATCGCCACCCATTTTCCTTTTATCTGGCGCTTTATTGACTCCATGTCTGCCGACATCCTTCTTATTAACTCGTCCTGCTCCTTCACGCGATTCACCAGAACTTGAGGATCTATCATCCGCCTCTATCTTTCAGGACTTTGAGATCGATAGGGGCTACCAGCCCGCCTTCCCCTTGCATCCCTCCAGGGGTTCTGTCGTTGGCGTTCTAAATCCGCCATGGGTGGGATGGAAGGTAAACCTTTGTGCCTCCCACCCCCCTCTGGGGTTTGTCCGTCGATAGCAGATTGCGGCAAATCCTCATTGTGCACCATTGGTTTCAACTAAAGAGGAAAACTCGATCAAAAGGTTTTGTTCTTTGTACCTTCCCACAGACGGCGCCAATTGTACGAGCACGAAATAATATTCTCGTATAATCATGTTGATCAAGTCTGCGCTCCTCCAAACGTCATCGCTTTACTCCCTGAAAACACAAACGTGAGCTAGCTGGCGGGTGTGTGTCGGATACCTCTCCAATGCCTAAGTCAGCAAAATAGACAAATAGACAAAAGCTCTATGTATTCGAGAATCAAAGTTGTGTTACCTATACAAAGGTTCTGTTGAGAGCTTTTATAGTTTTTGTCTGGCACAATCCTAGTAGGACTCTTATTCCTCCATGTAGAGTCCTCCTAGGAATCACACTCCTAAAAGATAATGCTTATCCTTCAACACCCTCCTCATTGCTTAAACCAAGTGAGATGGTTTACCACGGTTAGATAACAGTATGACCGAGCTAACACTTTGCCCATTGTCATAATCCCTCGCCTTCATATGCAACATATAGCTCGGCTCTGGTTCTCTGGTACCTCAGTTTTGCTTGTTTAGACCGAGCTAAATTGTTGCAATACCCGACCGAGCTAACAAGGCGAGGTCCAATTTGTAAAGCATAAGCACCTTGGCCCATAGCTCGGCACGAACTTCATCTTGCCCAAGCTCGTTAGTTTGTGGACCGAGCTACAGTAGCTCCTACCTCGGTCCGTTGTCCAACCCAATTTCCAAAGAAACCTGTTAGTTAGCTCGGACCAATTAATTTGTAAATTACCCTCCCAGTTACTATCTCGAAGTGACTCGGGAAAATCTTGTAGCTCCATTGGCATCAGATGAGTCAGTGTCACTGATATATTGATCTATTGTTGGATGCATAGACCTCTTAATTTGGTTGCACATGTGATGCTTAGAGGTTATGTAAATCAACCACTGGCAGTTAGAGAAAGCATAAGAAAAATGTTAATCTGGTTGATAACCTTATGTTTATAATTTTCTGCTTATATTTGCAAAAAAAAATTGAAAATTGGTAATAAAAACTTGTTTGCCATTTGTTTTTGTTTAAAAAAAAAAAAAAGTTCAATTAGTTTACAAAAAGTTACTAAATTCTATAAACAAAAAAGTTATTTTTATTTGTTTTGAAACAAGGTTTCATTCCTTCCTCCCTTCCCCACCTCCTCTTGCCACCACCCACAGCCTATCAATACTGCTGGCGACCCATCCGGCCACCACCCAAGTCACCGTCCACTACTTTTGGCTGCCAGCCACCACCTCCGGCTTGTCTCCTTCTATCTCTGGCCCCATTGGTCACCATCTTCGGCGAGTCCCCCTCCATCTCTGACCCCCTCCTGCCACCCCTCCCTTGTACCAAACATGTGTCTTTTTACCTTAATTCTTATAAATATATATATATATATATATATAACAAACATGCTTAATGTTGTGTGTAAATAAAAAACAACAAATAGTCAATGTTACCAAACAGTAGGTGTTTGTGGTACTAGCTCTTCTTTATCCTGTATCTTTGTTAGCTCTTTCAAGTGTTGCTGAAGGTGTTGGTTGTGCAAGTGTATTTTGTATTGTTTTTGGCTACTCTATTGTAAGGCAAACGAACATTCCTTTGTGCGGTTTATTTTAGGATGATTCTCTATATAGTTTATTTAGTTTAGTTTATCTGTTTGGTTTTGTTTCTCTTGTATAGCTCTATTTTTTTTAGTTTGCTTTTGTAAGGCCTGGGGAATGCCCCTTCTATATCTCTAATGTTTTTCTTGTTTATTTTCTTTGCAGATTAGTTTTTGATGACGTTTGGAAGCATACTTGCAAATCAAGATCAAGTTTTCAATTTTTTTTTCCTGAACTAATACTTAGTTCTAGTTGCAAATCAAGATCGAGTGTTATTTATTTATTTATTTTTTTTGTGGATTCCATGATAGTTCATTTTAGAATTTGCTATGATGGTTTTTTTTGTTATACTTAATGGTTTATATTATTAAAGTTGTTTGATGGATATATTTTGATTTATAATATCAATTGTTTAGGGAATTTTTTTGTGGAGTGATGTATAATAGCTAGTAGATTTCTTAGTACAATTAAAATGCTATTGGGATATGAGTAGGGATATTTGTGAAATAATAATTGAAATTGAAATTGAAATTGAAATATAAAATATGGAACAAGTTTAGTGACGAATTTGTTTTGTCATTTGTACTTGCTATTATGACAAAGTGATTATTCGTCGCTAATAAACATTTTTTGTGACAAAATTTATTGCAGTTTATATATGAAAGTTTTCATTGATTTTGTCGTTTGGTGGCGAAATATATTTCGTCACGTATATATATATATATATTTGCGACGAAATATATTTTGTCACCCATGTATGACTTTTGGAGACGAAAAATTTTGTCACCTTCACATCCTACTGTGATGAAATTATTTTCTCATCAATGATAAACATGGGTGACATATTTATTCATCAACTAAAACTATAAATATGGTATTGAATAATTATTTGGTGACGAAAATGAGAATTTTTTGCGACAAAATATTGTTTTATTGGTGACAAAAAATTTCGTCACTGAAGTAATTTCATTGGTGACGAAATTATTTTTCGTCACGGTGGTTTTTAGTGACAAGCATTCAATGACGAAACCGATGACGAAAATATTTCCTCACAAATATCTATAGTGACGAAATTAGTTCTTTGGAGACAAAAAAATTTCGTCATTCAAGACCCAATTTGTTGTAGTGAAATTTTGTACTTTGATAAGCCACGTGCGTTTGGAATTGTATTTTAAGAGATTCTTTTGTTATATGAATATATGGAGAATGTGAAATAAATGATAAATATTAATTTTGAAAGCACAATCACCACCCCCCTCCAAAAAAAAATAAAATAAAATAAAAAAGAAAGAAAGAAAAAATATATATAATTAATGCAATTTTTAAACTAAAATTACAAAGTTTTGGGCATATTGAGATAGCTTTTCAAGGGCATAAACCTTTTGGAATCAAAACCAAATATGTCTTATTTATTTCTTAAAAGTGGAAAATCCCCGTTGAAGTAGTTACAAGCTCCCTTGCCGCTCCAATAGTTTTGGTAGAAAATCCCATATATTCAATGTTTATGTCTTCATGTATACTAATGTTCATGATAGTTCTTTGCCCACTAAAAAGGTTTGTCATTTATTCATACTTTATTTACGCATATCTTAGAGGATGCGTCCTATATGCAGCTTATAATTAAAGAAAAAAGGATAAATTACATATATTCTCTCGAGATTTAGTAAAATTATAGATACTCTCATGAGATTTGAGAAATTACAAATACCTCCCTGGAGGTTATATTTGCATAACAAATTAGTAGGTAAATTTATTATGAAAATATAAATATCAGGGGGGCAATTTGTTATGAAAATATAAATTTTATGGGGGTATCTGTAATTTAACTAAACCTCGAGGGAGGTATATGTAATTTGCCCAAGAAAAAAATAGTATAATTTTATATTTTTTGAATCATAATTTTTGAAGAAAAAAAAATCATAACCAAACAGTACATGAGGCATAATCAAACATCTCAAAATAATTTTATAACTAAAGAAGAATATTATTCATAACTAAAGAAAAAAAAAACAACGTAACTGAAAATATATACGATATGGGATGTGTATGGTAAAAGAAAAATGTTAAAGATCCCAAATGTTTACCAATATTTCTACCAAATATCTTATAAGGGTATGTGACCCACACCATGTGGGTTTCATATAGATCCCATATCCATGTAAGACATTTAATAGAAATATTAATAAAATATTTAAAATCCCTAACATTACTCATCGTAAAATCCTCATTTCCTTAATTTATTTGTTATAAATAAATTATAAAAACTCCATATTCCTATCACAAACATTTCATTTCGTAAGTTTTCCTACCCGCTTTCTCTCTTTCATTTTTATCGTCCATCAATCAAAGAGAAAATATATATATATATATATTTTTTTTTTCAATTTTTCATTTCCTCTTATAGTTATGTAGCCCCTTGTGAAATATGCGTGGCCTAAGAAGCACGGATACGGATACGGGATACGGATACGATACGATACGGATACGGCGATACGGCAAAATTCGAAAAAGTAGGATACGGATACGGCGGGGATACGTTCATAAAAAATATTTTTTTTCACAATTTTTAGTAATGTAACATACACAAAAATAAAACTTCAACAATTTTTAGTAATGTAACATACATAAAATAAAACTTCAACAATTTTTAGTAATGTATGTAGCATACATAAAAATAAAACTTAAAACAAAAGACAACTTCAACTTGATAAAAAAAGAGAGATTCCTATGAACTAAGAGTCTTCAACATCAATAGGTTCAACTTGTTCCCCTTCATCAGTGAATATCACAGCTTCCATATCTGGTTCATCAAGAGAAAGACTTGCAATTTCAAGTAAGCCTGCACCCTCCAATGAATCAAAAGCATCTCCACCAACATCCCATAACTTGGATTCTCCTTCAATGTACTGTCGACTTCTCCTTGATAGGAGACGAAGATTGTTGTGCACAAAAACCAAATCTTCAGCACGTTGTGGTGTCATTTTGTTTCTTTTGATGGAGTGAATAAAGGAGTAGGTGCTCCAATTCCTTTCACAGCATGATGAGGAACATGGCTGGCCAAGCAATTTTAATGCTAAAGTTTGAAGCATAGGAGCAGGAGACCCATGTGTAAACCACCAAATAAGTGGATCTAATACTCCTCTATCAATCTTTGAGTCAAAATCTCCAAACATATCCAAACCTCCTGAAAACTTGGCATATTCCACATTTACAACCCTTCTCTCCTCTAAATTTGGAAAGTACTTCTTGAAGCACTTGTTTCTCATACTTGAAATTTCTTCATCCCTATGAGGAGGGACACGATTGGAATTTTCATCAAGCCACGTTGAACTATAATACCTAGATTACAACATTAGAAAGTTTTAAAATTAAATTATGTTATTCATATTAAAAGACAAATGTCAACAAAGAAATGTAATTAGTAAGAGTATGAATTAAGCTATTACCTTGGATTCAAAGAATGTGCAAGGCAATGAAGAGGAGTGTTACTTTTGGACCACCTCTCAACTAGTATATTGTGCACAACGGAATAAAAGATTGATTCCTCATGATCTAGCTTCCCTTCATGCCTAAAGATGCTTGCCTTCACCTTTTCAATCATGGTGTCCCACATTTCATAGACTAAGTGAAGGCATGGTTTGTCAGTGTCACAAAACCTAAGCATCTCATAGATAGGCAATGTAAAAGACAAAATATAATCAATCTTATCCCACCACACATCATTCAATAATTTTTCCTTCACAGATGCGGCTTTCCCAACATCGTCTTCTTTGTAAGAAATCCACTGGTCACTAATAACCATTGATTGGAGGCCACGCTTTATAAGTTTAAACCTTTTCAGCATGATAATGGCAGATGCGAAACGTGTATCTGCAACAGCAAGCAACTTCAAGGGTACGAATTCATTGAAAATAGCTAGCCGCATGGAATGGTTCATGATGAAGTTTTTGATAAACATCACATCATCAACACAAAGTGTGATCCAGTGACATTCATCATAAGCAAAAGCAGTACCCCCTGTTTCCTTTGGAGCACAAATGTTCTTAAGAGCAAGATTCAATGTGTGAACTACACATGGTGTCCAAAAGATATTCGGGTATTTACTTTCAATGAGTAAACCGGCTGCACTACACACGGGAGCATTATCTGTAATGACTTGAATGACATTCTGATGTCCAACTTCTTCAATTGCTTGACTAATTAAGTTGGAAATAAAAAACTTGTCTTTATGCTCGCCTTCACAATTGACAGCTTTCAAGAACACTGCCCCAGCTTCTGATGCTCCCATAAAATTAATAAGGGGCCTTCTTTGAGAATCAGTCCATCCATCTGAAACAATACTCAACCCTTTTTCCTTCCATGATGCTCTAGTTGGCTCCAACAACCTCTCTACATTAGCCCTTTCCTTTTGAAGCAATGTTGTCCTCAACAAGTTATAACCGGGTGGTACATAACCAGGAATTGGATTGTTGGCAGCAAATTGAAATGCACTAACATAATATGGGTTCCTTGATAAATGAAAAGGTAACCCCGCTGAATAAAACATGCGAGCAATCTCAGAATGTAGTTGTTCACGAATAACTGGGTTGAATGCCTTTTCTAGAGCAGAAGTTCCAGTAGCCTTTCTTTTTCTTGGCTCATACCCCTCCATCCTAAATCCTCCAGTATCTAAAGCCCCTGAACCTGTTGAAGTAGATTGGGTGGAAGGTGGTAAAGGAACTTTTTTAGGCATAGCCATCTTTAACCTCTTCTCAGCTTCTTCCATTTTCTTTTGCATTTCAGCAAGGTGTTGCGGAGTCACTTTGGGGCACACTCTAATCCCATTGCCAGAAAGTTTTAACAAATGTGCCTTGACCCTAAAGTATGACCCCCTATACTCTTGTTGACAGTAATTGCATTTAAACCTAGTATTACCACCTCCTCCCATTTTTTCTAGTTTTGTAACATAACACCAAAGAGGAGCATGATCATCTTCTTCTTCCATTGGTGTACCACTTGTTGAACCTAAACTTCCCGTACCTGAACTCATTTCCTAAATGCATCATCCATAACAAAAAATTCATCAATTCAATTAAATTAAATTTCAACAATTTTAACAATATAGCATCACCCATAACATCCATAATGCAATTCAATCCCAAATTAAGGGGGAAAAAATTTACAAAGTTCTTTTATTTATCAATAAGTTTATTTATGTATTTATTAATAAGTTTTTTTTTACCTTATTTGATTTATTAATAAGTTTACAAAGTTTATAATTTTATAAGTTGACAAATTTTATTTTTAATAAGTTTATTTATTTATTTATTTACTAATAAGTTTTTTTACCTTATTTTATTTATTTATTTATTAATAAGTTTATTTATTTATTTGTTTTATTTACCTTATTTGTTTATTTATTTATTTGTTTTATTTGTTTTATTTATTTATTTGTTTTATTTAAACCGAATAATACATAATAAGTTTTTTTTTTTTTTTAATATCTTAGTTGCAAATCGCAGCCTATACATATAACAAATTAAAAAAAAAAATAAAAAAAAAAAATAAAGAGGAGACAGAACAGAAGTCGAGAGAGAAGGGGGGGTGAGATCGAGTCGCGATCTCACACCAGACAGACAGATCGAGCTCGATCTCGAGGGAGAGGGAGAGAGAGAGAGAGAGAGAGAGAGTGAGATCGAGTGTTGTCCGAGACGACAACACTCCTGTTCGCGAGAGGGAGCGAAAGGGAGAGAGAGAGGGACGAACCTGAACAACACTCCTGTTCGCGAAACTGATCGATGATCGCCGAGCCGCTGTCCAAGACGACGACGAGCTCCTTCTCCTCCTCCTTCGCAGCTGCCGTTCGACCTAGGTAATACTGAGTTTGGTTTATTATTTTGTTGTCTTTGTTCGAGTTCGACCTAGAACTCTCATTTTTGTGTTTTATTTTATATATTTTTCAAATTTTACAATTTGACCCCTTTTTAAACTTTTTAAATTATTTTTTTGCCCCGCCGTATCCATACCGTATCTCGACCGTATCCTTCCCGTATCCTCGCGTATCCGAGCCGTATCCGAAATTCAAAAAATTAAAAAAAAAATTGGATACTTCATTTCCCGTATCTGATACGTATCCCGCCGTATCGGGCGCGTATCCGTATCCGATACGTATCCGATACGCGTACGGGGGCTATTTTGGAGTATCCGTGCTTCATTGTGCGTGGCCAACTTATCCAAGTCCTTACATGAACTTCCGTCTTCTTTTATGGCATCTAATGCTGCCCTACGTAGCTTCCCTACTCGCTCATTCCCAATCTCTTGCTTGCTCACCAACAAAAGGCATGTCTTTGGCATTCTCTACGCCGGGGGGAAGGGAAGGGTGCGCAGGGAAAGGCAAGACAAGAGTGTGTATGGAAGGGTGTTTGGAGAGAAGTGGGGTGAGGAGAGAGAGGTTTTTGGGTTAGGTCCAGAAGTGGCATGATGTGCCCCTGCGCAGGGTAAGGGAACACCAGGACGTGTGTGCTATCTCCGGTGGTCGTCATAGAGTCAGCAATATCACAATCTAAAGAGTAAATATATAATGTGTTTTGTGTATTTTGACGTGTGAAGAGGGGTAGATATAGGAAATCTAAATGCACAAATATTTTCAAATAATGGGATATAAATTATGAGATAAAAAGTGTGAGACTTATCAGGTGTTTCATATCTATGTTTGATTTGTAAATATATTTTGTGTTGATGATAGCGGAACTGGGGTATATATTGAAACAGTGTTGGAGGGGGTTGGTTGGATTGTAGTAAGTGGAGAACCAGATACTCTCTCTTGTGGACATTTTATATTATCATTTTAGTGCATGTGTTTTTGTTGGGTATACCTCTTTATTGGAGTGTGGGATCCAATTAATTTTGAAAAAAGAGTTTAATTTTGTTTAGTATTAATTATAATATATTTTTATATATTATATTTAATTTGTGGAGACCAAATCCAATTTGGAAACAACTAAGGTTTGATAATAAACCCTAGATTCACAATATTTTAGGGTTGGTTTTTGCTCATCCCGAGTTGAAGAGAACGGCTGCTACACATACTCTACTTTGGTGAAATCAATTATTTGGGTGTGTGAACAGTAGAATTAATTTGGGTGGTTCTTTGCGTCGTTTTCGGTGTTGATTTGGTTCGTTATTTTGTATCTTCTACAACTCTGGTTCTGAAGATTTTTGTTCATCTATTTGGTGAGGTCTTTCCTCTTGTTTATTTGTGATTATTTAGAATTCACCTAAGGGTGGTTTTGTGAGACTATTAGTGTCTCGTTTGTAATCGTTTGGAACTTATTTGGTTAATAGTGGAATCGGATTTCGATCCCATGGACGTACCTCACATTGAGGGAACCACGTAAAATTCTTGTGTTGCTTCTGATTTAATGTTTCCGCATTAGTTTTTATTCCCATTAATTGATTTACTTGTGGGGAATCACATATTTTCCCTAACAACTGGTATCAGAGCTTACGATTTATTTGGGTTTATTTATTTGTGTAAATCAATGGAGGGGAATGTGGGTCGTATGTCTAGATTCAATGGAAGCAATTGGGTAACTTGGAAAACTAAAATGGAGGACCTATTATTTTGTAAAGATTTGTATGGACCCATTGAGGGTGATAGTGGCAAACCCGAGAGTATGAAAGATAATGAGTGGAAGAGGCTTAATCGAAAAGCCGTTGGTGTTATCCATCAATGGATTGATGACAGC